>JARQOC010000005.1:268983113-269538750 GCA_033576535.1 Allobates femoralis
ACAGTTCTCATTCAGGTCCGCCAAAATGGCTGAGCTGATTAGCATAGATTTATTTTTTTTATTATTATTTTTATTTAATTTTTTATTATTTTTTTATTATTATTTTTTATTATTTTTTAATTATTTTTAAATTATTTTATTTATTATTTAATTTATTATTTATTTTAAGTGAGACACAGTTCTCATTCAGGTCCGCCAAAATGGCTGAGCTGATTAGCATAGATTTATTTTTTTTATTATTATTTTTATTTAATTTTTTATTATTTTTTTATTATTATTTTTTATTATTTTTTAATTATTTTTAAATTATTTTATTTATTATTTAATTTATTATTTATTTTAAGTGAGACACAGTTCTCATTCAGGTCCGCCAAAATGGCTGAGCTGATTAGCATAGATTTATTTTTTTTATTATTATTTTTATTTAATTTTTTATTATTTTTTTATTATTATTTTTTATTATTTTTGAATTATTTTTAAATTATTTTTTTTTATTATTTAATTTATTATTTATTTTAAGTGAGACAGTTCTCATTCAGGTCCGCTATTTTTCCCATTGACATACATTAGCGGTGTGTCGGCGATTTTATGGCCGGCCACCTGGTTCTATTTGTCGGCCGTTAAAATCGCGGACACACCGCTAATACATGTCTATGGGCAGTGAGCCCGATTTCGGATTGGACGCCAACCAATCAGAATTCGAGCTCAATGAGGGGCTCTTCTGATTGGCTGAGGGCAGTAGACAGCGACCAATCAAAAGAGCCGCTCATATCTCATTGAGATACAATGGCGGATTTGTCGTCCATTGTATCTGAATGAGAAGAGAAGAGGACGTCGGAGCTGGAAGAAGACAGAAGATCCCCGGGGCCGGACGAAGAGGACGCCTGGCCGGACGGACGATCAGATGACTAAGAAGACATGTAAGTATGTGCGGACATGGGGGGGCTGTGTGGACATTAGTGGGGGTCGGCTGTGCGGACATGGGGGTTTTTTCGGACATTGATGGGGGCGGGCTGTGCGGACATGGGGGTCAGCTGTGCGGACATTGCTGGGGGTGGGTGTGCAGACATGGGGGTCGGCTGTGCGGGCATGGGGGTCGGCTGTGCGGGCATGGGGGTGGGCTGTGCGGGCATGGGGGTCGGCTGTGCGGGCATGGGGGTCGGCTGTGCGGGCATGGGGGTGGGCTGTGCGGGCATGGGGGTCGGCTGTGCGGGCATGAGGGTCGGCTGTGCGGGCATGGGGGACGGCTGTGCGGGCATGGGGGTCGGCTGTGCGGGCATGGGGGTCGGCTGTGCGGACATGGGGGTCGGCTGTGCGGACATTGATGGGGGCGGGCTGTGCAGACATGGGGGTGGGCTGTGCGGGCATGGGGGTCGGCTGTGCGGGCATGGGGGTCGGCTGTGCGGGCATGGGGGTCGGCTGTGCGGGCATGGGGGTCGGCTGTGCGGACATGGGGGTGGGCTGTGCGGACATTGATGGGGGCGGGCTGTGCAGACATGGGGGTGGGCTGTGCGGGCATGGGGGTCGGCTTGTGCGGGCATGGGGGTCGGCTGTGCGGGCATGGGGGTCGGCTGTGCGGGCATGGGGGTCGGCTGTGCGGGCATGGGGGTGGGCTGTGCGGACATTGATGTGGGCGGGCTGTGCGGACATGGGGGTGAGCTGTGCGGACATTGCTGGGGGTGGGCTGTGCGGACATGGGGGTCGGCTGTGCGGACATGGGGGTCGGCTGTGGGGACATTGATGGGGGCGGGCTGTGCGGACATGGGGGGGGGGTGGCGAATTGTGGGTAGCGGGGAGTGGAGGCGGCAGTGCCGCCTCCGCTCCATGGTCCCCGGGTAGGGATTTGCGGCTCAGGCAGCGACTCGCAATGGCCTCGCGGCCATTGCTCGCGCTACCTGAGCGGTAAATCGCTAAGGTTGTAGCCGGGCCTGTGGATCGATTTTGGGCCAGCGGCTCGCAATGGCCGCTTCGCGGCCATTGCTCGCCCTGGGCCAGCGACTCGCAATGGCCTCGCGGCCATTGCTCGTGCAGCATTGGGCGCTTCGCGCCCAATGTTAAATTCGTATCCACATGACGACATCGGAAAGTGCACGTGAAGGGGCGCTTTTCCGATTCGTGATTATATAATAGATATATATATATATATATATATATATATATATATACATAAATGTATGTATATGTATATATATATAAATATATATATAAATCCAAAAAAGCAGGCAAAACGCCTATGATATCTCAAAGTGGACTTAGTTTATTCCAGCCTTGTGTGCAACGTTTCACAATCCTCCTTCCTCAAGCAATGCTTGAGGAAGGAGGATTAACTCCGAAATGTTGCACACAAGGCTGGAATAAACTAAGTCCACCTTAAGATATCATAGGAGTGCTGCCTGTTTTTTTGGATTTGTGTGATGACGGATGAAGCACCGTTTATGCAGGAAGTATTAAATAGTGATTGCACATTTTCAAGAAGCAATAGCCATAATAGCAATAGCCATACTATGGGGTTTCATCAGTGTGAACAGACCTATAGGAGCATGGATGTGAAATAAAGGCCATATTGCTATTTTTATAACGAATTGCTATCACATAAGTGTAGGACAGATGGTCTTGCATGCTGCTGAACCTCTGCAATAATAAAGGTTTGCTCTTCAAAAAATAAAAAAAGAATTACAAATATTTATTAAAAAAACAGATACTTTAAAAATATAAAGCTCTCTTAAACAGATGTTTTAAGGACATTGTAATCTTCCTGAACTTCACAGCTGCTGCCACATCTAGCACTGTTTCAAAAATTCAGACTCTGCAGGTACTCTGCAGGTATCAAGACACGTGCAAACCCAGGAAGCTTAAAAAAATTCAAAAAATGGCCCCAAAATTATATAGCTTAACACAAGCCTGTAGACCAAATGGCTAGGGACACCCCTAACCATAGGTGAGTGTTTTGGCCCCAAATAAAAAAGTAATGTTTTAGGGCCATTTTGAACTTTTTCCCGAACAAAGCTGTATTTGATGACTTTTAGGGAAAGTCTTTGGGTTTCCCAACACCAAACTGAATCAGCCATGTTTTTGCCGAATCTGAAATCTGCGAACATTTTCAGCAAAGGTTTGCTTATCTGTAGTACAGTTGAAGAACAAGCTGTACAATACCCAAGAGAGTCGACCAGTACGCTTCAATATTAGAAATGTATAGAAGAGACCTGTGATCAGATTTTGGACAAGCGATGCTTGATTCTGATCGAGAGCATGACTCTAAGGATTCTGACCATGTCGAAAGCAAAAAATAAATGTACAAAATACTAACAAAAAACAAATTTAAACTTGTGCAAGAATCTGCATAATTAATCATATGCTATATAAAGATAGCCAAGATGATTGATGATAGCAAAGATGTATTGATAAAATGAATGTAGTCTTATGCTCAAACCTGAAGTTGATTGTGATATATGGAGACTGAAAGTCAAAAGCTCAAAACATTGGTACCCTTTTGACGGTTTGTGCACACCAGCAAAAGCATAGCTCAGAGCAGGTTCCAAATCTTGGGAGCTAGAAAAAAGAGTTAATATACAGTACAATTTTCTGGTGTTAGAATGCTAACTTTTCCACCATAAATGTCAGTTAGAGAACTGACTATAAAAATGTTTATTGCCTAGATGTTTTAGCAATTAGAACTGTATCTGAGGAATCAAAACTATAAGAAGATATTAAAAATATATGGGATCTTATTGATAACACTGGGGAACAATTTGAAAAAAAATTTCTGTTGAGTTAGGTTTTTGAGCTGATTTATACTAAAATTGGCATGCTGATTCCAAAAATGTAGTCAGTTTTTTTCTAGCACGTCAAGTTTTTCCTCCACAACTTACCTGCCAGAGAAGTACAAATGCACTGATATATGTAATAAGACTTGTTATCTGATTACAATTCGACTCATATATCCTTTGTAAAAAACATGATAGTGTTAAAAAACATATTTGTCATGCCTATTTTTTATACATTTCATTTTTTGTTCATATTTGTACTATTTAAAAAAAAAACAACGCTTTTTAGGTACAGTAGTTTACATATTTTTGAGAAGACAAAAATCCTATAGTTCAAAAACTTGACGTGATAGAGAAAAACTGAGATCATTTCTGGATTCAGCATCCAAAAAATTAATTAAGAACAGTTGTCTGACCTAACTCCTAAAAAATTGTGTTCCCCAGTGAATCAGAAAGATAAAGGCAAGGATACTAGTAAATTGTTTTTAAAATTGAGTTTTGTTTCTGTAGATGCAAGTCATATTTTAATATTAATAAGGGGCCAACAGATAAAGAAATTGAAGGAACTGTCAAGTTCGGTTGAGGAAGACGGATGATATGGGAGATGCTGGGTTGGAAATTGATGATGATAACAATGTGGAGAAGTATTGGCAATGAAGTTTAGAATAAATAGTCATAAGTGAAACAAAGAATTGGACCTGCTATTGTCCTTTGCAAAGGAAGATAACATTTTAGTTTGATAAAAAAAAGTTCATAGACAGAAATGATAGTATGTTTTCATTAAAATTAACATGCCTGTGATAGAATGATGACTGTTGAAGGATTGGGGAGTAAAGGTCCAGTCACACATAACGATCGCTCCAACGATCCTGACAGCGATAACGCTGGAGCGTCGTTACCTGATCGCTGGGGAGCTGTCAAACAGGCAGATCTCCCAGCGATCAGGCCATGGGAGCCACCTCCCACATCGCAGCCTGCTTAGTGCTGCCTTATAGGCAGCGCTAAGCAGGGAGAACGCTGGTAACTATGATAAACAGTGCAATATCCAGGCAGCGCGCGCTGCCTGGATACCCGCTGTTTATTATAGTTACCTGCGTTCTCTTTGCTTAAATCTGCCTGTAAGCAGGGAGAACTCTGGTAACTATGATAAACACCGGGTATCCAGGCAGTGTGCGCTACCTAGATACACGCTGTTTATCATAGTTACCAGCATTCTCCCTGCTTACAGGCAGTGCTAAGCAGGGAAGACGCTGGTAACCACGGTAAACGCCGGGTATCTAGGCAGCGCGCGCTGCCTGGATATCTGGTGTTTACCATAGTGACCAGCCCTGTGAGGTCACAGATCGCTGGTTTCTCACGGTCACACGCAGCGATGCGTGCTGACCAGCGGGAAACCAATGATCAAAAAATGACCCACAGCACTTTGCAACGATCAGCGACCTCACAGCAGGGGCCTGATCGCTGCAAAGTGTCACACAGAACGACATCGCTGGAGAGATCGTTGTAACGTAACAGCTACACCGATCTCTCTAACGATATCGTTATGTGTAACTGGGGCTTAAATGGAGCATTGAAAGCAGATACTTAAGGGTCAACATATTGCAGAAGCAATACAAAAGCCTATGAATGACTATCAGATTAATGGAGCAGCGTACTTTTAAGTCAGTTTTAATTCAATTCTCATCAAATCAAGATGACTAAAGATATCTACATAGTTTAGATATTTATATGAGTAGTTGACAATTATACCTACCATTACCTTACCAATGTCATGCATGATTGGCTTAGCAGAGTGTGCAGGTGTTGTTACTAGGAAGACGACAACTACTTATTTTCTCTCCAAAAAGAAAGAAAAGAAAAAATATATCACATGACTATAATGTGTTAACACATGCTAATTGCAATATAAGTGTGTGACAAAATCTGAGCAACATATACAATATTACAATGAAGTTATAATAGACAAAGAGGCGGCACTCACTGGAACAGACAAGACGGTCCTTTATTCCAAGGATTCGGGGACAGACAGGGTGCAGGGAGGGGGCACGAAGGGCCACCGGACTACGACGCTGTTTCGCGACGCGTGTCGTTTCTACGGGTCCGAGTAATTTGCTGGTGCTTTTGGCTGTGCACCCCCGGAGGGGAACCGCCATGACTGGAAGATAATTCAGACTTGATATTTGGCTCCGCTTAGTGCCCTGCCTGTCTCGCTTTCTATTAATATTACAAGGAAGGTCAAAACTAAAGAGACACATTAAAATGAACACAGCCTTTTTGTATACATTCTCCAATTACACTTATAAAAGATTATAAATCAACATGTATTTGTACAATAGTGAAATCAGACATATTTATGTGTAAAACTATCTGTAAGGGTGCTTTCACATCTGCGTTTTTCGTAATTCGCGGCAGATGCGGTGAAAAAAACCGCATCTGCCGCGTTTGCCGCATAACGGTTCCACTTGCGGCAACGGTTGCGGTTTTTTCCATAGGAAGTATAGGGGGACTTGCGGCAGATGCGGCAAGTGCGGTTTTGCACTTGCGGCAGGTGCGGCAGCGAAAAAAACCGCGGCTGACCGCGGTTTTTTTTCGCTGCCGCACCTGCCGCAAGTGCAAAACCGCACTTGCCGCATCTGCCGCAAGTCCCCCTATACTTCCTATGGAAAAAACCGCAACCGTGCCGCAAGTGGAACCGTTATGCGGCAAACGCGGCAGATGCGGTTTTTTCACCGCATCTGCCGCGAATTACGAAAAACGCAGATGTGAAAGGGCCCTAAGTCATGTGATAAAAAAATTACTAAAACAATTGTTTTTTTTTCCCTAGTTACTAAACGGCCGACATAGAAATTAGCAAGATGATAAATAATCCTCAACAACTTATTAAAATGATTTATTCCATCCAATCTCACATTTCTCACTCTTTGAACTCTCACAAATTGTTAGAAACATTACTATTCCCATGGGTAGGTTTGCTTATCTTAATGGCAATTTTGCTTGTTGGAATCACAACAGTGAAACAGAACACATGGCAAATAGAATCACTGAGATGTAAAATTAATTAAAGTTTTAAGAACAGTGTAATTTTAAACCACAAAAATGCAGAAAGACAAGTAAAAGAAGCTACTATGTCCTTAGGAAATTTAATTTTGATATTTTTCTTCTTCGATGGTTACTATTGCATAATACATATTATGTTAATAAAATATTGAATGCAATAAATAAAACACAGACTACCATGCATTTTTTTTTTATTGTTTTTCTAATGCCATTTAATTACTGCTATTTCTATTTATATATTAAAATAATTTATATATAACATTAAGAGTATTGTTACATTTTGGGGTAAAGTGGAGGGTGCATCTTATAGTCCAAATCTATTGCTCTGATGGCTGTGGGGCTCTTCTGCGGGGAAGCAGCGGCTTTGGAGCAGTGTCTGGAGGCTGGAGGAGGCTGCAGCTGCTGATCCTATGGAGGTGGGTGGGGGGAGTGGCGCATTTGACATTAGCCTAATGAGCTGGTCCACAAGATCAGCAGTTGCAGCTGCACCCCGTTTGATTCTGTGTGAATAGTCAGTGCTTTGCACGCATATTTCAATATTTCATTGCATTGAAAGCAGTGGACAAGAATACCAACCTCTCCATATTGTTTTCTGCAGCCCATGGCATCCCCCTTTCTGTGCTTGTATCCAATTATGTAAGCTGCATTGCTCAGTGATGTCATCGCTGGGCATGCTGCTTACTTGATCAGATGCCGAGGATGAGCAAACAGACGGACATCACAGGCTGCAGAGAGTGATATGTAGAGGTGAGTATGATCATGCATTATTTTTTTAGTGTGTGCCAGCATAGTGACCATGTACCAGGATGGGGATCATGTACACAGATGAGGGGCATGTACCAGCATGAGGGCCATGTACCAGGATAGGGGGCATTCACCTCCTTGGGGGCCATGTTCCATGATAGGGGGGCCATGTACCATCATTGGGGGCATGTATTAGCATTAGTCCATATCCAGCATGGAGGCCATGTACCAGCATTGGGGCCATATCTAGGATTGGGGCCATGTACAGGATGGGAAATCATATCTAGTTTGGGGGCCTTGCACCAGAATGGGGGACATATATACCACGATGCAGGATGAGTGACATATATACTCATTGTAAGACGGACACTGGCATTATAAGACGGACCCATTTAACATTGAAAATTATTTATTTTCTCTTTTCTTTTAACAAATTTGGTGCTAGTCTTATAATCCGATGCGTCTTCTAAAGTGAAAAATACGGTATATAGTACAAAGAAAATAAAATAGGCTGTAAACTCGAATTATTTGGGTCTAGTCATAGAAATTAGCCTTAGCGCCTGCTTTACAGCTCTGTAAAGTGTTTTATTTAATCATAATCTTTGCTGTTAAGCATGAAATGAGTTTGTGTTTTTGGGCCCTTTTAGACTGAGAGATCTTTTAGTAGTTTTTTGGATCTATTTTATTTCAAAGAGTACTAAACACTTATCCAGTAGGATTAGATTTGATTACAATGAGATCAAAAGGAACATCAGGAGACATATAGTAATTCCACCATTATTCCCTTTGCTACACAGACTCTTTTTTTCTTTGGCCAAGGGTAGATCTTTTTTCTCATTTTAAGCTAATAATGCAGTTTTTTGTATGAGACAGACATGGATAACTTGTCAATATCCACAATTAGTAAGGATAGAGACATGATATATTGTGTCTAAGGGCCCTTTCACATCAGCGTTTTTTAAAATTCGCGGCAGATGCTGTGAAAAAAACGCATCTGCCGCGATTACCGCATACCGGCTGCACTTGCGGCGCGGTTGCGGCGCGGTTGCGGTAAACGCCATACTATGTATAGGCGGACTTGCGGCAGGTGCGGCAAGTGCGGTTTTGGCACTTGCGGCAGGTGCGGCCGCGAAAAAAACCGCGGCTGACAGTATTTTTTTTCGCGGCCGCACCTGCCGCAAGTGCCAAAACCGCACTTGCCACACCTGCCGCAAGTCCGCCTATACATAGTATGGCGTTTACCGCAACCACGCCGCAGCCGCACCGCAAGTGCAGCCGGTATGTGGTAATCGCGGCAGATGCGGTTTTTTCACCGCATCTGCCGCGATTTGAAAATACCGCTGATGTGAAAGGGCCCTAAGTGAAGTTTCACAAGTGTGTTGCGCCCTGCTGAAACCTCTTAGGTATCTGGGATCCGAAAGTTACAACATTTAACTGACCACAGGTCCTCTTTGGAGCCTGCTTGTCGATTATAATGTGTTTTTTTTCAGTTTTTTACGGTTGAAGGTAGACTTTAAGTCAATTTAGTTCAACACATAACCTAACATATTGATCCAGATGAAGGCAAATATAACTCTTCTGGCAAACACTAAGTTCCTAATTGGGAAAAAAAAATCCTTCTTCACATACAGCAATCAGACTAGTTCCCTGGATCAATGCCTTACAAAGAACTGTAGTACATATAACCAGTAATGTTATATTTTCCAAGAAAGGCATTCAGGCCCTTCTTAAATTTAGTTGTGAAACACTCATTACAACATCATTCACAGAGTTCCATAGTCTCACTGCTCTAACAGTAAGGAATCAGCATCTGTCATTACAATGAAAATGTAGAAAAATTAATGTGGTCAGATAGGGGTGCTATATACAGAAAGAGAGTAATGGTTAAATTAGTTTAAATAAACCTGTTAATTCTAAAATCACATGTTTTTTCAGCAAACCGATCAGAACGCCTAATGAAGGCAGTTTGCCACCATACTCATTGTGATTTTAGAATAAAGTCGTTTGTTTAAACTATTTTAATCTCTACTCTTTGAAGTATCTGGTGCCCCAATCTGATCACATTAAATTTCTTAAATTTCAGCAATTACATCTCTCTCTGAGTGGAAAGCGGTGGGAGCTGCATGAGGCTACAGAGTGGAATCTGCATTTGAGGATGTAGCACAGGACCTGCAGTGACGTCACATGAACCACACGACTGCTAATCCCAGCAACCAGCTCAGCAGATCTTGGGGTGTGGGTAACACACCAGAGGATGCCACCTGGGTTTTACTAGGGTGCATAACCCAATCCAGTTAGTTCTTGCCTAGCGACTAAAATTCCACTGAACCACCAGGTAGTACCCAAAAGTACCCCTCTTCTCTTTTTATCTGTTATATGGTATTATGATTAAACTTTGTTTCCTCTAGGAGTAGAGGATTCTCCCTTGTCCTCATTGAATGCCTAGGTGTAGAAAGGTCTTTGTACTGTTCTCTCATATATTTGTATATTGTAATAAGATCTCCCCTAAGCCTTCAATTTTCCAAACTAAATAACCTTAAGTTTAATAACGTCTTGGTGTTGCAGACCTCCCAGTAATCAAATAACCTTGATCGCTCTTCTCCGTACGTAATTTCAGGTATGTCTTTCTACACCAGAGACCAGAGTTTTACACACTACTCTAAGTGTGGTAGCAGTAGTAAGAAATGGGGTAGACAAGCGCGCAATGGGTCAAAACTCCCAAAATACTGGAAAGACAAAACAGTTGAACTGCTCACTTTATGCAGTTGTGAGATCCACAACTGGTATCAGAGGCTGGTATCAGCTGCTGCATGACCCCCGCTTGGGAGGCGGTGAAAGCACAGCACAAATGGACAGATATGGTCCGCGCTGCTGGAAATAAAATGAAGGACGTCCAAAGTAGAAATGATAGCTGCTTTTATTCCATGCCCTGCGCATTTCAAGGCCGTCCCAGCCTCTTCCTCAGTAGTATCACCATCAATAATCTGTTATTGATGGTGTTGCTCCTGAGGAAATGGCTGGGATGGCCTTGAAACGCGTAGGGCATGGAATAAAGGCACCTATCATTTTTACCTTGGACGTAATTCATTTTATTTCCAGCAGCACGGACCATATCTGTCCGTTTGTACTGGTAGCAGTAGTAACTTGCATAGAGGTAAAACTATGTTGTTCTCATGAGCATCTATGCCTCTTTTAATGCATCCCATTATTTTATTAGCCTTTGCAGCAGCTGCCTGCACTGACCACTAAATGGGAGTTTGCCATCCACCCATACACCCAAGTCTTTTTCTGCAACAGTGTTCTACAATTAAGTACATAATTGCACATTTTTTTCTCTACCCAAGAGCATAACCTTATACTTCTCCACAGTAAAGTTCAATTACCATTTCTCAGCCCAAGCCTCCAGATTACATAAATCCTCCTGTAATATAAAATTGACCTCCTCTATAATGATTACCCAGCATTTCCCTGAAAAAGGATTATTTCCTTTCATTGCTTAATGGGTTAAGATTTATTTTTTAGCATACTTGTGGCTTTAATCTCAGCTAATGCACCTTATGATCACTCTCTCTATATAAACTCACTTCTAGATCACTCCTATGGTGGTTAGAGATTTTCTAAGCTGACCTCTCTGATTAAGCTGTTCCAGTTGTAGCAGTTGAGTCCATTCCAGTTGAAACTGTGAAATCCCTTTCTGGATAAGCTGTGTAGTTTCTTTCTTATTTTTTTACTCAATTTTCTGTCTCTTTCCCCATGTTGAGTTATTGTAGTAGTAAAACTAGTGTCTTGCTACTCTATGCCTTAGTCAAAACAAGCCCAGGGCCAGCCAGGACCTAGGTATGTTATTGCACAGGGGAGGACCATTCTAGAGAAGATAGGGAGCTAAGGTTTAACACTAAGATATGTGTGAAAGGGTGACCTCTCTTCCCTCTCACTATCATCAGGGCCACCCTTTTACCTCTTTCTTGGCATTCCCCTTTTATTGCAATACACAAACTCACTGCACTGTGATATTATGACCTAGAAATATATGTCTACTTTCTTTCTTACTGTCATGGATCCCATTACAGCTCTTGCAATGCAAATGCAGAGTCTGCCTCTGGAAGTTTCAGATCTGCTGTCAATAGTTTTAATACAGCAGACCTCTGATCTGTTGGTCTTGGTAGCCAGCCAGGCTGAACTTAAGTCCAAGGTTGCCCTCTGCAGGGCACGATAAGTTTGTGGTATTCCATGAAGCTTGTAAACTCCTTTTCAGGCTTCGTCTTTTCTCCCCTGGGAGTGAGCAACAATAGGTTGAGATTTATTTTTTCTATCCTTTAGGGTGATCCATAATCAAGGGTCTTTTCCCGTCTGAAAGACTTGAAGAATTTTTGGTCAGTAGATGAGTTTTTCGCTGCCTTGTGCCTCAGCTTGACAATGTTATAGAAGATTAGCATTTATGATGTTCGGAGGGATGCTGAACCATCCAGTGAACAGAAGAAGTGATTTGACAGTGAACAATTAAAAATGTAAAAAAAAGTTTTTAAAAATATGAAAAAATAAAAATAAAACAATCATTTGAAATCACTCTTTTTTGCCCATGGTCGATGGGTTAATAAAGATGCAGTCCCTTTTTAGAGGATTGTTTAATGGATTTTTCAGAAATATTTTGACGCAGGCTTTGCCATATTTTTGCATGCCAGCGGATACAGCAGGCGGCAACGGGCTGCCCCCAACCCCCAGCTGACTATTTGGACCTGCCCGGACACAGAAATATTGGAAGCCCTTATTTTTTATTTTTTCATGAATTTCACGAAATAATAAAAAATAAAAATGTGTGGGGCTCCGCGCGATTTCTATGTCCAGCTAGGTCCAGCTAGGCAGCTGGGGTCTGGAATCCGCAGTGCAGGGAGGCCCAAGCCTTCTGGGCACCCCCCGCTGTGAATTGCAGCCACCCCAGAAAATGGCGCGTTCATTGAAGCGCCATTTCTGGTGCTGATCCCAACTTTTCCAGGGCCCTGGTGCGGTGGCTCACTGGGTAATAAAGGGGTTAGGGCCAGCTTTGTATTATCAGCTGGCCCTAAGCCCGAAATTCATGGCGGTCACGCCAATAGTAGACATGACCGCCATGAATTTCTAGTGAATTTTTAAAAAAAACACAACACCGAGAAAAAATATTTTTATTTGAAAAATAAACAAAAAGACACTAAGAGACTCCATCTTTATTTAAAAAAAATCCTTTTCCTTCCGCCGTAGTCCAATCCAGGGTTCTTCTTTAGCTCTGCTACAATCTCTGGTAGAGAACCTCCACCAGAGATGTAGCAGAGCTGTGCACCCTGGCATGGGAAAGTTTATGTGAGTTCATGCAGGCAAGCATGAACTCACATGAACCCTGCCAGCACTGCTACTTCAAATGAACAGCTGACCTGAGTCAGCTGTTCATTTGAAAATCCAGACGGGAATGTCAAAAATAGAAAACTGGATTGAAAACTGGATTGCTCTGGTCCGGTGCAATCCGGGACCATAGAGCTCCATGTTATGGGGCGCCGGATTGCACCGGACAGGTACATTCTGGGAGAATCCGGTTTCCAAAGCGGATTCTCCCGGATTGTACCGGTCCGGTGCAATTCGGCACGCAATAACATGGGGCTCTATGGTCCCGGATTGCTCCAGACCGGGGAAATCCGGTTTCCAGTGATAGCGGCTGTGCTTTGCGGCCGCCGCCGTGCTATGCGGCTGCAGTCGCAAAGACACAGGGAAGAAGACGGCGGGCCGCACTGAGGACGGTGCGTGAACACCGGCGACTCCCCCCGCTCCCAAACAATAGTGACTGCCTCTGCTGACAGCAGGATTCCCCGCTCCCGCTGCAGCCTCCCCACCCAATCTTAAGTTAGGATAGGATGGGGAGGCGGTGGGGGGAGCGGAGGATCCCGCTGTCAGGCGGCAGAGAAGCTTTCAGTGGCTGTCAGCATTGTTTAAAAGCTAGTGGCTTTTTACCGCTGGCTTTTAAACAATGAAATGGGAAATTGCAGGTTTTTCCTCTGCTGCCAGACCTTATAGGGTCCAGCAGCAGAGGAATTGCATTCCCCATTGATTTACATTGGACTCGTTACTCTGCGAGTAATCACAAGGATACTCGCAGAGTAATGAGTAGAGCGAGTACCGTACTATTCGGCGAGTACCGAGTAGTAACGAGTAGACTCGTTCATCCCTATTCCTCTTTCCTCTCCAAATTATCAGAAAGTCTCCCCCTCCCAGTTATTTTCTACCTTTACATGCACTTTGAAACCTGATCTCACAATAGTACATCAGAGCTTCTGGAGAGTAGATCTAACCTTTGTGGCTTCTCAGGTTCACTGGGCCAGAACTTGTCTCAATTTTGAAAGATATTTTTTTTTCCTTTTATTCATCACAATTGAATAGTAATCATGAAGCATTCAAGTGCATTACCATAGATTTTTTTCCCTAATTTTAATATTTAGTAGTAGTTATATCGTGAAAACTGGAGGCTATTTCGTGGTGCTGGAGAAATTTGGTACTTTTTGCTTTTATATATTTTTGATTATTAAATATTTTTTCATCTGATTTTGTGTACACTCTTTTAATTCATCCCTATGAAGATTTCTTATTACGCTAAGCATTCAGAAATTGAGATATTAGATATTATATGTGGTTTTCTAACCTGTGCCTGTCAGGCACACAGCAACTGAATTAGGGAGTGCTAGAGGTGCGCCTGACAGAGGGTTAACTGTACAAGCAAAGTACAATAAATTAAATGAAAACTTTGCCCACTATGCATCTTTGTAGTTCCTAATAAATGCATGAGTACAATTGCAGTTACTTTTTATAAGTGTAGAATCAAAGCTTTTCTGTACTATAAAACACATTAAAACACTGCTTCACAGTGCATCATACACAGCGGAAAAGGCATAAAAAAAAATCAACAAAAATGCCTTAACCAGACAAAATTAATTTTAAGTTGTTTGGTGTGGACACCTGCTGAAAAAAAAAATATTAATTATGCAACATGTGATCATGGCCTTACATACACATAAAAGCCAGATGTCTTTTAGTGAAGCTTATATCAAGATTACAAAGTTCTGGCTATTATGACTATGAATGAATAAGTAAAAATAAAGCTATGGTTCCAGACATGATTTACAGATGGGTAATTAAAAGCCATACCAGGGATGCCAAAAGCTAAGAACTTCACATCCTCCCAGTCTCCAGGTACCATTGAACTGGATACTGGACCAGAGTCTCATGAATCAATCTACTCATCTGTAGCCTCAATCATTCTGGAAGCAGCAGACAGTCTTGAATTTAGGTCTGCACTCTATAGTCTTGGGTGTTTGTAAATGTGTGTGGCTTTAGTCATGGCTATGGGGATGGTCAAAATTTGCTGCCGCACACAGCACACAACATAATTAGTTCCTTCTTCTGTTGTTTAAAAATTGGGAGGTATGTGTATCAGTTAGTCAGAGAACTGCTGTAGTCAAATTGGTTGACAGAACAGGAGTGTATGGGTTAGGCTAGGGTCACACTTGAATGCATTTTTTAAGGTTGCTTTTTGCAGCCTACGTTTTTGGCATTAGGGCATGCGTTTTTTGCATGGGGGCCTATGGATGCGTTTTTGCATGTGTTTTTCACACAATCCAAGTGTGAAAAACGCATGGAAACCTGTATCCACAGTGCAAGTGTGACCCAAGCCTTAGGCCCTAATGATATGTATTAAGCATTCTACTTCTACTGTTATAGTTTGATGTACACCTACACTTAACGTATTATGTTACCAATAGGGATAAGTGGATCAATCCAGAAGATAGAGTTTGAGCTGAACCTCCTAAAATTCATGGCTTTACATGACTTCAAGCCTTTTGAAATGGGCAATTCCGTGTCAAATGGAACAGTTTTAAAAATCGTCCCCACTCGACGTTCTCCGATTTTGCTGAAAATTTATAAGGATGTACATGTATGTTTGAAAAGAGGTTCTGTAAATTTTTAGAGCCAGATCTCAAATACATTGGGCACTGTTGATCTTTCACTGGAGGCCCCCCCCCAAGCCTGCGGCTTCAGCTAAGAGGATTTTGCAAACTTTGGCACATAGCCATTAGAGTTCTATACTGGCTATGATGCTGAAATTTGGCATACTAGCTCAAATTTTGCTGCTAAAGACGATAAAATTATTACCGGCTATGACAAAACAATATTTCGGCCGCAATTTTGTGTCAAAGTAGCTTGCAAAACGCGTTGCATAAAATTTATGCCAAACTTTGCCCATATATAATTCAAGACCAAAAACCAATAGGAACTGGTGCTTTACCCTGTACAACAAACATCTACATGACTTTGCATTGCTGCAATATCACGGTCAAAGCATATGTATTTGTGGAAATATTCACACCCATATATGATGAAAAACTTAAAAAAAAACGAATTTTACCTATTTTTAGGTCAAATTTCCCGAAAAGGGTACCCCTAAAATATATTATTTCTGTCATCATTAGAAAGAGCACATTTTTCTCTGCAAGGATCATTGTTTTTTTTTTTGGAGTTTCTCCGTTTAAGAAAAGAAAAATGCCACTGAACATGGTGTCATTTATTAATACGCAATGAATGGTAACTGCACTATTCAAACTCTTGCGTTGGTCCATGGTGGTTATACCACAACCAATTCCCTAAGAATTGGTATTATAATCCTATTAAGAATTGTAATAATGCTGTCTTTCGAGAATTGGCAGCTCCATTGCCCAGGAGCCATGGCCGATAGCCGTGCAAGGCAAGTCGCGGATGGTCTCTTTATCGCAGGTTCCGAAGCCTGAGGGTGGGTGTCTTTGCCTAGGATACCAAGCCTAATATTGGGTATCTTTTGTTGGTTCCCAAGCCATAATGTTCAGTCTAAGTGGTCTGGAATTGTTGCTGAATTTGCAACATAATCGGTTCAGAGAAGCTGTATTGTCGGCCCATTGCTGTTGCAGCTGGTGCTGGAATTATTGCAATGATTGACTGCTCGGGAATCCAGCATGTATCATTTCTCACAGGCCAGTGAAAGAAGCTAGCTGGTCCATGAGGATGCATAAAATGTATTAATGCATCATGGTCGTCGACTGAAATTTCAGAAATATTTCCAATCCACCAGTTCCTATCGTAAATGCAGGCAATGCATTGCCCTGGCTGGAGGTTTGCAATTGGCACAAAAGGCATTTCTGATCTGACAGATCCATCTACATGGGCAATGAAAGATGAAGGGTCATTTGACACCCTTGAAATGCGAATCTTTTTGTCATCAATTGGCACAAACTGGTGATTTTCTCTTGTTCCAGCAATTGTATGTCCATCTTTGAACCTTTCCTCTTGAACTACCCGTATTTTGTCAATTATTTCTTTTGGAACAAAAAAAACTTGATTCCATGCAGTTACTCGTTGCAAAAGTTGAATAAATCCACCGGGGTCAGTAATTGGTTTTCAGTTGGGCGTTGAAGACTGGCACGAGCTGCCAACCTCTTTGCTGTCCCTCCAATCCCATCACAGGGTGACTTTCCATGACTGGTACCAAAAAAATTCCATTCAGCGCTGATATTGAAATCAGCATTGTGGTGGCACAAGTTGAGAAAATTTTTGAAATTTTTGTACTGGGCTGCAGATCCATCGCTGAAGTAGTGGATATGACGAATCCCATAGATGAGAGTCTTGAGATACTCCACAATTACTTTTAAGAAAGTGTGGACTGCAACTGTGTCATGTCGTGAGAAATCACTGATTATGCACAAGCTGATGTTCTGCGCAGCTTCACCATTTAACTCCTTGAAGTAAATTACAAATGGGTGTACTGTAGCTTGACTATTTTCCCAGTGGAAACCTTGAATGGCATCTTGAACAATAAATGAGTAATTTTCAGCAAAGTCCATAAGGATCACAAGCTCTCCAGGTCTCAGATTTTCCTTCAACGATATCAGATAGCAACTTTGATGCTTGCCGATGTAGTGATGGTTACAAAGTTTAGAAATTTTCAAAACCAATTCTTCAATGAAATCTTCGATAGTCAGTTGTTTGGTATCAAGCGTGTCTCGATCAGTGTTTATCCATTCTTTGAACTCAATAATATCTTCAGGGTCACTGTTGACAAATGCATTGACTAGAAATTCTTTTAAAACTTCAGGACCCGGGCATTTATCACAACGGCCAAGCATACACTCCTTGGATTCAATTCCACAGACCATTTTGCATATGAGCGCTTTGTAGTCATCATTGATTGGGCATGCTGCAAGCATTAGTTTGACATTTTGGTGAATGGTACACACACAAACGGAAAGTGTTCCAGCAGATCCAACGGTTACGCACCACTTTGGCTGAACCTCACAAAACTTTGAAAATCCAATTTCAGGGCCATTCCGATCCCGATAGGCAACAAACATTTCCCTTATATTGCTCAGTAATAGTCGCTTTTGCATCTCCTTTTTTTCTCCTGCTATTCGCACTGATACATAGTCTTTTTTACCAGGGCACATTCGACTGAATTCATCATCCTCAAAAAATGCCTTCACCTTTTTCTTCACTTCCTCAGAAACTTTCTTGCCACACTTGATTGTAGGTAAGGCTAAGATCCCATGTTCACATTTAAGCTTTCGAGCTTGTTTGACCATTCGTTCAGAGACACCGAATTCATCTGATATAGCCTTAATGGACCAACTTTTAGGTGCCAATGTCAAGATTTGGACCTTTTCTGCCCGACTAGACACCTGCAGCTTTTGCTTCAAATCTGCCAAAAGGTGATTGTAATCCAAACACATTTTGCACTGTGCTGTTTTTGTTTGCTCAATGTCTTTCTAATCAAGCCATCCAATTGAAGCAATCTTGCTAGAAAATGCATTTTGTACCTGGCTTATCTTTCTCCTTGCATATCCAAGTGAATCCCGCTGGCTTACCCGTGGATATTTCAGAGGAGAGATGCCAATGGATATTAAGCTTGAATTTAGACTTTCAGGAGAACATTCCATTCCATCTGGATCTGATTCAGAGGAAACTGGATCAGCTGATTTTTTTCTGTTAGCAAATTCTTTTCGACATGATACACACATCTTCTGGCCAGGCTTCACATCATTCTTTGTAAATTCGTTCAACTGGTCAGCTGCTAACAAATTGATAGCTCGCAAATTCTTTTTGGTGTTATGACCTTTCTTCCCAAAAGGATTGCAACACGATTTTTGCAAATGGTCATATTTGGTCAAGAATGAAGCTTCATGGTGTAAACAGATTTGTGAATGTTCGTCAAAATTTAGTCCCACTCGTCGATGCAGCAATTTCTGTTCATCCAATCCAAAGCTTGTAAACAATTTCAAATCATCCTTGCTATGGGTGAATGTCTTAAGGTGGCACTTTGAATTGTTCGCAAGGCCGATAGAGCACTGGGCCGATTCGTCATCAATTTCATTCTCCATCACTAAAAAATAAATAATATATGCATTAAAATGTAACAATAGTCAATAACTTTTCATAAATAAAAAGGTTTATAGGTTTTTGATTATAATAGACATTGCTAGCAACAATACAACTCTGTAACATGTGATAAGAATCTGAAAATCAAACACAAAATCAATGCATTACGTGCATACATAACACCATGTTCAGTGGCATTTTTCTTTTCTTAAACGGAGAAACTCCAAAAAAATAAACAATGATCCTTGTAGAGAAAAATGTGCTCTTTCTAATGATAACAGAATTAACATATTTTAGGGGTACCCTTTTCGGGAAATTTGACCTAAAAATAGGTAAAATTCGTTTTTTAAAAGTTTTTCATCATATATGGGTGTGAATATTTCCACAAATACATATGCTTTGACCGTGATATTGCAGCAATGCAAAGTCATGTAGATGTTTGTTGTACAGGGTAAAGCACCAGTTCCTATTGGTTTTTTGGTCTTGAGTTATATATGGGCAAAGTTTGGCATAAATTTTATGCAACGCGTTTTGCAAGCTACTTTGACACAAAATTGAGGCCAAAATATTGTTTTGTCATAGCCGGTAATAATATTATCGTGTTTAGCAGCAAAAGTTAAGCTAGCATGCCAAATTTCAGCATCATAGCCAGTATAGAACTCTAATGGCTATGTGCCAAAGTTTGCAAAATCCTCTTAGCTGAAGCCGCAGGCTTGGGGGGGCCTCCAGTGAAAGGTCAACAGTGCCCAATGTATTTGAGATCTGGCCCTAAAAATTTACAGAACCTCTTTTCAAACATACATGTACATCCTTATAAATCTTTAGCAAAATCGGAGAACGTCGAGTGGGGACCACTGGTCCACTTGACACGGAATGACCCAAATGTAATTTGTGGCTTGCAAAAAAAACTTGGCTGGAACCATTTCCCACACTGATGAAGCATTGGAGAGAGGGGGCTCAGATCTTTTTGTGTGGCTGTACGGGTCTCTTATAATGCTCTACATTCATCATAAGCTGGTAGTGAGTACCTGGCACTCCACAGATCAGTTGTTCACAGTGGAGCACAATTTTCAATATCCAGAGTTACTAGATAAGACTCTTTCTTCTATAATTGAGTAAGCCCTTGGGTCAGCATGGTCCAGTTTATCTATTTTCCCTGCAGAATACAACTCTTCTATTTAGTGAGGTTCTCTCCCTCCTATAGAATGCAAGCTCTATTAGTTAAAGAGTTCTTCTCTCTCCTTTCATACACATACAATTGTGGCCAAAAGTATTGACACCCCTGCAATTCTGTCAGATAATACTCAGTTTCTTCCTGAAAATGATTGCAATCACAAATTCTAAGGTATTAGTATCTACATTTAATTTGTCTTCAATGAAAAAACACAAAAGAGAATTGTCCTAAAGCCAAATTGGATCTAATTCCACACCAAACATAAAAAAGGGGGTGGACAAAAGTATTGGCACTGTTAGAAAAATCATGTGATGCTTCTCTAATTTGTGTAATTAACAGCACCTGTAACTTACCTGTGGCACCTAACAGGTGCTGGCAATAACTAAATCACACTTGCAGCCAGTTGACATGGACTAAAGTTGACTCAACCTCTGTCCTGTGTCCTTGTGTGTACCACATTGAGCATGGAGAAAAGAAAGAACACCAAAGAACTGTCTGAGGACTAAAGAAACCAAATTGTGAGAAAGCATGAGCAATCTCAAGGCTACAAGTCCATCTCCAAAGACCTGAATGTTCCTGTGTCTACCGTGCGCAGTGTCATCAAGAAGTTTAAAACCCATGGCACTGTGGCTAACCTCCCTGGATGTGGACGGAAAAGAAAAATTGACGAGAAATTTCAACACAAGATTGTGCGGATGGTGGATAAAGAACCTCGACTAACATCCAAACAAGTTCAAGCTGCCCTGCAGTCCGAGGGTACAACAGTGTCAACCCGTACTATCCGTCGGCCTCCTAATGAATAGGGACTGTATGGTAGGATACCCAGGAAGACCTACTTCTTACCCCGAGACATAAAAAAGCCAGGCTGGAGTTTGCCAAAATTTACCTGAGAAAGCCTAAAACGTTTTGGAAGAATGTTATCTGGTCAGATGAGACAAAAGTAGAGCTTTTTGGGCAAAGGCATCAACATATATTTACAGGAGAAAAAAACAGGCATTCAAAGAAAAGAACACGGTCCCTACAGTCAAACATGGTGGAGGTTCCCTGATGTTTTGGGGTTGCTTTGCTGCCTCTGGCACTGGACTGCTTGACCGTGTGCATGGCATTATGAAGTCTGAAGACTACCAACAAATTTTGCAGCATAATGTAGGGCCCAGTGTGAGAAAGCTGGGTCTCCCTCAGAGGTCATGGGTCTTCCAGCAGGACAATGACCCAAAACACACTTCAAAAAGCACTAGAAAATGATTGGAGAGAAAGCACTGGAGACTTCTAAGGTGGCCAGCAATGAGTCCAGACCTGAATCCCGTAGAACACCTGTGGAGAGATCTAAAAATGGCAGTTTGGAGAAGGCACCCTTCAAATATCAGGCACCTAGAGCAGTTTGCCAAAGAAGAATGGTCTAAAATTCCAGCAGAGCATTGTAAGAAACTCATTGATGGTTACCGGAAGCGGTTGAGCGCAGTTATTTTGGCTAAAGGTTGTGCAGCCAAGTATTAGGCTGAGGGTGCCAATACTTTTGTCTGGCCCATTTTTGGAGTTTTGTGTGAAATGATCAATGTTTTGCTTTTTGCTTCATTCTCTTTTGTGTTTTTTCATTGAAGACAAATTAAATGAAGATAATAATACCAAAGAATTTGTGATTGCAATCATTATCAGGAAGAAACTGAATTTATCTGATAGAATTGCAGGGGTGTCAATACTTTTGGCCACAACTGTATATATTCCAAGCAATTACAAGTTTCCAGTTTTCTGAGTTGTGTCACTTAATTCATAATAAGTTTTGTTTTGGGGAAAAATTTGGCAATGTTTCAAAAGATACTCTCATCTCTAGTAAGCAGACAATCTTGATGAATTTATAGGAATTTATCATCATATTACCGCTAAGATTCTTTGCTGTTTTTGACACAGTTGTTATACAGCTTTTGTTATAACTGTATATATACAGTTATATATACAGTTGTATTCATCTACAATGAAATGAAATGTCACATGGTTGTTAAAAATATTCAAAGAAATTCTGACTTGTTAAAGTAAACCCTCAAAAAAGGCTGATTATGTGTTGTTGTCCTGGAAAAAAAGCAAAAATCAGTTATCAGCTGAAGAAACCTTACAAAATGTCTTCAATTCCAATGCAGAAACACCATGCTAATCAATAAGTATTACCGTATATACTCGTGTATAAGCCGAGTTTTTCAGCCCAAAATTTGGGCTGAAAAGTCTCCCCCTCGGCTTATACACGGGTCATATACGGTACATGGTGAGTGTGGGGCTTTGTCCGGGCTGTGGAGGCTGGAGGAGGCGGGGGGAGGCTGCAGTATGAGCGGCCCTGTCACGTGGGGCCGCTCATTAAATATGCACTGCTTCCCCCTGTCAATCAGCGGCAGGAGGAAGCAGTGCATATAGCCCCCAAATGCTGGCACTCGCCCCCCCTTGTAAGGGCCCCCCCGCTGGTTATATTACCATCCTGGTCTTCTGATCAGCGCCGCTCCTCGGTGCTCCTCGGTGCTCCGTCCGTCCGTCCTGCTACATCCGGGATCTCCGGCCGTCGCAGGCATATGACGTCATCGCGCGACGGCCGGGGATCCCGGATGTAGCAGGACGGGAGCAGCGAGGATGGAGCGCCGAGGAGCAGCGCTGATCAGAAGACCGGGATGGTAAGAGAAGCGGGGGGGGGGCCCTTGCAAGGGGGGGCGAGTGCCAGCATTTGTGGGCTGCTGGGTACCCCCAGGGGCTGCTGGGTACCCCCTGGGGGCTGCTGGGGACCCCCAGGGGGCTGCTGGGGACCCCCTGGGGGCTGCTGGGTATCCCAGGGGCTGCTGGGTACCCCCTGGGGGCTGCTATATGTACCCCTGGGGGCCTGCTGTATACCACTGGGGCTGCTGTATACTACCACTGGGGCTGCTGGGGCTGCTGTATACTACCACTGGGCTGCTGGGGCTGCTATATACTACCACTGGGGCTGCTGTATACTACCACTGGGGCTGCTATATACTACACTGGGGCTGCTGTATACTACCACTGGGGCTGCTGTATACTACCACTGGGGCTGCTGTATACTACCACTGGGGCTGATATATACTACCACTGGGGCTGCTGTATACTACCACTGGGGGTGCTATATACTACCACTGGGGCTGCTATATACTACCACTGGGGCTGCTGTATACTACCACTGGGGCTGCTACATACTACCACTGGGGCTGCTGTATACTACCACTGGGGCTGCTATATACTACCACTGGGCTGCTATATACTACCACTGGGGCTGCTGTATACTACCACTGGGGCTGCTGTATACTACCACTGGGGCTGCTATATACTACCACTGGGGCTACTGTATACTACCACTGGGGAGGCCTGTATACCACTGGGGGGGGCCTGTATACCAAACTGCTGGGGGCTGTATACCTGTGCTGGGGTCCACCCTCGGCTTATACACGAGTCAATAGGTTTTTCCAGATTTTTGGAGCAAAAGTAGGTGGGTCGGCTTATACACGGGTCGGCTTATACACGAGTATATACGGTACTTTGTGCCCATTTGAATAATACAGACAGGAAAGATCCTTGACAGATAGCGCTACTCCTTATTACCAATCTACACTCTGGTTAAAGCACCCTTCCAACACTTTTTTTTACAGTTGTAGTGGTGCTTGACGTGAGTACTATACTCACCCTTCGCCGTCTTCATCTTTTACCAATGCTGGAAGTTAGAGTTTACATAACAATTTCTCAATTCAAGTCTATGAGGGCCAGAATGAGGCCAGAACAAGACCCTCATAGACTTGCATTGAAAAGGAGCATCTGGCAACCTTCATAAAATACTGGAGCAATCCAATAGATCACAAATTGCAGAAGACCAACCAGAGCAGCATGAATAGAAGGGAAGATGGCAGCAGGTAATTATGGTATAAGACTGGGGCAGGTTACCTAGACTAAAAACACCACTCCAGTAATAAAATAAAAACTCTGGAGTGTTGTTTTAAGAAATAAATTCTAAAAAATGTCCTTAATAAATTCACAATTAATTTGCAGGTTATAAAAAAAATGCTCTTTTCTGAACTTTTGGTCATCCCTTTTAATATTTGTAGTATTCATACTTAGCAATTTCTAGTATTCATACATAGCAATTTATTTTATTACCTCTTGCCTCACATTAATTATGAGATTGGGACAGTATAATTAGTTAAAGTGAAAATTACGTGTGGAAGAGAGGTGAACAGTGGAAATTGGTAACACTGAATGACTGTAGTAATCCCTATTATTGCCATATAGAATAGCTATATAATGGGAAATTGAGACATTAAATTCCCAGTTTATTATACCTTTACAAAATAAAGTTGAGAATCATTACTAAGGCTCTTTGTGTGCTTACCAGTGCTCTTTAAAAGATGTAATCTAGAGTGAATCTTAATAGAAGTCCCTGATCCTCTCTTGATTAATCTTGTCTGCTGACAATGCATGTAAGTTAGAAGAGTTATTGATTTTTAGCTGCATTGCAGTACAAATCCACTATATTGAAGCCTAGAAAGAAGACATGATGATGTCATGTATGTGCACTACTCAATGATATATGTTAATACTACCAGTCATTTATTAACCATTGTAATAGCTGAGTGTTTCAAATCATTATCCCTGGAAGCATTTCAGCAGATTCTAGTCGCCTTTCTCTGGGGTATTTTTCATTTGTTAATTACAGTGGATGACTGCTTGTTTGATGGTCTTTTTTTATCATATATTTTTTGAATATCATTATTTAGGCTTTGTCAGTGATAAAACCCTAAATGAGGAAGGGACTAGCTTTGCTAAACAAATTTAACATATCCAATTCATATCTTTAATTTTGTAGCATATCAATTGACTAGTGTGATTAGAAACACTTTGAAAACAGTTTAAAAAAATATACGTTTAGGTTGACGTGCCCTTACATTCAGATTATTATTTTATGGCATCAAAGATGTTACGTTCATTGTGTAACTCTAAATTTTGCTAAAGAATGACTACCTTAGTGTACTTTCCCAAAACTGTTTTAACCACTTCACAACCAGGAACATATGGGTACGTCCTTGGTCGTGTCCCCCCCTTTTATGCGATCTCACACACAGAGTTTGCATCATTCGCTGCACATGCCAGCTGATTTAATCAGCTGACATGTGCAGCTAAGAGGTGAGCTCTGACCCATCCGCTGGTGTTAACCTCTTAGGGTGTCTTCACACTGCGGCGTGATCCGGTCCGGGGCTGTCGGAGATGACCCTGACAGCCGCGGACTAGATCAGCACACAGGACTGGAGGGTTAATATGCCCTCCGGTCTGGTGTGCAGCCGCACGCAGTTCCCGCTGCTGATAAGTCAGGACCGCGGCACTGCGGTCCTGACCTGTCAGCGGCTGCAGCTGCGTGTGGCTGCACAACGCACCCCAGGGCATATTAGCCCTCCAGTCCTGTGTGCTGATCCAGTCCGCGGTTGTCAGGGTCATCCCAGACAGCCCCGGACCGGATCACACCGCAGTGTGAAGCCGCCCTTAGATCGCACTGTCAATCACTAGTGCGATCTAACAAGGCACAGCAAGGATCTCATTATAACCCTGCCATCAGTGACTCAGTGATGCAATAATGAAGTGTTGATGAGTTGCCATAACGGCAAGGGGTCAGATGTTGACCCCTGTCATTGTCATGACTCACTTCCTGTGAACACTGCCTTAGCAGCGATGTTTACAGGAGATGATAATTTCTGCAGTAAAGAGGGATTCAGAAACATTACTCTGTACTTCAGAAGCAATCAGACACTGCACTGTTGAGGCACCCTTAAGGGCCAAGTAAAATATAGGAAAAGTGAAAACAAAAGTTTTAAAAAATATTAAAAAATAAATAAATATGAAAGTTCAAATCACCCCATTTTTGCCCCATTGGAGCTAAAACTATTAAAAATTACACATACTTGGTATCGTCATGTGCAGAATTACCTGATCTATAAAATATAAAATCAATTATTCAGACCTGTAAACTGTAACAGAAAAAAAGTGAAAATGACAAATTTACTTTTTTTGGTCATCACAACATTGTAGTATTTTGCAATACCAAGCAATCAAAACAGATCAAAAATTGTATACTATAAAAAAAGTCAGCTCAAAATGCAAAAAGTAAGTCACATACCCCAAGATCCTGAAAAAATGGCAACAAAGGCACAATTCTTTTTTTGACAAATTTCTGAATTTATTGTTACCGCTCAGATAAAAATAAACATGTTGGATATCTATGACCTTGTACTGACCTAAGGCATCATACTGACAGGTCAGTTTTACCATATAAGGAACATGGTGAATAAAAAAAAAGACAAATACCATTTTGGAATTTTCCTAGTTTTGCAATTTCACCATACTTAGAATCTTTTTTCCCATTTTACAGTATGCTTTACGGTAACATGAATTATGTCCTTCAAAGCAAGCCCTCATATGACTATATTGATTGAAAAAAAAACAACTTGTAGTTCTTAAAAGCAGGGTAAGAATAAATGAGAAAAGAAATTTTGTCTGGGTGAAAGAGCTAAAATCACCACTAAAGCATATCTTTTTACCGCTGAAATAATGCTTTTAATCTAAGTTCCCTGCCCCTGGTCTTATATTTACCCTCTGAAATTTTCCCCTTTTATTTGCACAAGTCCCGAAGGTCTCAAGTTGTTTGTGACTTGCCATTTCGTTCCATTGTTTCATGGAGTATGCTTGCAGGTCACTCTTCAATGCAAGTCTATAAGAGCCTCATCCTGACTTTCATAGACTTGCATTGGGAGCTTGTGAGGAAACTTCTGACTTTTATCCAATCTGAATTTGGGATCCCAAAATAGTTCCATTGGACTGGAGAGGTGCCAATAAAAGATGAAAACACCGGATGACTGAAGACAGGGACTCTAGCACTGAAAAAGAAAAGCTGGAGTGATGCTTTAAGAATGTATTGACTCTTTCATTGTGTTATTCATTATGTTGTTTCTGTGCACATATCAACTGATGTGATCAGCTGACATATGCAGCTAACAGGTGCGGGTGGATTGTCGATCCGTCTGAACCAGTTTATTATTTCAACTCAGAAATCAATCTCTGACAGCGCAATTGAACACAAGCTAGCCAGGATCCCTCCATTTCCCACTCCCAGCAGCAGCTTCCATAACATGATAATGATCGCAGTGCACCAATGGGTTGTCCTGAAAGCCTGGGGTCAGCTGATGATAAAATGCCTTTGAATGGTGGCTGAGCACTGAAATTCACAGGAGATGGTCATTTGTGCTGTACAGAGCTGAAATTAAGCACTGCTCTGTACAGCACAAGACATCAGTCACTTGCAGCTTCAAGTCCACTAAGGGGACTAGTAAAAACAATAAAAAGTAAAAAAGAAATGTTTTCAAATAAATAAAAAAGACAAAAGGTGGATATTATTTTCTTGTGTTCTAGTGCGCTACATTGTAAAATGAATGGTGTCATGCAAAAGTGCAACTCGTCCTGCAAAAATCTAACCGTCATATCTCTATACTAAAGACTGAAAAAGTTATGACTCTTGGATGTATGGAAGGAATAAACAATAATGAAAACTGGAAAATTGCCCTAGGATTAAGAGGTAAAATGTATGAAAACTACACTGCAATTTTGTAGTAAATTGCAATAGCCAAGAAAGTTAAGACCACATACTGTAGGTCACCAAAATGCTGTCTCCACAGGTCTCCTCACATAGCAAACCGGCAAAGATGCCCTTTAGTATTTTACATTTTACAATATTACTTTTTTAATTTTACTTCATAAGCAGCTTAGAGAATCTGCAGGATCATAAAATGTATCAGTTGCATAAATAATCCTTTCTTTCTTGGAACACATTCCACATTTTAGCAGGATATGCACTATCTTATACCTTACAATTTAAATGGCTTAGTAATAGTCAAAGTGTCCATCAGCAAAACACAGCTAAATAGAAAATTCAAAGTTTTGAATCTGAATCTTAATTATTATTAACCTGCTAAATAACTTAAATACAATTATATATATCACCTTTGTTTTCACACAAGCAGCTGTGGCCAATCTGAGAGCACTTAGGGCTTTCTGAGACTTCCAATGTACAGTAGACACATTATTTAGTCAGAGAGGTGCTTTTGTTATCTTAGGTCACAGAAAAGAGGTCTATGAATCAGGACATAAACTAAATGTATTACCGTATATACTCGCGTATAAGCCGAGTTTTTCAGCCCAAAAATTGGGCTGAAAAGTACCCCCCTCGGCTTATACGCGAGTCATTGCGGGGGCTGCTGTATACAGCGGTATAAAGCAGCCCCCGCATCCCCAGTAATGCAGGGCCCCCCCCCTCATGCTCCGGTCACCTGTAAAGCAAATTATACTTATCAGTGCCCGCTGCCGTCCGCGCCCGCCGCTGCCGACATCCCGATCCTCCGTCTTCATGCATCTTCTTCCTGCTTCTGTGCGCGTCGCAGGCAATGACGTCATTACCGGCGACGCGCACAGGAAACAGGAAGAAGATGCATGAAGACGGAGGATCGGGATGTCGGCAGATGCGGGTGCGGACGGCAGCGGGCACTGATAAGTATAATTTGCTTTACAGGTGACCGGAGCATGAGGGGGGGGCCCTGCATTACTGGGGCTGCCTGTATACTACCACTGGGGCTGCTGTATATAGGGGCCCTGCATTACTGGGGCTGCAATACCACTGGGGCTGCTGTATATAGGGGCCCTGCATTACTGGGGCTGCAATACCACTGGGGCTGCTGTATATAGGGGCTGCAATACCACTGGGGCTGCAATACCACTGGGGCTGCTGTATATAGGGGCCCTGCATTACTGGGGCTGCAATACCACTGGGGCTGCTGTATATAGGGGCTGCAATACCACTGGGGCTGCAATACCACTGGGGCTGCTGTATATAGGGGCCCTGCATTACTGGGGCTGCAATACCACTGGGGCTGCTGTATATAGGGGCTGCAATACCACTGGGGCTGCAATACCACTGGGGCTGCTGTATATAGGGGCCCTGCATTACTGGGGCTGCAATACCACTGGGGCTGCTGTATATAGGGGCTGCAATACCACTGGGGCTGCAATACCACTGGGGCTGCTGTATATAGGGGCTGCAATACCACTGGGGCTGCAATACCACTGGGGCTGCTGTATATAGGGGCTGCTGTATACACCACTGGGGCTGCAATACCACTGGGGCTGCTGTATATAGGGGCTGCAATACCACTGGGGCTGCTGTATATACCACTGGGGGCTGCTGTATATAGGGGCTGCTGTATACACCACTGGGGCTGCAATACCACTGGGGCTGCTGTATATAGGGGCTGCAATACCACTGGGGCTGCTGTATATACCACTGGGGCCTGCTGTATATCAAACTGCTGGGGCCTGTATACCACTGCTGGGGGCTGTATACCTGTGCTGGGGTCCACCCTCGGCTTATACGCGAGTCAATAGATTTTCCCAGGTTTTGGGGGCAAAAGTAGGGGGGGTCGGCTTATACACGGGTCGGCTTATACACGAGTATATACGGTAAGTATTCTACTGCTACTGTTACTATTTGTTATAAACCTGGAGATATATTTTCACTCAATAGTCATATATGGACTAGATTTCTGTAATAAAATACATTGAGAAAAAACTAAATTTTAGTGTGATGTCAAGTTGCAAAAAAATGTTTGTCCCATTTGGCATTTTCCCGTCAGTCCCAGCTAGTTCAGCCAAAGAGTGTGGAGCATAGGTGGGACTGGACATGGCAGTGTTCATGGAATTCATTATCAGTATCTAGTTTAATATTATAACCTATGCCAAAAATGCTACTCCAGTGACTGATAGAAGCAGCTATTCTGATGAGATGTGCATAGATCAAGCCCCTGACTAGATGCTCTAAGTTAATTAAGTGACATGTGTTGAATTTGGCACCCTCTCTTACCCCTCCACACCTTTTATTGAGACTGGAAAGCACAATGCTATTCTTATTGAAATGGTTTCTACATACTCCACTTATTAAGCAGACAATTTTTATATATTTATGGAAATGTAGCAGCATTTTTTTGCTTAGATTCCTTATTGTGTTTGTCACAGTATTTATAAATATTTTATTATAATAGTAGACCTGGTCTTATCTAACATAAGTAATACTTAGAAAAGTCTGATCTATCCGGTATGTTAAATAATAATTAGAGATGAGCCACCACCCTAGTGTTCGATTCAATTCGATTCGTCGAATTGGCGGGTGTGTTCGTCGAATGTTCGTCGAAGACCGTCGAACACAAATGAATGAGCTGTGCGGGGCACTTTCAGTTCCACAATGTATATACATACATTGCGGAAGTGAAATTAAGTAAAAGAAAGGGTTAAAAGAAAGGATCAAAGATAAAAAAATCTCTATGCTCACCTGTCAGGCAATCCACCGATGCCTCCAGCACCTCCGTCCTGATGTCTGTAGGACCTGCCGTGATGTCACAAGCAGGCAGCGTAATTGAGTCACATGACAGCAGGTACCGCCGTAACCGGTCGTGTGACCCGATGACGCTGCCGGCTTGTGACGTCACGGCAGGTCCTACAGGCATCAGGGTGGAGGTGCTGAAGGCATCGGTAGATCGACGGACAGGTGAGCATAGAGTTTTGTTTATTTTTTACCATTTCTTTTGCTACATTTCACTTCCGCAATGTATGTATATAGATTGCGGAAGTGAAAGTGCCCCACACAGCTCATTCATTAGGCGGAAAATGCGGCAGTCGAAGCGTTATCGAACATAACCTCGAACTGCCGAATTTGAAGCTAATTGTTTGCATTCGTTGAATGACTCGAACACCACCCGAAACACAGCTCATCTCTAATAATAATTTGAGTAATGTTACAAATTATCTTACACCTCTCCTTGATAGTATATGAAAAGCTGGAACACCAAGAACAGGGTAGAGTCATCTGAGCATGGACATCCTCCTCCAATTTTTAAATGGTGTCTTTTCCATGAGACTCTCTTTGCACTACTGCTGTACTTTGCTGCACTGTAAGGGCTCCACTTTCACTCAGTAACGTGATAGTCTTGATTTTGTTTCCTCTATGGAAGAAGCATTTTGCCAAACTCTGGTTCTTACTATACAATAAGAGAACAAAATTATTGACTGCTTGCTAGACAAAAAACAGGTTGTGGAAATACTGACTAGCCATGTGTGTTTCATCAGCAGTCATAGTAACATAGTAACATAGTAACATAGCATTTAGGGTTGAAGGAAGACCTTAAGTCCATCTATTTCAACCCATATCCTAACATGTTGATCCAGGGGAAGGCAAAAAAAGACCATGTGGCAACACTAAGCTCCACATTGGGGAAAAAAATTCCTTCCTGAGTCCACATACAGCAATCAGACTAGTTCCCTGGATCAACGCCCTATCAAAGAATCTAGCATACTGTATATAACCGGTAATATTATACTTTTCAAGAAAGGCATCCAGGCCACTCATAAATTTTAGTAGTGACACACTCATTACAACATCATGTGGCAGAGAGTTCTATAGTCTCACTGCTCTTACAGTCAGTTAAGAAGGTGGACGTGCTCATTTCTAAATGTTCTGAACAGATAGCACTACAGTGTTTAAGTGAAGGAATGGTCACCTGAATCAGTCATCTGCTGTCTCATATTGCAATAGTTACTCTCAAGTGCCATCTGTATGAGACATATTATATATATATAGTGGACATATCTTTGTACATGTACAATGGATGTTGTCAATAGGATGTTACAGATGGGACTAGAGATGAGCAAATATTTTAAAATTTCCATTTGCTGACCACCAAATTATGCCCAAAAAAATGAAATTTGCAGCAGATAAATTAATGTCATCTTCAATACTGGAAAGCTTGAAATTCATAAAATTCATGTGGAACATAGGAGAAAGAAAGATAGAGAAAACCTCACTAACCATAAGGGAGGATCTTGCTGACCTTAAGACCTTACAGTTTACAAGTCGAGACAGAGAGGACCCTACCTATCAAAAAATGCTTAGCCTTTACAAGAGAAGACCTTGATGATCATAAGAGCTAACTCTGAACAGGTGATAAAGGGAGAGAACTCTGCTGACAATACAATCTTATTCTACAGGAGGGAGAAGACTCTGTTGATCATAAGAGCTCACACTCTACAGAAAAGAGAGGCATGCCCAGTGACTTTGGAGTTGTATATTGAATCTGCTGTACAAACTGTGCTCCTGTGGGAATCCCCTGGTCTCATCTGTTAGACACTCAGCATATATACATTCATGAAAAAAATTTTTTTATAAATGTTTATGTGCTGAGTGTCTAACAGGTGGGATCAGTGGAGCCCATATTTTCCTGTTTACAGCATTTTCTCCTTCATACTGATTGCTGGTTAATTGCACTTGAAGATTCAGTGCTTATACTTCTCAGCATATTTCTAGTGTTGAGCGAGTGTAATCATTACTATTTGCTACTCACACAAATAGTACAGTATTCACAATACTCATTACTCGGCCAGTAACGCTGGTGCTTGTGAGTGATGTATCGATTGTGAATGATCTCACACAAATTGCCAGCCCACTTCAGTACACAAAGGCAGTTGGCACCACAGTGAGTGCAGATTGAATGTTAGGCTCATTCTGGGGGCACAGCAAGGTGTTTTATGCATAGAATATGCAAAAAAGCCCACCATCCCCCTGTCCTAGAAATACTCATTTTATTGCTGGATGTGTGTGGGCAGAGTCAATCACTAATTGACTAACATTGGACTCGTTATTTGGACGAGCATGTGAGCATTACAAAGTACTCATTAAGAGTATAGCGATTACGAATATTTTGATACTTGCTCATCACTACATATTTCTATTTGGGGCACATAGTCTACTGAGCTAAGTAAGTACAATATATTGCAGATCAGTGGTAAAGTTTGTGTTTTCATATGGCAGCTATATTTTCTTTATATATGGAGTGGTGTTTTAGAGAGGTTAGTAAGGGAACAGAAGTGGGTGAATATAAGGTCCAGCATGTGGCCATATTTGTGAGTGGCTATGGAAGACCATTCAGAGTGCCCAAAGAAGGAAGTTAGAGATAAACGTTTATTGGCAGCTGAGCTGGTAATGATAATGGGGATATTACGGTCACCAATGATTATAGTAGAAATGTCAGCAGAAGGGAAATGAAGTAGCAAGGTGGAGAACTGGTCAAGAAAGGTTGTGATGGCTAGCTCTTGGGGGCAGTATATGACAGCCAGCAGGAGGTTGAAAGGTGAGCAGATGCAAATGGAGTGCACCTCAAATGAGGGAAAAGTAGTGATGGGTGGTAGTGGAATTGTGTTAAAATAGCAGTTATCGGACCAAATCATGCCAACTCATCCACCATGTTTGTTGCTGGGGTGAGGGGTGTGAGTGAGATGGAATCCGCCTTAGTAAAGTGCAGCTTGAGAGGCTGTGTCAGAGGGAGTGAGCCAGGTTTCAGTGATGCCAAGAAAGGTGAGTTTGTTTGTGATAAAGAGGTTATGGATGTATGAAAGTTTGTTGCAGACAAAGCGAGCATGCCATAGTGCTCCAGGTAGAGGAACTGAAGAAGCGGTGGCTGGCTGAATGGGAATAAGGTTTTTAGGGTTGCAAAACCTTGTGAGAAATTGTGCATGGCAGTGAGAAATAAGTGTGGGGATGTAATGGGAAGGGCCAGGATTTGGGGATACATCACCAGCAATGAGGAGTAGCAGATAGAGCATTAGACATTAGGGGCAGGAGAGGGTACGATGTGGCCATTTATGTGTGGAGACAAAGGGTTGTACGTGAGGTAACAAATCTGAGGTAGAGGTGAGATGGCTGGGAAAGATGGAGGGAGAGACGACCAGTTCATTACTGGGTGAGTGATTAGAGGAGTTAGTAAGACATGAAGTAGCATGGGGGTGAAAGTAAACAGAAACAGAAACATTTTTTGCAGTGGCTTTCTATCCCATTACCTTTCAGTCAATTCCAGTCAAATTCTGCTCTAAATCAATCTGTATCAAACCCATAGATCTGGAATATATCATCAACTAAATTTAATCAGCTGTGACTCTGAGGGTAGGCATTGCGATACTAGATGCAAAGCAGATAGAGGTAAACACAGATCATAAAGGAGGAAGGGGTGTGTGGAGTGACCAGACAAAAAAACGCCAGAATGAACTAAGTAAGAGAATGGAATAGATCATGGCAAAGATGGGTAGGAATTTATTCATACCAAAAAGAAATATAATACACTTCACGTAGAGAGGAAACAGTTGCCTGGGAAAGCTGTGTACATGGACGTCACACCTGCTAAAAGAGGAAATATCATGATTAGATGATACAGATGATGATGATAATAATACAGCAGCGATGATGGTGATGGATGGTCAAATGCATCATAGACTTCTGGTCTAATTCAATATATTGCATTAAGAAAGCTACACTTTGAAAAGTTGCATGTATTAGACTAAAGACAAGTTATTTACTTTTATCATTATGTTTCATAGTAACATATCACACTTCAAAAATGAGTGAAACTAAATATCCACAACCCAGTTCATATATATTGTGGCCTGACATACAGGTGTTAATTAGCAGCTAGGAATTATGCAACAAGGCAAGGTGGTGCTATTCAAACAGGATAAGGGGTATGGGTTCCTAGTGGAACATCAGTGCTATGTCAACCACACACCCCTACAGCGTAACAATCTTTACCAAAGACTACGTACCATCTATGTTGGGGATGAGGTCACATTCATGCAGGTGTGGGGCATGAATGGATGGATTGCAGTAGGCATATTTCGGGTTGACACCGCGGCCAAATTTCAGAAGTGGCAGGAGGAGGCCAACCTAGAGAAAAGTTGGCATTAGGTGCAGCAAAAATGTATTTTAGTTGGCCAGCCAGATCCACCCAAACCTACAGGGCATGTCAGTGTTCCCAAAGATAGTCCTGGTCCTGACTGTCTTGGGGTGGTCTTCCTCTAGTTCCTCCATCATCCTCTCCAGCTGTGGCAATGATGGAGTGTGTTGTTGGCAGTTGGTGGCAGAGAATGCGCATAGAAAATTACCCCCGGAGACCACCCTAAGACTGTCGGGCAGCAGATTACCATCCAAAACTGAAGATACCTATGTAAAAATGAGCTTTTAGCCCATAATAATGGTACAAAAAAATTCAATTTATTGGAATACAGACATAAACATAAAAATTACAACAATTACAATTGATAAGATACCAAATATCCCAAAAAGAGACCAAAGAACCCCACTAATAGTTTATTACAATATTAGAACACAAAAAATCAATAGGTGTGCTGTAATAGTTACTTTATAACACAGATTGGATTCTTACTTACTGTAACCCTTAATTCCAACAAGAAGAGATTCAAATTATGAATTAAAATCCTAATGTCTTTCCACCAAATAAAAGTTTCAAAGGATTCTATACTAATGTGGTTGTGTGATCACTATTATTCCTGTTTTGTACGATCACATATGTGCAAGATAGTAAAGTGTTAGGTATGCAGTGTAATAAATCCAGTGCGTGGAAAAATTAATGTAAATAAATATACAATGTGCAATTATATGTGCAAAGTGCAAAAGGACAATTTATAGTCCAAAAAAAATTTTTCTCACAAAAAACTCGCAAAGAGGAATGCCAACCACAGTGTGCATTAATGGCAAAATAAAGTGCATAAGGTGACTATGCAAATAATATCGCTGTGCCAAACTGGACAGTTGAATATATAGACTGAGTGTACAACAAGGGTTAAAACAGGCAAAAGACAGAAGAGTAAAAACGCACTTAAAATTGAGTAAGAAACAGAGGATCAGGTAACAGAGGCACTGTTATGTGGATTCTCTTATAGGTGTGACACCATAAGGGTTAATACCTTGATTTTGCCCACTAGGTGGTGCTGTTTACTTTCAGTTCTTAAATGTGGGGGAGGTTTTTTAACATCAGTTCTATCCTACCCAAATTGTTCACACACAGTCCTAAAACCTACTCAATGTACTTTTTAGTAAAAGGCTATGGAATAAAGGATAATCCAGGAAGTAATCAAACCAAGTATCTTGGTTACAGGGTACTTGGAGCAAATAATGCAACAGTTAAATACCAATGATTATGCTCATGGCTGAGGGGGTCTATACATAAGCCGCTCCTGTGGAGGGAAGTATGGCTCACCCTTAACGCGTTTCGCCTTTGCTTCTTCACGAAGACCATTTAATTTTTTGCACCATTATTACGGACTAAAAAAACATTTTTACATAGGTATCTTCTTAATTTTGAGCTATCCATACCGATTTATGGCCAAAACCTAGGTTAATACCATCCAGAACAGTGCCAACCATCCAGAGCATGGATAAAAATGTGACAGGCCCTCACCCGACTGACAATACTAGCCCTCAGCTGCCTATTATAACCTTTGCTAACAATTAAAAATAGGGTAAAGCCCTATGCAATTTTTTTCATAATTTTTTTTGGGAAACACATTGATACCAGGTTGGTTGCCATACACTAATTATTTATTAAAGTGCTGGGTATCTCCTTAGTATTGCACTTGTGATAATTGAATAACATGCACTGGAGATGATTCCAACTCCTGTGCAATACTAAGGAAATCCTGAAAACATGACCGCTTGGTTGCTTTTGAGGCTGGGGGCTTCTCCACCCCTGGTGTATGACAACCAAGCACAGACAGATCGTGGAAATGCAGTCTGATGGCAACAGCCAATCACAAACACTCTCACAGAGCATGAGCATCTGTGATCTGCTATTGGCGGTCAGTGAAGTGATGATGCATGAAGCTTCATAGATGGAAACCAGAAGTAAGTGAGGAGAGTGGATCCGCAAGCAAGCAGCAGGAGAATGGAAGGATGATTTTTGAGTGTCTGTGTGTGTTTGGCAGCTTCTGGACACCTTTGAAAGTGTTTTCTTTTCTAGGTTTTTCATGCTGCCCACCATTGATTTCAATGGTATTCCAAAAATTTGACGAACGTTCGTCAAATAATTTGTCAAACACTTCACATTCGGCGAGCAAATCCCAACTCGAACACTCAGGTGTTCACTCATCTCTACCAGAATCTTACATTTACACATTTGATTTTGAGACAAATTTTTTTTAAGGAATTAACTATTTGCAGAACACCCAAAGTCTAATTTGCAAATGAATCTGAAAAAACAGCTGTAAGAGTCGGCTGTCAAAAATTGTTAACTCTCATATTTGCATATATGCTATACAGTGTTAAACTAGTGCTAAATATATATGTTTAGAATTTACTCTGTAAGAAATGCTAATATGCCAACCCCAGTTACAAGGGAAATCAGCCTTAACAAAAAATTTACATACACAGAGATATAAAATGTGATAATGCAAATGGTAAATGTCATAAATATTATGATTCATACATCATGAGAAAAACAGGTGAAAATTGAACAATCTATAAAAAAATAATTTTTAGTTATTAAAACCACATATATGTAACTAGATTGTTGCCCGATTCTAACGCATCAGGTATTCTAGAATATGTATGTAGTTTATTTATGAAGATTTAAGAATAATGCAATGAGTGATCAGCAAGGTACCGTCACACTTGGCGATGCTCCAGCATCCCAACAACAATACGACCTGGTAGGGATCGCTGGAGCATCACTACGTGGTCGCTGGTGAGATGTCAAACAGTCAGATCTCACCAGCGATGCAGCAACAATATGGAGGTCATTGGGACCCTGTCACCCTAGCGCGTAGTATTGAGGTCGTTGGTTGTTGTCTCACTCGGCTTGGCGGGTATTTGAATCCCGGCCGCCATATCTGAATACTCATAACTTGGGTGTTCCAATATGACAATTGGGGTACTTCCGCTGCAAGATGACCGGCTAGCGCCGGTCATCACCCAGCTGTTTTGCTGCTGACCTCCGTCCGGCAGGAGATGACCCGCGGCTACCGTTGGGAGTCCCTACCAGGTCGTATTGTTGTAGTGATCACTGGAGCGTCGCCAAATATGACGGTACCCCCATTCTGACATGATCAGCGATCTCACAGCAGGAGCCTGGTCGCTGCTGCATGTCACACTGAGCGAGATCACTAGCGCCAGTCGGGGTGCTTCCGCTGCGAGCAGCCGGGGAGATGACCGGCTAGTGTCAACGCTGACCTCCATGCAGCAGGAGATCCCGCGGCTACCGTCAAGAGATCAGTGACTAGCGCCGCTGATCTCCCGATGGTAGTGGTGGCGTGCGTGGTTCAAATCCCACGCCAATTCATGTCGCTGATTGGTCGCGGCCGGCTGGGCGCGACCAATCAGTGACACGGGATTTCCATTACAGACAGACAGTCAGACAGAATTAGATGATTATATAGTAGATTAAAAAATGTGTGCCTTGTCATAGGGCAAAATTCTGCACTCTTAAAAAGATTACATACAAAAATAATGTTAAATATTGTAAATAATAGTCATGGTGGCACTATACAGTCATAGCCAAAAGTTTGAGAATGATACAAATATTAATTTTAACAAAGTCTACTGCTTCAGTTTTTCTAATGCCAATTTGCATATACTCCAGAATGTCATAAAGAGTGATCAGCTTAACAGCAATTACTTGCTAAGTCAATATTTGCCTAGAAAATGAACTTTAACCCCCAAAACACTTTCAACATCATTGCAGTCCTGCCTTAAAAGGAGCAGCTAACATCGTTTTAGTGATTGTTCCATTAACACAGGTGTGGGTGTTGATGAGGACAGGGCTGGTGAACAATCAGTCATGATTAAGTAAGAATGACACCACTGGACATTTTAAAAGGTGCTTGGTATCATTGTTTCTCTTCAGTTAACCATGGTTATCTCTAAAGAAACATGTGCAGCCATCATTGCACTGCACAAAAATAGCCTAACAGGGAAGAGTATCGCAGCTAGAAAGATTGCACCTCAGTCAACAATCTATCGCATCATCAAAGAACTTCAAGGAGAGAGCTTCCATTGTTGTCAAAAAGGCTCCAGGGTGCCCAAGAAAGACCAGCAAGCGCCAGGACCGTATCTTAAAACTGTTTCAGCTGCGGGATCGGACTACCAGCAGTGCCGAGCATGCTCAGGAATGGCAGCAGGCTGGTGTGAGTGCTTCTGCACGCACTGTGAGGCGGAGACTCTTTGAGCAAGGCCTAGTTTCAAGGAGGGCAGCAAAGAAGCCACTTCTCTCTAGAAAAAACATCAGGGACCGACTGATATTCTGCAAAAGGTACAGGGAGTGGACTGCTGAGGACTGAGGTAAAGTCATTTTCTCTGATGAATCCCCTTTTCGATTGTTTGGGACATCTGGAAAACAGCTTATTCAGAGAAGAAGAGGTGAGCGCTACCACCAGTCTTGTCTCATGCCAACTGTAAAGCATCCTGAAACCATTCATGTGTGGGGTTGCTTCTCAGCCAAGGGAATCTGCTCACTCACAGTCTTACCTAAAAACACAGCCATGAATAAAGAATGGTACCAGAATGTCCTCCAAGAGCAACTTCTCCCAACCGCCCAAGAGCAGTTTGGCGCCCAACTATGCCTTTTCCATCATGATGGAGCACCTTGCCATAAAGCAAAGGTGATAACTAAATGGCTCAGGGAACAAAACATAGAGATTTTGGGTCCATGGCCTGGAAACTTCCCAGATCTTAATCCCATTGAGAACTTGTGGTCAATCATCAAGAGACGGGTGGACAAACAAAAACCAACAAATTCTGCAAAATGCAAGCATTGATTATGCAAGAATGGAGTGCTATCAGTCAGGATTTGGTCCAGAAGTTGATTGAGAGCATGCCAGGGAGAATTGCAGAGGTCCTGAAGAAGAAGGGTCAACACTGCAAATATTGACTTGCTGCATTAACTCAATCTAACTGTCAATATAACCTTTGGTACTCATAATATGATCGCAATTATATTTCTGTATGTGATATAAACATCAGACAAACACAAATAAAAACCAGAGGGCAGCAGATCATGTGAAATATAATTTTGGTGTCATTCTCAAAACTTTTGGCCATGACTGTATATTAAAATTACTATATTTCCTTTTAGAATACAAAAATAAAACAGAAAAAGTATATCATTTTTTTCTGTAAAAATAAATGTAATGTAATGTATTTAGTGAATTCTAATTCTGTTATAATCTTTCTCCTGAATTTGCTTGCATATTTTTAAGTAGATCCTGATAAATAAAGGTGCTCTTTTATTTTCAAATACATTAAATACCCTACATCTCAACAGAACTAGAGCATTCAGGTCATAATCCCATGTAAATTACCGAAGAACATTCTGCATAACATGCATAATTTTTGCATAAAAAGTTCATTCTTCCTGACCATAATTGTACAGTAATATGTTTGATGTTGTAGGATTCATTAACTTTAAAACTAGGTTTTCCGTTTATCTGCTCAACCATGATTCTGACCTTTTTATTCAGGTCTTACAAAAGTAAGTTGAAATGATTTTTTTATGAGAAGATGTTTTACAAACTGTACTTTTAAATGGATTTTCACAAAGAAAAGCAGAACCCTCTATCTAAAATGTAATGCTGTCATGTCATGTGTTTTTGATTTTCAAGAAATCCCATTGCTTTATACACAATGTGTAAACTTATTATATATGATACTAGCAGTGAGCCCGATTCTAAAGAATCGGGAGTCTAGAATCTGTATATAATTTTTTTAAGAGTTTTAAATAATAGACTTAAACACCAGATATATGACTAAGTAGGCGATGTAGGCAGAACTGTAAGGGTAGCAATATAGTGGAGGTGTAGAAAGAGTTAATGTCCGACTAACAGGACTATAACAGAGTAGGAACTTATAATGATATCAAAAATGTTATTGAAGGAGTTAATGTCCCACAGGCACTCCCACAACAGACTCAGCGCTGTAAATTATATCCAAAATGGTGTTCAAGGGGTTAATGTACCAGTGGCAGTAGTTATAAACACTACCAAATATGCAGTTAATGCTGAACTGGTATATAATGGGTTAATTTCGCAGTGTCATTACAACTATACACTGTGTAATAGAAATAACAACAATAATGGAATATAAGGGGTTAATGTTCCTACTGGCAGTAGTAATAGAGACTACAAAGTATGGAGTTAAGGCAGAAATGGTATATAAGGGGTTAACTTCGCAGTGGCAGTACAACTACACACTGTGTTATAGAAATTACAGATAAAACGGAATGTAAGGGGTTAATGTTGCTACTGTCATGAGAACAATGAGAGAAGCGCCTCACTGGCCATTGAGATACATGGAGGACTTTGAGTTTGACTTTGAGTAAATTTGAAACTCAAAGTCCTCCATGTATCTCAATGGGAAGTGAGGCGCTATTCTCATTGGTCACTGTGTGCTGGCGCTGACCAATGAGAATAGCGCCTCACTTACAGCGGTAAATTTGAAACTCAAAGTCCTCCATGTATCTCCATAGGAAGTGAGGCGCGAAGCTCATTGGTCGCTGTGTGCTGGCGCCGACCAATGAGAATAGCGCCTCACTTCCCATTGAGATACATGGAGGACTTTGAGTTTCAAATTTAGCGCTGTAAGTGAGGCGCGAAGCTCATTGGTCGCTGTGTGCTGGCGCCGACCAATGAGCTTCGCGCCTCACTTACAGCGGTAAATTTGAAACTCAAAGTCCTCCATGTATCTCAATGGGAAGTGAGGCGCTATTCTCATTGGTCGCTGTGTGCTAGCGCCGACCAATGAGAATAGCGCCTCACTTCCAGTTGTAAATTTGAAACTCAAAGTCCTCCATGTATCTCAATGGGAAGTGAGGCGCTATTCTCATTGGTCGCTGTGTGCTGGCGCCGACCAATGAGAATAGCGCCTCACTTACAGCGGTAAATTTGAAAATCAAAGTCCTTCATGTATTTCCATAGGAAGTGAGGCGCGAAGCTCATTGGTCGCTGTGTGCTGGCGCCGACCAATGAGAATAGCGCCTCACTTCCCATTGAGATACATGGAGGACTTTGAGTTTCAAATTTACCGCTGTAAGTGAGGCGCTATTCTCATTGGTCGGCGCCAGCACACAGCGACCAATGAGAATAGCACTTCACTTCCCATTGAGATACATGGAGGACTTTGAGTTTCAAATTTACCGCTGTAAGTGAGGCGCGAAGCTCATTGGTCACTGTGTGCTGGCGCCGACCAATTAGCATAGCGCCTCACTTCCTATTGAGATACATAGCGGTCTTTAGAGCTGTGCATGGCCAGGCCCTTGGCTCTATTTTTGGACCACGGCGCTCGACTCTCGTCGGTCGTCGCCGGGGCTGGAACTCGCAATGGCCGCTGCGCGGCCATTGCTCACGCCCCTGCCCCTGCTCGCGCCACGGCCACAACAACGGAAGTAGCGCCGAAACTTACGGAAGTGCGTTAGGGGAATTATATATTAGATACTGATAATTCCTATATAATCACATATATAATACAGGCATTGTTCACACACAATTTGCTTTTTTTTTAGCAGTAAAAAAACCACATGCGTTTTTTTAACAGTGCCAAAAAATGTCCCTTGTGTGTGTGAAACGCTTTTGGACTTAGTCACTTTTTCACCAAATGACCAAAGAAAACAAAAACTTCTTTTGGTGGTTTTGCTTCGACCAGGGGGGAAGGGGTGCTGGTGTAAATTTTTTTTTGTATTTTCTTGTTAATCAAGGTGTGGGGGGGGGTGCTATTGGAAAAAAAATTCCTTTTTGGTGACCACTTTGCTGAAAAACGCGTGTGCACTCAAATGCGAGTGAGGCTTTGCGAGTCAGTGGCGCCTATTCTGCATGGTCTCGCAACGCCATTGCGAGTAAGGCTTTGCGAGTCAGTGCCGCCTATTCTGCAAGGACTCGCAACGCCATTGCGAGTTAGGCTTTGCCAGTTAGGCTTTGCGAGTCTGTCTCGTGCACGTTGCGCGCCCGCGGACACGGTGACGGAAACAGTGCCGAAACTTACGGAAGTGCGTTAGGGGGATTATATATTAGATATACGAAAATATATTTTATTATTAAAAGATCTGCAATATTTGTCCAAAAAATATTTTTCTCTTTATATAATTAGAAAAGATATACTGACCTCTTTGTGTTGATGCATTGCCCTTAATGATGAATGTTTCCCCATGACAATTTATCCAAACCGGTATGCACTCTTTAAATGATTTGCAAAGGATCCATCTAGTTATATGCCTAAAGGCTAGATCAATACTAGTCTTTACAGTAAGGCTGTAATTATTTCACATTTTCAGAAGACAAGAAATATAATTTTTGTAAAATGACACATTATAGATTGGCACAATATGCGAACGTCATGTTTTCAGCATGAAGATATACAATGGAAATATGAGTATATGTACATTCTGCACCTCTGACTTATCAGCATAATCCACTACCTAACAAGCTATAAAAAGAGAGATTTTAGTGATAATTTGTAAGATTAGTGTCGGTTCATCCAATTTTTACGTTTAATTGTTACTGTTACCCATACTCAATATATTCCATTACTATTTGTCAAACAGACCTGTAAATGAAGGCTTGACTGTAGGTGAAAATATAACATGGAAATGTCATCCTAAAATAAAGTCCTTATAATATTCTCTCTTTTACCTTTATCTACTATATCTAAATATGGACAGTTCCAAAAATAAAGGCATTGATTCTGAATAGAATATTCAATGTGACAGCAAATTGTAATTATATTCTGTCCTGAAACATCTGATATGACTATCTGTGACAGGTAGATATAATAATCATCGTGTTTCTCTTATGCACTTTATTCTTTGACTTCAACAATCTCATCTACACTAACCTGTCACTCATTCATCAATTTCAACGTTACAGAAAAATGATAGTATCTGACAAGTTAAATCCACAGTCACCAGTTTCCTATTGCTAAAATTGCACTGCATTGTGGGTAGTTTTAAGGAAACTATATTTAGCTAATTAACTTAAAATAAAAGTAGGAGAAATCCATCATACCATATAAACATAATGGTGCGCATCTATTTGCTCCAGTTATTTAAGCAATAAAAAGTTTCAAATTTTGCCAATTTGTATAAAAAAATTGATGTTTTTTGTGTTGTTTAACATTATTTAAAAGAGAACAAGGTGAGAAATGCAAATGAACTTTCAGCAAGATTTTACAACTCGCAATTTAAAAAATTCACAAAAATTTAAAGGGTCCTGTCACCTCCAGAACGCCTCCTAAGCTAGCAAAACATGTCCCTGCAGCATCCATCACTAATCTCACACTCCTTTTGTCTCCTAAAAGCATCCTGTGAAAGTGCATAAAAACGTTTTAATACTCACTCATTAGTGATTATAATTAGCAGTGGCTAAATTCTTTAGTCACCAGGGTGGGCTGTTTTGCAGCTCCAGGTTCCACCCTCTCTCTGTCTGTTTGCTCTGCTTATGCAGGCGTTACCCTCCCCCCTCTCTATCACTCACAGAATGCAAATCATTAGTCTTGCCTTCAGCTGCACATCACAGCAGCACAGACAGAGAGAGGGTGGATCCTCGAGGCTGCAAAACAACATGCCTGGTGACTAAAGAATATAGCCCCTGCTAATTATGATCACTAATGAGTAAGTATTAAAACGTTTTTATGCACTTTCACAGGATGCTTTTAGGAGACAAAAGAAGTGTGAGATTAGTGATAGGATGCTGCAGGGACATGTTTTGGTAGCTTAGGAGGCGTTTTGGAGGTGACAGGATCCCTATAAGTAAATTACTTTAGCACGGGAATACTGGGAAAAGTGGAGTAACCATTTTCAGCAGAAGCGGCCAGCATTAACGGTAGCCCTGGCTGCTGACGCTGCCCCATAGCAACCCGCAGTGTACCTTGACAGCGGTCGCACATGGAGCTGCAGGAGGTCTGCCAGGGCTTCCCGTTAACGCTTGCCTCTTCTACTGAAAACTTCAACGTTTTTAATGGAGCTGTCACGAGCTGGGGCAGATGCAAGTCTGACCCCAGCCATGCACTGATATGATTTAACAATTTTTTTAAGCAACATGCAATATTTTGATCAAGGAAAAATTACTTTTCTACGTAATAATTTGCCCCAATGAATTCACTTGGAAACTGAGGTGTTAATTTATATATATTGTAGTAAAAAATGTTCCAGAACTTAGTTTTATAACTAATTTTAATTGTGTTGTGAAGACTAGCCAGCTTTTATATATTTACACCACTTCTGTCTTCTCAAATGAAACTGACTTCCTAACTCCTGGTGAAATATATTTTTCAACAGATACTTTAGTTAATAAATAGTGATGAGAGAGTAGTTCGGTATTCAGGTTCGGATAAGCCTAACCATATATGTTTTACTATTCTGATATTCATTGCAAATCATGAACATAATGCAATGCAATGGGGAACTTGAATGTTTTTCTAGGGAATCTTATACACAAATAGTATTTGTGTAAAAAATTCTCAGACAAATATCTGAGTTCTCCATTGACTTCCAATGACTTCTTCACTATTTGTGACAAATATCCGAATAGCAAAAAATTTATTCGATTAGACTTACCTAAACCTGAAAACCGAACTATTCACTCTTCACTATTAATAAACCAAACAAAGGGCTTGCTCAGCAGGCATTCTGTGATTCTTGCTACATTTCAGTTTGTACTGTAATATGACCAGTGTTGTTCGGAAACAAACTTGTTTTTTTTACCTCAAACTGTTGAACACTAAAGGCGTCCATACATATTAGATTCATGTCAGCTGAAGGATCATTTTCGGAATCCAGCATTAACTACTTTCCCATATTACCCCAATTACCGTATATACTCGTGTATAAGCCGACCCGTGTATAAGCCGACCCCCTACTTTTGCCCCCAAAACCTGGGAAAATCTATTGACTCGTGTATAAGCTGAGGGTGGACCCTAGCACAAGTATACAGCCCCAGCAGTGTGGTATACACCAGTCCCAGAGGTAGATACAGCAGCCCCAGTGGTAGTATACACGCAGCCCCAGTAGTATATACAGCCCCAGTGGTATATACAGCCCCAGTGGTAGTATAGACGCAGCCCTAGTAGTATATACATCCCCAGTGGTAGTATATACAGCCCCAGTGGTAGTATACAGGGCCCCAGCAGTATATACAGCCCCAGTGGTAGTATATAGCAGCCCTAGTAGTATATACAGCCCCAGTGGTATATACAGCCCCAGTGGTAGTATACAGGGCCCCAGAGGTATATACAGCCCCAGTGGTAGTATATAGCAGCCCCAGTGGTAGTGTATACAGCCCCAGTAGTAGAGTATAGCAGCCCCAGCGGTAGTATACAGTATCCCCAGTAATCCAGGGCCCCCCCAGCCTGACTCCGGTCACCTGTAAAGCAAACTATACTTATCACTGTCCCGCTGTCCGCGCCCGCTCGCCGCTGCCGTCCGCGATCCTCCATCTTCATGTGTCTTCTTCCTGTTTCCTGTGCTCATCGCAGGGAATGATGTCATTGCCTGCGACGAGCACAGAAACAGGAAGAAGACGCATGAAGATGGAGGATCGCGGACGGCAGCGGCGAGCGGGCGCGGACAGCAGGACAGTGATAAGTATAGTTTGCTTTACAGGTGACCGGAGCGAGGCTGGGGGGGCCCTGCATTACTGTGGATGCGGGGGCTGCTGTATACCGATGTATACATCGGTATGTACCAATGTATTCATCGGTATACAGCACTGACTCGCGTATAAGCCGAGGGGGGTACTTTTCAGCCCAATTTTTGGGCTGAAAAACTCGGCTTATACGCGAGTATATACGGTACTCATACACAAGTAATCTGACAAATAAAGCAAAAATTATACAGCTCACCATTTTTTGTAGATGTCTGTCTCAGAGTGGGGGCTCCAGGATGGTGCTCGGAAAGGGGTGGCTGTGGTAATCAATTAGAATTGAAGATCCAGCAACATACGTCCATATAAAAATAGATGAAGATTACAAATCCATAAGTAACCTGACAAACAAGGGTGTTGAGGAAGATAGCTGTGGGGGAAGGACATAGAGTCCAGCGCTTTTACCTTTACAAATGAGAAACAACATCATAATTTGCTTTTTGAAAATGACCTATAAGTGATTTGAAGCCAAAAAAAGGGTGTTAAACTTGTGTAATTTCATATGGGTCCAATAATTAAGGTAAACCATTTGTAACCATCAAAGTAGCTTTGTACTTCTATTAGATTGCACATAAAAGCTAATTATTCCAATGATTTTTGCCAGAGATAATGGTGAATTCTTAGAGATATAAAGTATACTGAGCTATTCAATAGCTGTAGGCCAATATTAGACATGATTTAATCTGGGAAAATTTGATTTGCAGAGATGTTATTTAAGAATTGGATGCACAACACTTAGATCTGTGGCTTTTACAAACCACACAGCAAATAAATTGAAGAAGTAAACAATAAAAAAATGTTTACCTTATCATTTACCTCTTTGGCCCCTCCTCTTCTTGCCATGACCTTGGAGGTCCTACTCATATCTTCTTATCACTTCAACAAGCACTAAATCCCCAGCTGATTTAGGCAGGGCTGAGATTTCAGCCTATGATTAGGCCTAGGATGTTTCTGCACTTTGAAGTTAAGAACACATAGGTGTTAATATCCAGGAAGAAAAGGAAATCCACTGGTGCAGTACTTCTCAATCCTTTATTCCATGAATATAAAAATTAAAATAATTCAGCAATCTAGCAGGCTCTAGACGCGTTTCCAAAGTAACCCTTCCTTAGTCGTTAGCTTAGTTAGCTTAGCTTAGTCGTTAGCTTAGCTTATTTGGCTAACGACTAACGAAGGGTTACTTCTGAAATGTGTCTAGCGCCTGCTTGATTGCTGAATGATTTTAATTTTTATATTCATGGAATAAAGAATTGATAAGTACGGCAACCGGTGGATTTCCTTTTCTTCATGATTTATGGTTGCCATGCCATCACACCAGGTGCTGGAGTCCAGGGGTGATTAGGTGGTGGAGCGGCCCTCCACTACCCTTTCCTTATCCTGCATTATGAAGTTAATATCCAGGGCCTCATCAGACCCAGAAGTTATGGAGAGGTGAGGGTCGGGAAGGGTGGGGGAGGAGCGTCCAGAGAGGTATGTGGTAAGGTGAATAGAAGTATTTTATTAATTCTTAAACATTTAAGTTGTCTTTTACGATGCATAAAAATGATTGAGAGTGGCCAATATTTTCCCGAGTCATCACATAAGCAAATTACAAAAATTACATATATTGGCAAAAGCAAATTTTTGTAATATATGAGAAGAATTAAACTCCACTTGAATATATCTGTTAATCTCTAGCCAATATAATATGTTTGCTTAGTGTCATATCAGCGTTCACTCCTGAGTTTCAGAGTGGTAATAACTTGATAGAAATCCAAATCTAGGTTTTACTTTAAGGCCCTATGATAATTCAATATTGTTGAACAATTCAAACTGTCAATGAAGCCCTGAATTTAACAGTATAAATGGAAAAAAGCAAGATAAATCAAGAATAAAAAGTTAATTTTGTTAATAGCAGTCATCATATGCTTCTTCACTGCAATAAATGCAAGATCAAATTTGCTGTATCATTATTTATGGAAGACTTCAGGGTTTTGGAAGGATCCAAGTAAACTAACACACATTTAGATGAATTACAATGACTTTACAGTTGTTTATGATGGGTAAAAGCAGTCAGTTTAATTTATTAAATGATGTGTCAAGGTGATGTATTACTGGAACATTTTTATCTGTTGTCAGCACTAATGGTACATTACACTCAGAGATCTGCTAATAGCAACCCTATGAAATCCATAAATTAAATAATAAAGGAAATATAGTATAGTTTTAATTAAGTGTCAAGAAAAAATATTGTATCTTTAGGAACTATTAATAGACACTAGTAGTGGTGTTGGAGCATGAAGAAAATAAAGCTGTAAACTTATATCATTGTCCAACACGTTACTGGAGGTGTAAATTAGTTCACATTACAAAGCTTATAGCAAAGCAATCATCCATTTAAAAGGCTTGCATATATTCCATAGTCATGTAACGTATAGAAAATAAAGAGTAGCAATACATATATAGAATCTTCATTTTATTATTTCTATGACAATATTAATTGTTTGATTTAAGGAAATCATTTCAAATAAACCATCAATGTAATATCTTGGAAAACTGGACTTGTAAGTATTGCCAGCGGACATAGATTTTGCAAAGTAGCGCAAAGCAAAAACATTAATGAAAAACTGACAATGGGATGTGATCTGTCTTTTTCAGATACATTTCAGACACAGACAAAAACTGTCTACAACAGCAGTTTCCATATTGAATATAATTATGTAGGACATACTTTAAAATATTAGACTTTCAATTTAGCATAAAAATAGTTGTAGGCTAGCAATAAATTGTCAAGAATGTTAGAATTATCTGAAAAGCTTTTCCTTCAGCATTACTTATAACTTTAATCTTAAAGGAAACCTGACAGGAGATTCATGTTGGCAGAGACACAGCTTTTTTGCAGCCGTAAACGTCTTACTCTGAAATGCTACTGCGTTTCACAGAAAACATACTTTGAGAAAATCTGTGACACAACATCCCCAGCTTGCTTCTCATAGCATGGTTCTCTCTGAAATATTTCAGCACTCAACAGCAAAACATACTGTCAGATTTCCTCAAGAGATTGATGGGTTTATTCCAGATGGTAGGAAAAACATTTATAGACAATAATGTCTGATAGGTAATCATTAAAGATGAGAGGATCAGTAAAAAAAAATTCCGAATTGCTTGCTTACAGAGAATTCCTGCAAAATGTTATTTGCACAGAAATTATTCTCTGTAAGTTTAACCCCTTTACGACCAAGAACGTATATGTATGCCCTTGGTCTTGTCCCTCTCTTAGATGTGGGCTCATGCGCTTATCCCACATCATTCCCTGCACATGTCAGCTGATCTGATCTGCCTACATGTGCAGCCAACAGGTGTGAATGGTTTGTAGATCTGCCCACACCTGTTAATTATTATTATTATTTATTTATATAGTGCCATTGGTTCCATAATGCTTTACATAAGAAGTGGGGGTAACAAGGACAGGTACAGTACATACGAACAATCAAGGCTTGCTGATACACGACAGGACAGGACACTGTCCATGAGGGCTCACAATCTACAGAGGTGGGAGAGGAGACAATAGGAGGAGAAGCGCCAAGCGTGTGGTGGTGCAGCGCTGGGTCTCATCATAGCTTGTAGGCTTGCTGGAATAGATGAGTTTTCAGGTTCTTTTTGAAACTCTTAAGGGTAGGCAAGTGTCTGACGTGCTGGGGAGAGAGTTCCAGAGTATGGCGGAGGCGCGGGAGAAGTTTTGTATGCAGTTCTGGGAGGATGAAATAAGGGGGGAGGAGAGGAGGAGTGCAGTTTGCGTGCAGGTAGGTATTGGGAGACCATGTCAGAGATGTAAGGGGGGAAACAGGTTGTGGATGGCTTTGTAAGTCAGGGCTCGGATTTTTAATCGAGATTTTTGGGGGATGGGGATCAAGTGAATGGCTGGGCGGAGGGGGGAGACAGGGGAATAGCAAAGAGGCAGGTGGATTAGACGGGCAGCTGAGTTTAGGATAGAATGGAGGGGTGTAAGGGAGGAAGCAGGGAGACCGATGAGCAGTAGGTTGCAGTAGTCAAGGCGGGAGATGATGAGGGTGTGGATGAGAGTTTTTTCCAGTGTCATGATTAAGGAACGAGCAGATCCAGGAAATGTTCTTGAGCTAGAGTCAGCAGGAGGTGGCGAGGGCTTGGATGTGGGGCTTGAAGGAGAGAGAGGAGTCAGGAGTGAGCCCAAGGCACTTGGCGTGGGGGACTGGGGAGAGGGAGCAGTCGTTGACTAGGATTGACAGGTCTGGTAGAGGGGGAGAGTGGCTGGGGAGGAAGACAATGAACTCTGTTTTGTCCATGTTCAGCTTGAAGAAGCGAGCAGAGAAGAAAGATGAGATGGCGGACAGGCATTCGGGGATTTTAGACAGAAGGGAGGTGATATCAGGCCCGGAGAGGTAGATCTGGGTGTCGTCAGAGTAGAGATGGTACTGGAGGCCATTGGACTCAATGAGTTGACCTACGCCGAGTGTGTAGATGGAGAAGGGTGGCGGTCCCAGAACCGATCCCTGAGGGACGCCGACAGTAAGGGGGTAGGACGAGGAAGAGGTGTAGGAGTGGGTGACGCTGAATGTGCAGTCCGTAAGGTATGAGGAGATCCAGGAGAGGGTGAGATTGGTGATGCCAAGGGATTCTAGGATTTGAAGTAGGAGGGAGTGGTCAACCATGTCGAAGGCGGCAGATAGGTCGAGGAGAAGGAGGACGGAGTAGTGTTGTTTACTCTTCGCAGTCAGTAGGTCATTGGTGACTTTAGTTAGGGCTGTTTCAGTGGAGTGGTGAGGTCAGAAACCGGATTGTAGGTGGTCAAAGAGGGAGCAGGAGGATAGGTAGGAAGACAGTTCAGAATGGACATGTTGTTCAAGTAGTTTGGATGCGAAAGGGAGAAGAGATATGGGGCAGTAGTTAGCGACAGATTAGATAAGACTTTTAAAGCACAATCTAACACACCACAGCAAGGATAGCACTATTCCGCACTGCCATTGGCAAAATTGTGATAAGATCACGGGGCACTGATGTGGTGCCATGACAGGGAGGTGTCAGATGATCTTATAATATAGTAGATATAACCATTAATACCAGAAAAAACATAGACAGCACACCAAAATGCAGTTTGCTTACAGACCTATATTGGTCAGTGACTAGGCAACGTTTCACTCTGTGATAGATCTTTGTCAAGCAGTGACTGGGTGTTACCATCAGCATTAAATAGTGTTATATACAACATGGATGTAATAAAAGCCACTTGCTACCAACAAATCCTTGGCCGTCTCCTCTATCAGCAGCGCGGGTCCGTTTAACACAGTCCTACATCCTCTTTCTCTACCACAGCTTCTTTTGATGTGTTGACCCTGCAGCAGCCATTTTCACGTGCATGCCTGTTGTGTGCTACACAACCCATTCCAGGTGAGCAGTGACCATCGATCCTTTGTGTTTTTCATTGAGATAAGACCCTATTGCGCTCTCTTTTCTTTCAGTTCCATGTATTGCAAATACACAAATCAACTCATTAACATACAATCAATATTAAAGTGCTTGCATAGTGCTTCCATATACATTATTTGTCATCAAAGTGCATTAATGACAAATGGCCATAATCACATGATCACAAAGTCACAGTCAAGTAGGCCCTTCCATGACACAGTGAGTCACGTTCCGTGCCTGTCTGCAATGTATTAAGTTATGAACATAAGAGGTGAGTCTTTTATCAAAATTAACTGCACATGTGCACTTGTTTAACACAATTAAGGAAAATCATTGGTTTATGATACTCCTTATATATGTATGAAAAGAAGTTTCTTACACTATTTATAGAACCTGATATGTAAATGTATTAATGCACTTTGATGACAAATAATGTATATGGAAGCACTGTGGAAGCACTCTACTTTTGATTATATGTTGATGAGTTGATTTTTGTATAACACTATTTAATGCTGATGGTAACACCCAGTCACTGCTTGACAAAGATCTATCACAGATTGAAGCGTTGCCTAGTCACTGACCAATAAAAGTCTGTAAGCAAACTTCATTTTGGAGTGCTGCCTATGTTTTTTACGTTATTTACCTGGCAAGTGGGAAGCTGCTGAGTTAGACATTGCACCCAGGACTGTTTTGAAAGGTGCTGCTCTTGCTTTCTTGTTTATATAACCATTAATATATTTTTCGAAAAAGGTAACCAGGACTTTCATAAATTTTAGTAGTGAATCAGCCATTACAACATCAATTGGCAGAGACTTGCCAAGGACTTGGGTCTGCAGCACTGACAGCACTGCATTCATTAGAAGAGACAATTCCTAGCGCTTTACCGATGCTTCCTGATTCCCTGGTGTGGTGGCATCGAGATGATTGAAAGGATTAATGGCAGCTGATGATTGACAAATTGTCAGTAAGCCCTGGAATGGTAATGTCAACGTCTTCTTATACCCACCCATTACCAATCCAGTAAGTAAATAGTTAATAAACACAACACACAGAGAAAAATATCCTTTATTAGAAGTAAAACACAGAGAAAATTCATTTATTACTAATTAAACACACTGACTCTCCTCAAGTACCCATTTATTAAAAGTCAGAATAACAAATCCTCCAATGATAACTTACCAAGAGGTCCAATGTCGCAATCTCAGCTCTGCTGCCTCTAGATTGTGCAAAGTCTGCAATCACACTTACCATGGAGCCTCAGTGTTTCAGTAAGCAACATTAGTCACAGCAGTGAACTCAGGTGACCTGCCGGCAGAGGGATCATGTAAGTTCACTGCCAAAAGGAGCCCTCTTGACTCAGTAAATGACATCACTGCTCCATTGCGGGTTACCTGAGTTCACTGCCGCAGGTGACGTCTTTCACTTAGTCACTGAGATCCCATGGTCAGTGTCATTGCAGACTCTGCAGGGAGAGGACACTTGTTTTCTCCCTGCAGACTCTGGATGAAGGATTGTGGAGGGTTATGAGGAAGTAATTAAGATGGAGTTGAGATATGTGTTTATGTTTTTTGTTAAAAAAAAATATTTTTCTTTGTGATGTGTATTGTTTACTATTTACTATAGATTCATAATGGGCGGGTCTAACACTGGCCTGACATTACAAATCTTGGGCTTAGTGCCATCTGGTAATATTCAGCTGGCATTAACCCTTTATTACCCAGTCTGCCACTGCCTTGGGCAGCTGGAAGAGTTGGTTACAGCTCCAGAAAATGATACTACAATGAATGTGCAATTTTCTGAGGTGGCTTCAAGCTACAATTTACATAATAGGGGCACAGAATGCTTGAACCTCCCCATGCTGAGGACTCCAGCCCCCAGCTGCCTAGTTGTACCTGGCTGGAATCCAAAAATATAGCAAAGCTCCATGCTATTTTTTTAAATTATTTCAAGAAATAATAAAAAAAGGGTTTTCATGTATTTTGATTACCAGCCAGGTAAAACTAGGAAGCTGGGGGTGGGTGGAAGCCCATACCTGCCTACTGTACCTGGGCTGCTAACCAAAAATACAGCAGATCCCTATGCCATCAGCACAAAATATACTCACTTAATACGTAGCAGCTAATGAGCAAATACTGTGTGAACACTCCTGTGTATCTGCTGCATATTTAAGAGCTAATGTGGCGCCCCTGCAGATCCAGCCAAAGAGGTACTGTATCCCTGTTAGAGTTTATAGAGGAATGATTGTAGGGTTTTAGCCATATATAGATATTTTAATGTGTAGTATGTTATGTAATTATGTCTCCACTTTATCACAGTTTATATACTGTGTCTTTACATATAATGTATTTAGCTCACTGTTAGATCATAATCACTGCATTGTACGCTTTTTGTATAGAAATAACCTATGGTTCTTAAACACTAATTTAATTCTGTATAATATATAATTTGTATGATTGGATGAATGTGCTGTATGCTGCTTGCACACTATAAAATACCCAGCAATTCTTAAAATTGTCCCCAAGCTTTATAATAGAATTCCCTTGGCTCCAATAGTAGGTATATCTAATTTTGTTCTTCTAAAAAATGGCCACGTCACTATTTTTCAGATGTGCACATCGCTCTACTGGCCGATCAGCCGACCGGCGCATTGCATATGCGCGATAAGTGACGTCAAAATGACGTCCCGCGCATGCCCAGCTGCAAAGGAAGGCTTTTCAGTGTCGGAAATGACACGGCGCAATGGCGGGCAGCTTGATTAGAGCTGGCTGAGTATTTAACAGCCTGAGATCACTTTGTGAACCAGCCCCTGTGACCAAGCAGTGGCGAAACGGCTGTTAGGGGCGCGCTACAACGCTAGGACCTGTGGGGGTTAGTCTGGACAACATTGGTGTGCGTTATGAGTGAGTGATCCTTGATAACCTTGTTTGAACTGTCACCATATGTGCACGTTATATAACTGGTGTATACTGTAGACTATAAACCCACTGTGTGATTACCTGCTTGTAGCCCTGGGAGGTGTCTCCTACCAAGTACTTCATGTAAAATGTTTATTTGTCTGCTTTTATATAATGTACTAATAAAAGTGATATTTTATATAACACAAACTCCAGTAGTGGTTTCCACTTGTTTAAAAATCGCTGTTAGAGTGTAGTATACCACTCACTGGTAAAGGGAATTCAGACCGGTGCCGGGAAAACCAGACCACACTAGGAACGATTGTAGTGGGGTTGGGTGGTGAAGTGAGTTAGTTAGAGGGAGCACTTTGGGAGGAGTGAGGTCTGAAAGAACTTATGTAGATGACATGGGACCAGTGACAGAGGGTTTAAAAAGAGCGAGAAACATCTAGAACATAGGAAACGACAGTGAGAAGAAAGACAGCTAACAGAGAGAGTGACAGCTGAGGAGAGGTGGTAGAACAGCTGAGGAGAGACTGTTGAACACCAAGGTTGAGTTGGCGAGCGAGAGTTTGTCCTAAGTCCGAACCGCACACAGAACATCCCCAAAGTGGCTCCAGGAGAAAGAAGGGGTCCCAAAGGCACTGGAAGTGAGTAATTTACCCATGGGGCTCGTAGCCATTGTGAAGCACAGGCACGTGGAGGGACTAGGCCACAAGGTACACCAGGAACCCAAAAACCTAGTGGAGAATACCAGGCTCAGCTAGCAACCCAGAGGCTGTGCTACTTTCAAGGTGACACATTCGACAACCAACACATCTGCTGAAAATGTAGGAGCCATAGGGCTGAGGAGAGAAGGAAGGGCGAAGCAAGCGCGGTGTGAGACAACCTGGAAAGGACAGAAAAGGGGTGCCGGTTACGTATTGTCCTATTACCAGTGAATAGCTGGATCCCTGCCTCCGAGAATCCAGTTCTCAGCGGGCTGCTGCACAAAGACTGTGAGTAAAAGAACTGAAGACTGCAGCCCACTGTGTCTGTGAACTTTCTTACACATCAAAAGCAAAAGCACCAGAAACACTACTACCAACTCACCCAGGTACCTTCAGCTACCCTAGGGGGTCAGCCCTACCCGAAGAGGGCTTAAGAACATTGCTGCCTCCCAACCATCGGCCCCTAGGAAGACTGTCGCGGACAGGCATCTATAGCCGCAATCTGTGGGTGGCATCATATGTAAATTAACAAGTATCCCCAAGTCCAGTCATCCTTGTCCAGAATGAACCCTCCATGCCAGGTCCCTACCCCTAAGAGAGTAATGACACCATTAGTATCACAGAGCTTGATCTCAGTCCCTGTGATCCCCGTGGATTCCCGTGAAGATGAAGCCTCAAGAAAGCACGGTTCCGAGTATCCTAAGGCCCTGGAGGGATGTGTCACTAACATTGAGGTCTACGAATAAAAATCGTGGCAAAAAATGCTGCAAGAATTCACATGGTGCAGATTTTCCTGCAGTAAAAATTGTGGCATTTCCACCGTGGGAAAACGTACAACATAGGCACAGGTCTTTTTTATTTCCATACACTTTGCTTGCACATCATTGTGCTTTGGATCTGTGATAGATCTGCAGCATATAAATCGTACCAAAATATGAAAGGAACCTGTAGAACGGGCACATAGACTTAGGGACTCTGCAAATGGAGATTGCAAACTACTATAGGAAAATCTGTTTGCAAAAAATCATATCGTGCTCCTTTCCTCCCGAGCCCTGCAGTGTTCCCAAACAGTGGTTTTCCACCACATGTGGGGCATCCTCATACTCAGAATAAATTGCACAACAAATGTTTAGGTCCAATTTCTCCTGCTATCCTTGGGAAAATGAAAATAGTTGGTGTTAAAACAATATTTTTGTGGGAAAAAATCATTTTTTTTAATTTTCAAGTTTCTACATTGTAAATTGCTGTGACTTACCTGTGAATTCAAGTGCTCACTATACATCTAGATAAATTGCTTGGGGGTTTAGTTTCCAGAATGATATCACTTGTGGGGGAATTAATTTGTTTAAGTACATCAAGAGCTAACCAAAAGCGACATAACACCTGCAGACCATCGCATTAAAATATGCACTCCAAAACATTGCTCCTTCCCTTCTGAGTCTTGCAGTCCATCCAGACAGTATTATTCCACCAAACATGGGGTATCAGTGTACTCATGACAGTTATATGGAATGAAGGAAGGAGCGGCAGCCACAATTTGCTGTAGTTCTGTTTATTCAATCAAACCTGTGGACAGGATGATCAATGTGGAGAGAGGGACTGAGGAGTTGGCGGATGACAGCTCGCCATTTCGCGGGATCACCGCTTCAACTAGTCCTGATCAGTGATTTTTGACCACATATGAATTTCATGAAATAATAAAAAAAAATGCGTGGGCTCCGCGCGATTTCTATGTCTAGCCAGGTCCAGCTAGGCAGCTGGGGGCTGGAATCCGCAGTGCAGGGAGGCCCAAACCTTCTGGGCACCCCCCACTGTGAATGACAGCCCACAGCCACCCCAGAAAATGGCACTTCACTGAAGCGGCATTTTCTGGCGCTGAACCCAACTCTTCCAGGGCCCTGGTGCGGTGGCTCACTGGTTAATAAAGGTGTTAGGGCCAGCTTTTTGTTATCAGCTGGCCCTAAGCCCGAAATTCATGGCAGTCACGCCAATAGTAGACATTACCGACATGAATTTCTAGTGAATTTTAAAAAAAAACACAGAGAAAAAGTATTTTTATTTGAAAAAAAAAAAAAAGACACTAAGGGACTCCATCTTTGTTTAAAAAAAATCTCTTCCATCTGCGTAGTCCAATCAGGTTCTTCTTTACCTCTGTACATCTCTTTTAGAGAACTCACAGAGATGTAGCAAGATGTGCACCCTGGGAAAGTTCATGTGAGTTCATACAGGCAAGCATGACTCACATGAACCTGCCAGCATGTTACTTCAAATGAACAGCTGACCAAGTCAGCTGTTCATTTAAAAATCCAGGCAGGAGGTCAAAAATAGAAAACTGGATTGAAAACGGATTGCCCGTCGGAGCAATCCGGGACCATAGAGCCCCATGTTATGATGCGCCGGTTTGCACTGGACTGGTACAATCTGAGAGAATCCGGTTTTAAAAACCAGATTCTCCCGGATTGTACCCAGCAGGTGCAATCCGGCGCCCCATAACATGGGGCTCTATGGTCCCGGATTGGACCGGACCGGGCAATCCGGGAGAATCCGATCTTTACTTAATGCAGTGAGAGCAGCCGTGCTTTTGCGGCCACCTCTGTTCTGTTGCCTGCTGTTGCAAAGCAGCAAAGACACAGAAGAAGACGGTGGCTGCGGAGGACGGTGAGTGAATCGACACCCCCCCGCACAATAGTGCCAGCCACTGCTGACAGCAGGATCCTCTGCTCCCCCCCAATCCTAAGTTAGGATAGGTTGGGGAGGCGGTGGGGGGAGCGGAGGATCCTGCTGTCAGGCGGCAGGGAAGCTGTCAGTGGCTGTCTGCATTGTTTAAAAGCCAGCGGCTTTTTACGGCTGGATTTTAAACAATGAAAGGGGAAATTGCAGGTTTTTCCTCTGCTGCCAGATCTTATAGGGTCCAGCAGCAGAGGAATTACTCTCAATTACTCGCTTCCCCATTGACTTACATTGGACTCGCTAGACTCGTAACGAGTACCGAGTATTAGGACCTACTCGTTATGAGTCTAGCGAGTCCGAGTATTTTAGTACTTGCTCATCCTAATTGAAACATTTTTTCCAAACTTCCATCTTTTTCAATATAAACACAAAAAAATATCATCCAAAATTCACCACTAACATGGAATCCAGTATATTCAAAAATGGACAGAAAGTTTCCAGACTCTGTTGTATGCATCCCTGAGGAAGAGATCAGGAGGATCTCGAAACGCATAGGAATAAAGATCCACTATTTAAAGCACAGAGGAAGTATTGTTATTGAACAGCAGCACGGATCAGAAACTTTCTGTCCATTTTTGGAGATTACCGAGGACCATCCATGTGGTGGAGGATCTTGCTGAAGCTGTGTGTGCATATACCAGTTGTGGGTCTCACAACTGACTAAGGTGAGCAGTTCTTACACTACACATACATGTTTCCACAAACAGTTTAAACCCATTGCGTCCTTGTCTACCCTTTTCTTTTAGATGGATTCCAGTATGTCACAAAAATCAAATTCTTGGAATTACTGGAATCGTTTGAAGCGTTACAGAGTTATAACCTCAAAAAATGGCCTGGTCATTAAGGTCAAAATAGAATCGAGGTGAAGGGGTTAATTTTACCACATGGTGAACCCCATAGCAAAAAAAAGTTTCTTAATTTTTGTTCATTCTGCCTCCAAAAATACGGAATAAAAAGCGGTAAAAAAAATCTTATGTGCCTAAATATGGTAACAATGAAAACGTCAACATATCCCACAAAAACAAGCCATTATTATGTGTATTATGTACTGACTGATAAACACCATTTAACATCTATCTGCTATCCTGTCTCCAGTACAGCTGAACAGCAGTTTCTATGTCTAATAACATTATGTCACATCTTCATGGACAGCCAAACAACCAGGGAGATAATTACAGGTATCTACAGAAAACTAAGCTGTTAATCAGGGCTTCTTGCAATATTCCTTAGAGGAGCATGACTGTCAGCAGAAATATAGAAAAATTGAAGCTTTGTAAATATGACGATGCAAAAACATTTGAAAAGAAATAAATAAGATATTTTAGTGTATGGCACCGTGTTTCCCCGATAGTAAGACCCCCCCGAAAGTAAGACAGGGTGGGGGGGACGGGGGGTCTGCTAATGGTAAGACCCCCCCGAATGTAAGACGGGGTAGGGGGGAGGGGGGGGTCTTACTATCGGGAAAACACGGGGGGGGTTTACATACATACATACACATGTACAGACACAAGCATACACACATATACACACCATACACACCACACACACCACACACACACATAGCACCGCTTCTTACCGGGTCCGGTGTGGGGTCCCTGATGGTCCTGTGCCGTCCTCTGTGCTCCGGTCCGGTCCCCGAGATGATCCGCTGCCGTCCGCCGTGTTCCGGTGCCGTTTTGCACCGGTATTGCCGGTCCTAGACTCCATGGTCCCTGCTCTTCCGGAGTTCAGGCTGCAGCTCCGCCCAGGTCATAGTGTGGGCCAATCAGCATAGCGGCGCTGACGTCAGAGGCAAGCGCCCGATGACGCTTGCTTCTGAGCGCCGCTATGCTGATTGGCCCACACTATGACCTGGGTGGAGCTGCGGCCTGAACTCCGGAAGAACAGGGACCATGGAGCCTAGGACCGGCAATACCGCTGCAAAACGGCACTGGAACACGGCGGACAGCAGCGGATCATCTCAGGGACCGGACCGGAGCACAGAGGACGGCACAGGACCATCGGGGACCCCACACCGGACCCGGTAAGAAGCGGTGCTATGTGTGTGTGTGGTGTGTATGGTGTGTATATATGTGTATATATGTGTATGCATGTGTCTGTCTGTATGTGTGGGAATGTGTGTATGGATGGCTGCAGTGTGTGGATGGATGGATGGATGGATAGTGGGGCCTCCAATGTAAGGCCCCCCCGAAAGTAAGACAGGGGGCCATTTTTGGCCACAAAAAGAATGTAAGACCCTGTCTTACTTTCGGGGAAACACGGTAGTAGCCAAACATAGAGATCTGATAAAAATCTAGTATTGCTGTTATCACACTGGCCCAAAAAGTAAATCTGGTTAATCACTTATACCGCACAGTGAATGACGTAAAAAACAAAGAAAGCAAATCTTCACATACTGTTGAATCATTCACTATTAAGGCTAAACATCATGTTAATGACAATGAACTATGTGATTCAGATGAAACTTCCAATTAAAGAGTCCATAATGAGGCAGAGGGAGTCACCTTGTACTCTCTCTGTCCTATGATCCAGAGATATCCATGTTTTTAAGTGTTTATAAAAGTGTCTTCTACAATTTTGTGCACTTCTGAAAATGACACCACTGAGGAGAGGCAAGACAGACTACAGAGAGACTATGCTGTCTCATAGTAAAGAGATTCCTCACGGGTGTCATTTAAATCCCATTATTCAGAGATGTAGATCGAAATATCAATATAAGTACTCAGTGTTGCCCACAGGGTAAATTTCATCCAAATGTCATGTAAAATATTCACAGTCAAAGCTTAAACTACATCCACAAAAATAGAGCAAGTTCAATGTCTATCATCTGTTCATGGAAATACATATGGTTTTCATGGAAATGGGGACACAAAGACTTTGAAAGAGCACCATTGCCATTTTTCCAACCCCTAAAAGAAATCAAGCCAAATCTGCACTCCCAAGTCCAAGGTGACCTCCCTCTTCTCAGCCCCACAGTGTGCCTAAAACGCAGTTAGCAGCAACATGCTTCTCATTAGTAAGGAAAGACCACTTAATTAATAAGTGCATTTCTGCAAAAGCATAAGCTTGACACAATGTATAGGCATTACAATGTATGGGCACTACAATATTAGCTTTGCAATTTTCATTTTGCAACATCCACTGTTTGATCATGGCCAGTCTCTGATTGGATAAAAACCACAGGTCCTTTAGTCACTTCTCATGGTGCCCGGAATGAAGATATCACCGGTCACCGTGGGCTTGCCAGAGGGTGAGAAAGTGTCAGTATGTCTGTCTGTGTGTGTCTTTTCCTTTGTGTGTGCCTGACTTTGTGTGTCTCCTTAATTGTGCTGCATTTTTTGTGCTGTGTTTGTATGTGCACAAACACAACACAAGTGCAATAGGTTTGTGCTGCTTTGGATGAGTTTGTGCACATATAAATGCAGCACAAAAAAGAAACACAGTGGGCACTCAGCCCTACAGTAAAAATTGCACTAAATGATGGCATTTCCTCTTTGCACTTTGCTTGAAGAGTAGTTTTTGACCACAAACAGTGAAGGAAATAATCATTTGACCCCTTGCTGATTTTTTATGTTTTCCCACTGACAAAGACATGAAGAGTCTATAATTTTAAGGGTAGGTTAATTTTAACAGTGAAAGTTAGCATATCAAAAATAAATCCAGAAGATCAAATTGTCTAAATCATATAAATGTATTTGCATTTTGAAGATAGGAAAAGGTATTTGATCTCTTTTGCAAACAAGACTTAATACTTGGTGGCAAAACCCTTGTTGGTAAGAACAGCAATTAGATGTTTTTTGTAGTTGATGATGAGGTTTGCACACAAGTCAGATGGAATTTTGGTCCACTCCCCTTTGCCAATAATCACTAAATCATTAAGATTTTGAGGCTGTCGCTTGGTAACTTGGAACTTTAGCTCCCTCTACAAGTTTTCTATGGGGTTAAGGTCTGGAGACTGGCTAGGCCAATCCATGACCTTAATGTGCTTATTTTTAAAGCACCACTTTGTTGCCTTGGCTGTATGTTTTGGGATATTGTTGTGCTGGAAGACCCAGCCATAACCCATTTGTAATGTGATGGTGGAAGGAAGGAGGTTGTCACTCAGGATTTTACAGTTAATAGCTCCATCCATTGTCCCATTCATGCGGTGAAGTAGTCCTTGTGCCTTTACAGAGAAACACCCCCAAAATATGTTTCTACTACCATGCTTGACTGTGGGGACAGTGTTCTTTAAGTCATAGTCAGCATTTATATTTTTCCAAAAACTGTGATCTGATTTAATGTCAAAGAGCTCAATTTTTTCCCATCTGACCACAGCACCTTCTCCCAATCACTCTCAGAATCATCAAGGTGTTCATTGACAAATTTAAGATGGGCCTGCACATGTGGCTTCTTGAGCAGTGGGACTTTGTGGACACTGCAGGATATTAATCAATTAAGGCTTAATGTGTTATTAATGGTTTACTAGGTGACAGTAATCCTAGCTGCCTTGAGATCATTAACAAGTTTCCCCCATGTAGTTTTAGGCTGATCTCTCAACTTCCTCAAGATCCATGAGATGAGATTTTGCACGAAGCCCCAGATCAATGTTGATTGCCACTAATTTTGTATTTATTCCATTTCCTTACTATTGCACCAACAATTGTCTAGTTCTCACCCATAATCTTACTTATAGTTTTATAGCCCATTCCAGCCTTGTGCTGGTCTATGATCTTTTCCCTGACATCCTTAGAAAGCTCTTTGGTCTTGCCCATGTTGTAGAGTTTACGGCCTGAATGATTAATTAAATGTGTGGATAGGAGACTTTCATACAGGTAACAATTTAAGACAGTTTTCTGACACTGTATCCCAACTTTTCCAGTGGTTCTGGTGGCGTTGGAACGCTGAGTAATAAAGGGGTAATGCCAGCTTTGTATTGGCTGCTTGCACTAAGCCTGAAAGTCATAGCGTAAGCAGTAAAAAACACAACACCGAAAGAAACTTTTAGAGATGCAATACAAGACAACCCTGTTTCCCATTATTAATTAACAAAAGAACCCATCCCTCCAACATAATTCACAGGTAACATCTTCAGCTCTGCTGAATATCTCTGTGAGCCAACACCCATTCTCTGTGACAGCATCTGTGAATGGCTGTTGGTCTCCTCTTCAGTGAATATCTAGATAATGAACAGCACCAGAAGTAGACGCAGCGGTATAGCGGGACGGTGGGATATGATAAGTATAATGCTACTCAATAACTATTTTCTTTATATTTACAGCTCCCCCACCCCCGAACCTAAACCCAAACTGTAACACCGACTTCCCAGGAAAGTCTGTGCTCGAGATCAAACACTGTGCCCACACACTGTACCCAAACATTAGGTGTTCGGTATGGACCATGAACTTTACAGTTCAGGTTCGCCCTTCCTTATTAGGAGCATCTAACTGGTCTGTATAAGTCATAAACCCTAATGGTTGGTAGGGGATCAAATACTTATTTCTCTTCAAAATGCAAACACGTTTATATACCGTATATACTCGTGTATAAGCCGACCCGTGTATAAGCCGACCCCCCTACTTTTGCCCCCAAAACCTGGGAAAATCTATTGACTCGCGTATAAGCCGAGGGTGGACCCAGCACAGGTATACAGCCCCCAGCAGTGGTATACAGGCCCCAGCAGTATGATATACAGCAGCCCCCAGTGGTATATACAGCAGCCCCAGTGGTATTGCAGCCCCTATATACAGCAGCCCCAGTGGTATTGCAGCCCCAGTGGTGTATACAGCAGCCCCTATATACAGCAGCCCCAGTGGTATTGCAGCCCCAGTGGTATTGCAGCCCCTATATACAGCAGCCCCAGTGGTATTGCAGCCCCAGTGGTATTGCAGCCCCTATATACAGCAGCCCCAGTGGTATTGCAGCCCCAGTGGTATTGCAGCCCCTATATACAGCAGCCCCAGTGGTATTGCAGCCCCAGTGGTGTATACAGCAGCCCCTATATACAGCAGCCCCAGTGGTATTGCAGCCCCTGTATACAGCAGCCCCAGTGGTATTGCAGCCCCAGTGGTGTATACAGCAGCCGCTATATACAGCAGCCCCAGTGGTATTGCAGCCCCAGTGGTATTGCAGCCACTGTATACAGCAGCCCCAGTGGTATTGCAGCCCCAGTGGTGTATACAGCAGCCCCTATATACAGCAGCCCCAGTGGTATTGCAGCCCCTGTATACAGCAGCCCCAGTGGTATTGCAGCCCAGTGGTGTATACAGCAGCCCCTATATACAGCAGCCCCAGTGGTATTGCAGCCCCAGTGGTATTGCAGCCCCTGTATACAGCAGCCCCAGTGGTATTGCAGCCCCAGTGGTGTATACAGCAGCCCCTATATACAGCAGCCCCAGTGGTATTGCAGCCCCTGTATACAGCAGCCCCAGTGGTATTGCAGCCCCAGTGGTGTATACAGCAGCCCCTATATACAGCAGCCCCAGTGGTATTGCAGCCACAGTGGTATTGCAGCCCCTGTATACAGCAGCCCCAGTGGTATTGCAGCCCCAGTGGTGTATACAGCAGCCCCTATATACAGCAGCCCCAGTGGTATTGCAGCCCCAGTGGTATTGCAGCCCCTGTATACAGCAGCCCCAGTGGTATTGCAGCCCCAGTGGTGTATACAGCAGCCCCTATATACAGCAGCCCCAGTGGTATTGCAGCCCAAGTGGTATTGCAGCCCTATATACAGCAGCCCCAGTGCGGTATACAGCAGCCCCAGAGGGGTATACAGCAGCCCCAGAGGGGTATACAGCAGCCCCAGAGGGGTATATAGCAGCCCCAGAGGGGTATACAGCAGCCCCAGAGCTGTATACAGCAGCCCCAGAGCTGTATACAGCAGCCCCAGAGGGTATACAGCAGCCCCAGAGGGGTATATAGCAGCCCCAGAGGGGTATACAGCAGCCCCAGAGGGTATACAGCAGCCCCAGAGGGGTATATAGCAGCCCCAGAGGGGTATACAGCAGCCCCAGAGGGGTATACAGCAGCCCCAGAGGGGTATATAGCAGCCCCAGAGGGGTATACAGCAGCCCCAGAGGGGTATACAGCAGCCCCAGAGGGGTATACAGCAGCCCCAGAGGGGTATATAGCAGCCCCAGAGGGGTATACAGCAGCCCCAGAGCTGTATACAGCAGCCCCAGAGGGGTATACAGCAGCCCCAGAGGGGTATACAGCAGCCCCAGAGGGGTATATAGCAGCCCCAGAGGGGTATACAGCAGCCCCAGAGGGGTATTTAGCAGCCCCAGAGGGGTATACAGCAGCCCCCGCTGTATACAGCAGCCCCTGCTGTATACAGCGGTACCCGGCTGTATACAGCCCTTCCCCCTGGTATACCGGGCCCCCCTGTGGCAACCTGTAAAGGAAGCGATGATTATACTTATCGGGTCGCTGTCGCCGACGCCGACGCTCTGTCACCGTCCGTCACCGCGCTCCTTCCCGTCTTCATGCTTCCTTCACGGGCGCACAGAAAATGACGTCATTTCCTGTGCGACGGTGAAGGAAGCATGAAGACCAGGAGGAGCGCGGTGACGGACGGTGGCAGAGCGGCGGCGTCGGCGACAGCGACCCGATAAGTATAATCATCGCTTCCTTTACAGGTTGCCACAGGGGGGGCCCGGTATACCACGGGGGGGGGCTGTATACAGCCGGGTATATTTTTTTTTTTTTTATGATTACCGTATATACTCGTGTATAAGCCGAGGGGGGACTTTTCAGCACATTTTTTGTGCTGAAAAACTCGGCTTATACACGAGTATATACGGTAATCTAGACAATGTAATTTTCTATTTCTCAATGTTAAAATTATAGACTGTTCACGTCTTTGTCAGTGGGCAAATTTACAAGATTAGCAAGGGATCAAATAATTATTTCTGTCACTGTATAGGGTACTGGTGTGTTCAGGAGAAATTTCACAATAAGCTGAATGGTGTTTTTTTCCAATTAGCCCTTTTAAAAATTAATAACATGGTGCTAAAACAACATTTTAGTGGAAAAAAATCTAATTTATTCTTCACCACAAAATGGTTTTAAATTCTGTGAAGCACATTTGGTGTCAATCTATTACTGTACACCTAGATTAATTTATTAAGTCAATCTATTACTGTACACCTAGATTAATTTATTAAGTGTTGTATTTTATATAATGGAATGATTTATGGGGGGCTCTTCTCGTCTGGCATCTCAGGAGCTCTGTTGATGTGGTATGGCACCAGCAAACCATAATAGCAAGATTTGTAATATAATTAGAGCTCCTTCCTTTCCGAGCTTTGCACTGTGTTTCAAAAGTAGTTTTCAATCACATAAGGGGTGTTGGCGCAGTCAGGAAAATTTGTATCAAAATTATTCCATTTTATTTCTCCTATTACCCTTTAGAAAATTAAAAACTTGTGGGCAAGCAATGTTTAATTGGAAAACAGAATAATTTTACATTTATTCAGTCCAATGTTGCACAATTCTGTGAATCTGAGGGTTAAAAATGTTCACAACTTCCCTAAATTTAATCCACTAGAGGTGTAATTTCTGTTGTTTTGAAATGTCAGTGGCTTTTCATATGTGAGATGGCATTAGCAATCTATTCTAGCCAAAATGATGCTCCAAAATTCAAATAGTGCTTCTTCTCTTTTCAGCCCTAGAATGTGTCCAAACAGTAATTTTCCTCAGTCACTTCCCAAGTGTCTAGAACTCCGTGATATATCGGCAACTGATTTCAGCAAATCCCAGTATGGTGGCGTTTTGCAGTTTACAGATTGTTATTTTGTCAACTCAAATTGATTTCAAACGCTGACCATGTTTTTAGGGACAGCACCCAGTGTGCCGATTACTACTCGGATCTCCTTTACTAGCTTATCCCAGAGTCTTTGCAGTTCTATGTTTAAATCTTCATATCACATCAGTTTTTCCAATTGCTTAACCTCAATCCTGCAGCTGCCTGCTATTGCAACATTGACAATAGATATTTTCCTTTGTCTTACAATCATAAGGTCCAGAGTAATGTGTAACAAGACTTTGTCCATCTGAATTTGGAAGTCCCATAGTACTTTTGCATATTCATTTTCAATAACCTTTTCAGATTTATGATCCCACCAGTTTTTTGTGATGGTGGATGGTAATTGTGGCACATGTTCCAGTAAATCATCTGAGTAACTATATTTTGTCTTTGCTTGTAGTCTCTCTGTAAAATCTTCCTGCAGCCGCTAAGTATATGGTCCATTGTTTCGCGGTTTCTTTGTACAGTTAATATTTGGAGTCTGTAGTTGACTTTTTAATTCTGGCTTTATTGCATTTGCAAAAATGGCTTGCTCCAGGTATGCTAGTTTTAAACACTACGCCTCCTTTATCAATGCTCCATTAGCTAGACCTAGCCAGGTATTTTCCTTGTAGACTTTACCCTCAATTTTCTCTAGGACAATTGTCCATGGAAAGCTTTCTTTTGCTAGTTATCTCTTCTGCTTTGTACTGTTCTTTACGGTATTACTGTTATGTCTTAGTTTGTACAGCAATTTTCTGTTGTTAACTTCCATCAAGGCTTGTTCTCCACTATCATTTACATAATCTGCCAATGCATGTTTTTCTGCCTCCTGATTTTCTTGGCAGATGGAGTAAATTAACATTACTAAGTGGTTGCAATGGGTAGAGGATTGTCATTAGTTTTCTTGTTATTCTGTCCAGATCATCCAGCCCATCGGTGTCCAGTTCACAATTCCAACAGTATATATAATGACAGGAACAGCCCAGGTGTATATGGCCTTGATTCTGTTTCCGCCATTCAATTTTTTCTTAACATTTTTTCCTGATCCTTTGGATATATTTCTTACTAACCACTTTTTTTAACATGTCTATGCTTGTCCAGCAGTATTATGCCCAGGTATTTGTAGGCATCAGGCTGATGGCATTTTATGGTTTGTCCATTAGACATTGCTATGCCTTCACTGACAATAATTTATTATTATTATTATTATTATTATTATTGTTTTGGTTAAGAGGAGTACAGCCATGTAGATAGTTTTAGCAATATTAAACAAATAATAAAAATATATATATCAAATATTGTCATTTAAATATTAAAAAGTCATTTATAAACCATTTTAAAATAATAAATCACACATAATTTGAATATTGAAACTATTTCATGAAATATTAATGATAAATTAGGTGTCAAGTCACAGGATGTCAAAATGTGCTATTTTGGACTTCTGCATAAACCGCCATATGAACATTCAAAATATTGTCTTTTCCATTGTCACTCCAGAGTGACAGACTTTAATCTACATTTACATGATTTTGACAAGCTTCTAATTTCTTTACAAGAGGCATACCACTTCAAGCTGTCAAAGTCCCTGCAGACTGAGTTATCATAAGTACACATGAGTGAAATGCAGAAGAAGTTAACCTATATTACAGAATTGAACATCATCTGTCTGAAAAGATATTGTAAAACTAAGCTCACCTTCACTTTGTATCAAGACACAATGTTCATGAGCGCACCAGTTTACTTGTCATATATAATAAATAAATATATTAAAAAAGAGGCAGCACATCCAATAAGATGAAAAAAGTATATGCATTCCTCATTTACAGAGTGTTACACAAAGCTAGGATGTGCTGCTATAAGTTTGGGGTTATCATACATTCTATGTGTGTGTGTGTGTATGTGAATGTATAGACAGTTGAAACCAGAAGTTTACATACACGATATAAAAAGACACATATACATGTTGTTCTCACTACCTGACATGAAATCAGGATAAACCTTTCCCATTTTAGGTCAATTAGGAGTACTATCTATATATATACTCACCTAGTGGCATCTGTCATCCAAATATGCTGGAAGCCATATTAGTACACCGAAGTGATGGATGTCCCTATATGCCCACCGCCACTACAAACCCCACCACCCACAATCTCCCACCACACTCCCGCCGCACTAAGCACATCTGGCTGCACCGCCACCCAGTCGCAAGCCATTGCCACTGCCTGAAACTCCCGTTGCCTGACACCACTGCACCCACCTTCGCCCACCACGCTAGAAAACTCTGTGGCCTGTGTATCCAGGAGGACATGGGGTGGGGGTGCCATCTCATGGCTACAGAAGGCACTGTACGCCACCTGGTTCTGCACTCACAGGCCACAGACAGAGCATCAGAATTTCCTAGCATGGTGGGTGCAGATGCACACAAACATACTGTACACATACACACACTCACACAAATACACACATGCACATACATACACACAGACACATACATACACACGTGCACATACACATACATATACACATACACATATGCACATTCACATACATATACACACATGCATACATACACATACATATGTACATGCACTAACACACTTGCATATACAGAGACATACACACACATGTTCAGACATACTCACACATGTACACACACATATGCATATACATACATGCACATACACACACATATACACGCACATGCACACACATACGCATGCACATACTCACATGCATACACACGCACATACACACCAATACACACATCTGCATACACACATGCATAAAAACACATACAGACAAATTCACATACATACACACACATGCACATACATGCAAACACATGCTTACATGCACACACACATACACATGCATACATATGCATACACACATAAACAAATGCACATACATGTGCATAAACACACATGCATTTAACCAAATGCATGCAGATAGACACACATGTGCATACACTTACACAAACATACACACATGCACATACATTCAGACACATACAAACACACACATGCACATACATTCACTCATGTACATACACACACATACACTTGCACACATATGAATACACACATGCACATCATACATACACACATGCACACACATATACACATAAACACATGCACATACATATACACACATGCACATGTCCATGTCCATATACACATACTCATACACATTTGCACATACACACATGCGCATACATGAAAACACATGTAGATACACACATGCACACACACATACAGACACACACATGCACACATGCATGCACATACAAGTGCATACACACATGTACATACATATACATACACACATATACATACATGAATGTGCATACACACACATACATGCACATATTCACATACAGTCACATACATACACATGCATACATGCACACACATGCATACACACATATGCACATATACACATGTGCACACACATGCACATACATGCACACACATACATATACATACACATATGCACATACACACAAACACACACATACATACAATTACAGGTAATGGTAAACCTGGAAAAATTAACAAAAGTTAGTTTAATATAGTGTAGGTCCACCATTTGTGGTGATTACAGCCTCAATTCTCCTCAATTCTAATTATTCATCAAATACAGATATTTTTAAAGAACAATCTATGGCTAGGGTCACACTTAAAACATGAATTGCGGTGAACGCAATTGCGGTCCCACACTTTTTTATGAAAAATTTGTGGAGGGAACCGCATTGCGATAATCGGATTGCTCAGGATGTGCTGCCGCCAGGATAAGCAAAGTGCTTGAAATGTTAAAAAAGCTGTAATGTTAATATTAATTTTGGCCATCATGTCTCTAGGGGGTGCCCACCCCCCCTAGAGACATGCTACCCACTCAGGTGGGCATGTCAGGGGTTAATTCCTTATGTACAGTGTAGTCAAGTCCTGTGGGCCTCTTTGCAACTTTTATCAATGAACCCGGCGGCTCCCCTCTCAGCTGCGCATACTTTACCTATTGTAGGTATAGTATGTGCACTGTCCCAGGACCTGTACTCATGTACAGTAGATCTATGGGCATCGCTGCCCATAGATCTTACTGTATAAGCCTTCAGGACCACGGACAGCGCACATACTATACTTACAGTAGGTATAGTATGTGCAACTGAGAGGGGAGCCGCCGGGTTCATTGATAAAAGTTGTACAGAACCGACAGGACTCAGCAATACTGTACATGAGGAATTAACCCCTGACATGCCCACCTGAGTGGGTAGCATGTCTCTAGGGGGGGTGGCAGCCGGGATACGCAAAGTATACGGGAACCGGATTGCTCAGGATTACACATCCTGAGCAATCTGGTTATCGCAATGCGGGGCACAGAACGCTCCGAAAACTGCAGCCTGCATGATTTTTCACGCAGGCTGCAGAGCCGAAGCGGTAACCGGATTGTTTGTGAAGCAATCTGGTTTTTATAATAGGCTCCTATGAGGAGCGTTTCCTGCTCTGGTTTTGAGCTTTTTAAAAGCTCCAAACCGGATAAGGTTTAAAAAAAAAAAAAATACGGATCTGCACAGTTTGGGGAAGACCATTTTTTTCTCCAGCATAACTGCACCAGTGTTAACAGAGCAAGGTTTAGTAAGGCAAAATAGAGTGAGTTTTGTGTGGAACAACTTGTTTGGCCCAAGTTGAACTCCAACCTAGACTCCATTAACACCTTTGGAAATACCTAAATAGAGGTTGCAAACTCCTTTCATGAAACGTAAGTGTATGAACTCACAAATATTCATTCAAATGTTGCAGACACACTCAAAATCTTAAAGGATACCTTCTGAGTAGATTTCACGCTGTATTAACTGCAAAGTTGACCAACTCCATATAATGCCCATAACTTTTAAATGGGATTTCATTAAGACGTAATGTTCAGATATCCCAATACCTTTTTCCTATATAGTGTATATGGACAAAAGAAGAAAATAGAATCTAATATTTTTTCTTATTTTTTTTTTCCTTAAGGATAATCCACTCTTGTATTAAATTTTAAATTATAAATCTGGTGTGGTGTAGTTGAACAGAAAAATGACACATTGACGAATGACTGTAATCTTCAAAGATATGAATGTGCAGAATAGCTATGTTTAAGGATAATATTTCAATAAACAAAAGAAAATGTGTATTACACTAGTTATTGCTGATATATACATACATATATAAATGTATATATAGTATATTATATGTATGTATATACTAGTGTATCTTAATGAATTAATGAATCTTAATGGATTAGGATATTATCAAAAATCTATACAGTTTTGCCCTGTTTTAGGGGATCGCTGGGGGACTTGAAGCATGTTAACTAATAAATTAATGCTATATTCACCCTTTGAGTCTCATAAAATATGGCAGCACTGTTTTAACCCTTCATCAACCTTACTTAGTTTTCTGAGATAATGACCTTTGGGTTTTCATTGGCTGTAAGCCATGATCATCACCATTTACAGAAATAAAGACTTGAAATAGATCACTCTGTGTGTAATGACTCTATTTTCAATTTATGTATTGAATTACTGAAAAAATTTACTTTTTGATGATACTCTAATTCATTGAGATTCACCAGTGTATAAGTCTAAATTTATATCCTATATACACACGTAGATAAAAACTTCTCAATGCTTAATAAAAAAAAAAAGAAAAATTAATAATGCAGAATTATAGAAATCAAAGGATCAATAGATATGTTAATGAAATTCAGATAATGGCAAAATGGAAATGAAAACATGTATTTATTGACCTAACTGGTATGTGTATGTACGTATATAGTTTTTTCAAAATTGTTTGGACAGTAGCACAATTGTTTAAACATAGCCTTTTCAATTGGTTTGGAAACAAGGAGTTAAAGAATGTATTTTTATATTTAGCTTTAGTGTATAGTGTATTTATCAAATTATAAGAAAAGCAAGAAAGTCTTAAACCTGTCCTACATCATTGGTATCAGATTATAAGATGCACAAATTTTGGGGGAAAGTGGGAGTTGCATCTACCAGGGGATGGGCTGTAGGGAAGGTGGGTTTAGCTTTGGGGCGGTGTCTGGGGGCTGTAGGAGGCTGACAGGAGGAAGCGGGAGGTCACACTCTCGCTCATTAGCCTCATGTACTATACACTGCATCGGCTGTCCATCACCTCAGTGCTGAAGCGGCACTGAGAGATGGACTGGGGGAGCAACGCATATTAATGTGCCTGCAATCACCCCCCCTTTGCTGGATATACCCTCCATCATGCTATTTGCCAACCTGCTGGCGCGCACACATTAAAATAATAAATGCTGTTACTTACCCTTCATCGCTCGCTTGGTGCTCCAAGATCCTCAGTGTCTCTTTCTGTGTCTGTGCTGGCATCCGAATCATGTGATCCTGGTCACATGATCTGATGGCCGGGACTGATTTAGGAAGAGACATCGAGGAGCTGGAAGCACAGAGCAAGCAATGGAGGGTAAGTTACAGTGTTTGTTATTTTAATGTGTGCCCACCAGCAGGGGGACACATAGTGTGATGTGGGGGCATATCCAGCACACAAGAGGTCTAATGTGCCAGCACAATGGGGCTAATGTGTCAGCACAAGGGGGAAAGTGTGCCAGCACATGAGGGCTATATGCAGGATATGGGGGCTATATCCCAGGATGGGGGACATATATATGATTTGTAAGATGGACACTGGCATTATAAGACAACCCCAATTAACATTAAAAATTATTTTTTTCTCTTTTCCTTCACCAAATTTAGGGTTGTGTCATATAATCCGATGCATCTTATAAAGCAAAAAATACGGCATGTCTCTCTTTTAACAGCTTTTAGGAATTGCAATAATTTTTTTGTAGTACATGCTTTATACAGGATTTAAAATAAACAGACAAAATAATTGATTGGTAACCTATGGTTTATATTTTCATCATAGGATGTTAGTGAAGTATGGAGCCAGTGTGTGCAATACAGCTGATGACTGTTTTATATGGCCAGTATCTTCCTTTATCTAGAATAAGTGGAGACAGCTCCAATCTCTACAGCACTTTTTAAAAAAAAAAATTAAAAAAACCCTATCAATCTCTGAAAACATCATTTAAGTTACACCGGCTCACATAGGCCACTTGTGGGGAACTAATATGTTATCATTGTGGCTGTGGCTTGGCCCACCTGTTAACCATTTCCAATGAATGAGCTTCATTGGATACTGAGATTAGCTACTATTTTGTTGAACCCAAAAATGCCAGCAAAAGTTGAAAAAAAGCATTATACTCCTAAAACTTCTATCCAGTCTTGCCAGTCTGCTACTCCCTCCACTTTTTGGTCCCTCAATGTGACTATCCTGTTCATCCTAGGTCAGGACTGGTCTTGACCTGACCTCAGAGGTCATTGACGCCACATATTGTGACATCAAGTGCAAAGTTTAGTAACTTTTGAAACCTGGATGCATCTAGGAGTCGCAGCCTAGAATAAATAGGTCAAAGAAGAGGACTAAATGTTTGGCAAGGCTGCTTGCTTCCTGATGTCCAGTCTGCAATTCTTTACAGCCTCTTCTTTCTGCCATCAAGCACTGGCTAAAAGGTAAAGATGAGTATAATATTATTTTACCTTTTACATTTACATTTATCATTACATGTTATGTTAAAAAATCTCCCCATAACCAAAGCATAATAAGGGATATTCAATTCATGGAGAATAGCTTTGCTAAGAATCAAATTTCCAGGAAAAACATGCGCATTTAGCAAACTCAAATTTTGAAACTCTATCTTCTACATTACATGTAGTCATAGTTATCACTGTTATCTGTAGTGTGACATGGTAATGCAGATGACAAGTTAATGTGCCATTAATTTTTTATGCCCTAATGTTAGAAGTAGAGATGAGTGAACTTTCCCTTAACATGTTTGACCATTTCAAATTCGGCAGGAACATTGCAGATTCTATTTGTAATTGGAAACCAGAGCAATTTATCAATTTACCTGGCTTTGTTTGGGGGAAAAAAGTTTGAAATTTACAATGGCCCTAAACTTTCCTGATTGTTTGGGGCCAAAATGCTCATCGGAATACCGGCTGGCTGGAAACAACACCTAAATTTACAAGTGTTTTCAGCCATTGCATCTATTGTTTTCTTTCAACCTGTAGAATTTTTTTTGAGCTTTCAATGTTTTTTTTTAAGCTTCCTGGAGTTTGGACGTGTTTTTGACACCTGCAGGGTGTAATTTTGGAAACTGAGCCAAATGTGAAACTGTGAAGTCCAGGAACCTTACAATGTAGTTAAAACATCCATTTAAAATAGCTTCAATTTTTTTGAATAGACTTATTTTCTTCTTATTCTTCTTCTCATTATTATTTTGTTATTAGAGCAAACCTTCATCTTTCCCAAGGGTCTATATGCTTCACATAAATGGTATGATAGGTCTGTTTAAACTCATTAAACACACTCACACTCATGAAACACCATACTATGGATATTGCTTCTTTATAATGTACAATTACTTTAATTTTATTCCATACATTTAGAAAACATATTTTTGTCATGAACAAGTGTGTTATAAGTAGCATTAGTATTGAACTTGTCCTTGCATTGCTGCCCACGAGCCTTATTTAGCATTCTGGATGAATTGGTGGTAAGTTGATTAAACTTTTTTGTTTTCATTAATTCTCCTCCAATTATGTAAGGCTTCAATAATCACTCCACCCAACCGCAAGCTCAGATGTTACCTTTGGCATCTGAAATGGGAATTGTAATGTAAGTTAGGCACCTTCTGCAGCCCACCCCATGGAGTGGTGATAGTGTCCTGGCACTGTAAGAGCTGGCCCCCTAGACAATGAAAAGGGGTGTCACTGTGTAGCCTGATGCCATCTTGTCAGTGCAGTACAATGCAGCTACACTCCGATACATTTTGCTACCTTGTACCTAAAGCACTCAGTGATATTAATGATGTATCTACCACAAGTTACGCCATCTCTTGTGGATGTCATCCTCCACACCACCCCAGGGGAAGAAGATGCTTCAGTAGCAGAACTAGAGCAGCCTGCACAAGACACATATGTCACCTTGAACTCCACTGCGCTACCTGCATTGGGCCTCATATGCAGTATGGTTAGGATCCAGTGCTGGTGTTAGATTCCAGAGGAGGACCTAAAGAGCTCACAGTCAGGAGCTGAGCCATTCCCCATGCCAGCTGGGAGCAGCAGATGTCACATTTAGGAGGATCTTGTATTATGCCTGCCATTAGTTTTATTTTTCCCCTTCTCAAGTTTAGTGCCGATGCGATTCCCCCTGCTAGGTTAGTGGTACTGCTGCCTTTGTACTCTACCACAAAGCCCTTAATGGACTATGCCCTTAATGATCTTTTCATCATTGTAATGTAGTCTGCTGATTCCTGTGGAAATTTTCTTATATATGCTGTGTATATTAATATATGTGTTTAAGACTTAATATGGTCTGTACTACAGTAAAGTTGTTTTTATTCACTCCTTATGTGCTGGAGTTACTTTATTACAGCACTACACAGACGGGAAAACAAGCTGCAGGCCTCTGACCTGACGGTGTGAGGTATCAAAATGCAAGACAATACACACACACCTATAGAAAAGGGCTGGCCAACTAAAGTTCTCAAGAGCCACAAATAGTGCATGTTTTCAGGATATACTTAGTGTTGAACAAGGTGCACGAGTTATGACCATCAGGGTATTAAATTATCACCAGAGCAATGCTAAAGAAATTCTTAAAACTTACAAGGTTTTCAGATCTTTAGGACTGTAGTTCACCACCCCTGTCCTAGAAGTCTCTGTGGAGGTAGCCAGTAGAGATGAGCCACCACCCTGCCGTTCGTGTTCGATTGCCGAATCGACGGGGTGTTCGACGGTGTTCGGGGTGTTTCTTTAAGTAACTTTTACTTAAAGAAAGGGTCCGAATCATAAAAATATCTATTTTAAGCTTTCCGGCAAGGTCCTGTGCTTCCAGGACCTGTGGTGACGTCATGTTCTCGCGGAACTCCGGAGTTCGCACGAGAACATGACGTCACCACAGGTCCTAGAAGCCACAGGACCTTGCCGGAGGCTTCGGTGGACCGCGGACAGGTGAGCATAGATTATTTTTTTATTTTTAACATTTTCTTCTAGGGAATGTTTATTTTGGCTCAAAATGCGGCAGATGCGGTTTTCTGACCGCATCTGCCGCATTTTTGAACCAAAATCGAACATGTTCGAAATTCGCCGAATTGGAACCAAATTGTTCGAATTCGGCGAATGACTCGAATAGCGCCAAAATCGACTCGAATTTGAGATTGGCGAACTATTCGAGTCGAACATCGCTCATCTCTAGTAGCCAGTGAACTAAAGAAATTCCTGATTCCTTTCACTAAAGCTGCGGCTCTCCTCATAGGACCTGTGCTCACGATGAATTGTTTGATGCTTTTTTTGATGCAGAGTTTGACAACCTGCATTAAAATCTGTATGTCTATCCTGAGGCCAGAAAAGTATATGACAGATCAGAAGTGCTGTGCCTACATTGCTTTTGCTCCCGCCTGAAGATCTGCACCAAATCGCAAAGAAAAAACATCTGGACTCTCATAGACTTTGCTGGCTTCAGGATAAACATGCAAGTTCTGAAAATCTGCTTTAAAAAAAAGCATGAAACAACATACAATGGGCACAAGGCCTTACAACAATATGGTGGAGTCACATGACAGAAAGAATCCCCATATGCTGTGAGATCAGGTATGCAGGCACTGGTGAGAGTGTGACAAGCGGTGCCATCACAAACATTACTGCAGTTTAGACTCAAGGGGACACACAGGGGCTATCTAGCAAGTTTGAACTGCACAACTCTCCATGACGTCACCGCTCTGGACATATGCTGTCTCACGATAACAATGAGATATTTCTGCTAGGTTTCGAGCGATATTGTGGCTCTCACAAGACAGCTAGTGTTATGAGAACTGAAGCAACTGAGGTTCTCTTAGATGACACAGCAGGATTCCATGCTGTGTGATAACTGCTGTGTAAGACAACCTGAGGGAAGTCATGAGGATGTCTGCGGTCCATGCCCAAAAGCATTGTGACAGCGGCGCTTAAGTTTGCTAGTAAATAATGTAAGAAGGTAATGTCTGTTCCAAAATAGTGGGGCTTCTCTGTAAAACGGTGTGAGCTTTTTTGGCAGCTTTTGAGCCCCTTTGAAGGTGTTTTCTAGACCATTGATTTTGCTCCCATTGACTTTAATGGGGTTCAGAAGTTTGGCAAATTGTTTGTCGATCCATTTGCTGAACAAATGCACCTTCATGAACCAAACCCGAACATTAAAACGTTTGCTCATGTTCAGTTAAGAGTCATAGAGTATACTAAATGGTTGAATTATTAAAAAAGGGATGGGGCATAGTTTCTGAAAATGACATAATTTAAGTCCAAAAAACTAAACAATCCTTTATTTAAGATTCAATTGGTAAAAAAAAATTGAATAATAGTTGTGCAAACCTGGTTTCCAGTAATTTTCATTATTTGAATTTTTAGTTAATTTATTTACCAGTTTCAGCTTAATACTGTTAATTTGTGCAATTTATCAAACCATACATGTATCACTACATGATCATTTTAGAGCTATCTATAGATTTTGGATTGTATGTGCTTGCCTTAAGACAAAGTCATTTAAAAACCTTAAACTTGTTTCTTGAAGTAGACTAAGTACAGGTATATTAGTTTATTTTTAAATATATTTTAATTATTATCATGTAATATGTAATCTTTTTACAATCTTTTCACAGTCATTGGTTTCAAGGTTTTACAATTTTATTGACTTATACAGTATTTACTAGAAATAATTCTTAAGGTCTACACTATTTCTTACATAGCTTTCTGCCACACAATCTCTTAACATGATAAAAGAAAAGGATTATCCTTTTTCTCTCCACAGTTAATTCTTTTACCTTAGCATAAAATTGACATTAAAATGCCTCTGACTTATCTAGGTGTGATTTGACATGATTTTACATATAAATGTTAATAATTAATGAATGCACCACACAGCCAAAACGATAAAGCGGACCTTGGTAGTCATGTGAGATTTTGCGTTATGCAACAAGCGGTAGAATTTGCAATCAGAAAGCAATTTGATATATTTTTATCACCTTCACCTGTTCTGTCTAAATGTAATAACTTAAATTGGTTCACTCCAAGAGTTTTTACACCTGCATGAAACATACAGGCTGTAATTGTGACCCAGCTTGCATATTAATCCAATCACACACACCTGTACATAATAGCGCTGATTCATATATGTCACAAGATTAAGATTTGTGTTTGATCTCTTAAAAATATAAATGATAGAAAAAAGTAAAATTCAGGGGCTATTCCCATCTTCATTAAACAATATTGTTGGATAGTGCTTATAAATAATACTAATTTACTGCTTTTTCAATCTTCTGATGCTTTAATATATTATCCCTTTTATTTACTTTTATATATAACTTGTCTTTAAACCAACCACCACTACTGGGAAGCAGAACATGTGCAATGTTACCAGCTCTTTTAGTATAATCTTATAAGTACTATTCTGATACTTATCAGAATGGTTGAAGTCACTTTGGCCATGGTCACACATGCCATTCGTTTTGCCTTGGATTGATTTTGGAATCAGTTTTTGGACTTTTTTTTCTAAGTCCAAAAATGCATATCCATTAACGGATGGTGCACTTAAGTGTCACTGCGTTTTTCAAAAACACTATGCTGTTTTTCCCTGCCTCCAAAAAAACACTGCATGCAACGTTTTTGGGTGCAGGACAAAAACGAATGCAATTTTTTAACATGGGGTCCTATGGGAAACACATGCGTTCATGCATGGTACATATAGGTTCCATGCGTTAACGCATATGCGTTTTTATGAAAAATTACTATGTCCAAAAAACGTCCAGGGGCACAGGAGGCACAAAATGCAGCATAGGAAAAATGGATTTGTCATGCAAAACACTTCCAAAAATGGATTACCATGTGTGACCCTGGCCTAATACCTCAGAATCTTGGACTGTATCAGTACAGTGCTTACAATCCAGATAGTAGGGTGGTCAGTCACCTTGACAATGAGCAGTAAACAAATGAAACATACTTGTCTACATTGGCTAAGAACCGTAGAAGCGCAGTTGAGCAGCATAGACCGTCGTCTTTTTCAGCTGGCATCCTGCCGCTGAGGCTCCCTCTCCTGCACTTCCATGCTCATATGCACTTTTTAAGTTATGAAATAAATGTTGTTATTTTAAAGGATTGTGTGCCATGGAACGCTTTATTTTGCTTGTCTTCATTGAACATTATCACATTATCAACCCTTGGCCTTTTATGTACAAGCCACCAGATGTTCCATCCTTATCAATGTCTTACATTTAATATTGCAGTATCTATACAATTTAAGTTGACAGATTTCCATAATTTTAACTTTTTACTAATATCTATTGAATGGCTAAAAATATAAGTTAACTTTTTACTAAAATCTTTAGAATGGCTAAAATTATTAATAATCAGTAAATTGGATAAGAGCTCATTTTTAATTTGTATGCACTTTCCAACAATATAAATCTGTGTTGGCAGGAATATTTTTTTATATCAAGACAACATACATTTTAAAAAGACTCTTAAAATCTAGGTAGCGTATAACTAAAAAAACATGAAGTGGGATCATTCCAATGAACTGAATGATTTTCAGGTACATGTAGTCTAAAGAAGAAATTGATTTATAAGTGAATTGCTAAGAAAAGCCTTGAGGTTAAAAGTGACCCTCTTTTCTATTTTACAATTGTTCAATGAAAATCATTTCTGTAAACATCATTCCAATAATTTTGGATAAAGTGTCTTTTTGTATCTTGCACATTAATGGATTTAATTCAAAGTAAAGTACATAGGGTCATCTGTGGCTTTATTATATTCTGTTTTGCAGTTTATCCTTGAAAGTATTTCGTAAAATATCTAAAAAATAAATTAACAGGAATTTACCGTCAGTTTAACATATGTCAAGAGACAAATACACCATTTACTAAAGACACATTGTATTTCATTTGCAGAAGAGCACATCATTCTCCTAAACATATTTGTTTTGTGCCAAAGATCACAAATTGAAAGCGCCCCACGGAAGGATCGGCATTTTCACAAATTGTGCAAAAACTTTGTTGCAATGTTCATAAATTACACTGTGCATTAACATAGTTAAAACAATTGAATTATGTGCAATATTGCTGAAAAATTTTAAGTCATTAAATTTGTATGCTAGCCTCTTAAAGGTACAAGTGCTTTAAACAATTCTTTTATGTTTGAAAAATCCTTCAGGAACACTGTTCTAAATATTTTCAAGAGTTATCTCATTCAGTAATGAAATGAGACATTTCTTAATTATTTTGACCTCCCAAATACAAATATGACAACAAAAATATTCGCAGGCTTTTGTTTTTATTATATCAATTTTTCCCTTTCACTGCTGTATGTACTTTGAAGGGAAACTATCATCAGGATTTTGCCACATAATCTGAAGGCAGCAATTCTTAAGGGATTTCAACCATTTGTCTCTTATTGTGCTTTGTTTTTGTTTCCCTGCAATGTTTATATTAACAGAAATAGCTTATCATGACTGTGACTACCTGACAGAAGGGACGGAAAGTGTTTCCTGGATCCGCGCTACTCATACAATGAAACAGGATAATACCATGGTTATCGTGCAATGATGGCTTTTTTTTCAATCCTTCCAATGCATTTCAGAGTTATATCTCAACTCTTTTCTCAGGGAGCCAGCAAAGAATAAAAGCCATCATTGTACGATAACTGTGGTATTATCCTCTTTCATTGTGTGAGCAGCACGGATCCAGTAAACACTGTCCAGTTCCTCCATTCATTTTTGGCCACCACTATTGCAAGTGGAGTGTGGATCCTGCAGCAGCCATACTTACTTTCATACTGGTTGTGGCTGCACAACCATCTTAGGTGAGCAGTGACAATTATTCACGCGGCACAATTGTCACACAGATAAAACCCTATTTTGCTTTCTCTCTTCTCTTTGCAGTTAATTGTACCTGACAGGTGGGCACTTATCTGGCATGCCCCTTGGTGTGATTAGCAACTTCTCACTGACTATATACTTTGTGTACAGAGCGTGGTGCGGGAGGAGGAAGCTCTGTGAGCTCTACTGCATAACTAAATCTATAATCTTTGTTTGTGAGGAACCCACTGAACCCAGTAATCTAAGCAATACATCATTGGATTCAGGGTGTCTTTGTCTAAATCATGCTAAACTCAGATGACGTAGCAAAAACCTGTTGACAGAGTACCTTTAATGCATAATAGTTTAATTCATTTGAAGCATTATTTTTTTTGCAAATATAAAGAGGCATAATATTTGCTATGCTAATTTTTTTTTTATATTTATTTAGAGGAAACTTACCAAGAATTCAAATGACTAAGACATGTCTAAACACTATTGCGAATTATTAACAGGTACAGAAATTTCACTACAAAATGTGGTTCTTATTCAGTGACACCAATTTTTTACTAGTCTGTTGAACTCCTACATTAGAACATCTCTGATAAGCATTGATAGATTCCATTTTCTGTTATATCTTTTTTTTTTCAATACTTGCAATATCTTGATGAAAACTCTCACCACGCGTGTCACTCATGCTCCACAGTTTGCATGAAACAAATTTAGATTCAAATGGGTGAAATTAATCTTTAAGGACATGTTAGAGGCAAGGTCTTATTTGTTTTGAGAGTTTTAACTAACTCTTGATTTTCCCCTAAGCTTAGTTGCCACTAAGGTGAATGCTACCCATTCAGCCTTTTCCTTGCTCTGCAACAAACAAGAGAAACTCCTCATCTTGAAGAAGCTTATGAATCTGAGGTCCAAAAAAAGACTCTTTCTTTTATCTTTGATTCACTATTCCTTGAAAATTATCAATAGGATACTTGAATATTTTTGCATTTTTACCATTGCCTTTACAAATTTCTTCATTAGGCAAACCTTGAAATGAAATGGTGATAACAAAATGTGATGTGCGTCAACAGGTGCTGGATGCAGGACATTTTAACTTCATAGCTGAAGTGAATGTCAGAGAGAGGCCCATCTGTTTTATTGTAGTGATATTCTCTTGCATGACTATTCCACTTAAACAGAAAGTAGCAGTAATTTGTATATCAACCCTGGATACCAAGTAATAGAGCTACCGCTTTAAGTCACCACAGAGGGGCCAAAATGCTGATCATAGTTCACCTTAACAGCTGTTTCATGAGATCATATTTTCTTTTCATGTAGACCACATAATTGACTGTAATTTAAGAGCATTGTCATAAAGCCTAAAATCTGAAGAGCCTCTGTTCCTTTATATTATGACTTGTCCTCAGAACTTCTATAAAATTGTTTGTTGTCGAATGCCACAAAATTGTCATCTGTAAAGAAATGTTGGACAAGGACTTTCTCAATGTTGTTAAACAAAGATATCCAAATATAGGAGATTCAATTGCTGTAGCCTGGGACTTAAGAGCTCAGCCTTACTCTTGGGCACACCTATATCTTCAACAAAACAGTTTAGTTAATTTGTGTTATAAGGTGTAATTCAGTAAAGATTGTTCACACAAGGCATGTCATGACAAGAAGATGCAATCACTGCACCCGACAGTCTTTGGTGAAATAATTGCTTCAAGTTAAAAGTTTATTTTGGCACAGACAACAGTGTGACAAGCAACTATGATGTAGCTGACATTTTGGCAACTCCGTGGCCCTGCTCACAGTGTCACTAAAAAGAGAAGAATATACAGTATATATATATATATATAGAATGTTACTTATCATAGTATAATATTTACAATATAAAAATATTTACAAGAAAAACATGTTAGAGGTCATTTTTTACATAATCAATGTGATCTTGACCAGGTATATATACTGCACACAACCATAGGAACCTCAAAAGACAGTGGAGTAGAGAGAAGTCACAAGAGTAAGAACAGGAAGAGTATGAAGACTAGGCAGGAATCCTACCTCTTGTACTAGGCACCCAGGAATATAGCCTGTTTGCTTGTAGCTGTAATGTTTGTAAGGGTAGTCCACCCTGTGGAGAGAAAAGTGGGATTATGAGAAAAAGTTAACCTGTCTATTTGCTCTAATGTAGTTGTATAGGTTTCCTTAGTGAAAGAAGATAGCCTTGGGGACTGCTACAGTGTCCTCTTTGGTATGATGTGGTCCTGATGATTTTAAATGTGAAATAATCATGTCCAGGGTTTGTGGGAAATTTGAAGATGTAGCTTATACATACCGCGTACAGTGTGAATTGAGTAGTAGTACAAGGCTATAGACTTCTCTGTTTGCAGGGGAATCTATACTAGAAAGGTGTAAGTTATAGGTGTTGCTGATGGTAATCATCTAATGTTCCCATTAATCTATAGGGATATCTACTACCTCTATTGTATGCTCTTTCTCTGTCTTTGAGGTTCCTATGCTTGTGTGCAGTATATATACTTGGCTTGAATCTTATTGATTATGTCAAAAATGACCTCTGACATGTATTTCTTGTAAATATCAGGAATATCATAGTCACTTGTCACACTGTTGTCTGTGCAAAAATAAATTTTTCACTTGAAGCAAGCATTTCACCAAAGACTCTCGTATGCAGTGTATACAATTGTTATGTGCTAAGGACCCTAGGATGCGTTCACTTGCACCCAAACCACTTGCGTTGAGTGCATTCCATCCTCTTCTATATGACAAGAAGATGCTTAATGACACCAATAGACCTCTTCTTCCTCATTTGACTTGAATAAAAATGTTTTTTGGGATTTTGAAACTGACATTTCTTCTGTATGTGGTACTTGGCATCTTGCAGATAGAATGCTAGGATACTGTAAAGTATAATTCTTTTTCCTTGTAACTTCTTTCCTGGGGGCACCATGTAGAAATAGCATTGGTAGTGTAATTAGCTGCTTCTCCCAAATCAGTGGGAATGCAAAAAGTATAGATTGCCTTTTCCAAAACAACAACTGGGTAAGATGTGGTGCAAATTTATTCAAGCATTTGTGTGGATTCCAACTCTTGTTCTCATCTCTTATTCTGCAGCTAAAATACAGGTTGTAGGCTTTTCGTATTGTGGGGTGCCGAGGGGAGAGGTGCTAGATGGCAGGTATGTTTCCCCTCGGTTCCTCTCATATGCCTCCCTGTATTGAGGAGAGGGCATGCAGTCTGTGCCATGTCAGCACAGGAGGATGACTTCAGCAGACGGAGAGTTAACCGAAAAACCTAAAATAGGTGTTGTAATTAGGAACCCAGAGAGAGAATGAGCTCAGTCTGCTGCTGAGCACCCAGGGAGGAGAGCTGCTATCACAGTAAGGAAGTGTGATTCGTTTGTTTTTCCCTAGGTTTTGTTTGTAGAGAGGATCAATGTTTAGTTAGAGGCAAGACGGCTTAGTGTTTTGGTTTTGTTTTTACTGGTGTATCAGTGACTGCTAACTGTGCACAATTAAAGAACCCGTGTAAAGCCTGCCGGTCGGCCCTTGTGTATGGTGTGATCACAGCCACTCTGCTTCTATCAAGGCAGCGATCCCAGGAGCGATATCCCCCACGCCACAGTATCATTGTAGTTAAGTTTTGATCTTATGACTAGAGATGGGTGAACCTTTGCAAGTTCGAATTTGGTTCAGTTTGGCAAATGGGCAATGTTCATGAACAGTTTGGCAAACAGTTCGATGAACATCTGAACTTCATTCAAATCAAGAGGAAGCAAAATCAAGGGCATAGAAAACACCTTAAAAGGGGCCCAAAAGCTGCCAATAACAGCTCAAAAATGTTTATAGTTGAGCTCCACTCTTTTGGCATAGACATTAGCTTCCTACATTATTATAAGTATAATAAGCGTCGGTGTCACACTCACCATGCTTCTGGGTTTGCTCATGAAACTCAGACATCCTTATGACTTCCCTGAGGTTGTCTCAGGTTAAACTGCGAGAATTATGCAGCAGGGAATCCTGCTGTGTGACCTGAGATAACATCAGTGGCATCAGTAAAACTAGCTGTCTCGTGAGAGCTGCAATATTGTGCGAGACATTAAGGGTACATCTCGCCAGTATCGTGAGAGGAGTGGTGCTGTCAGGGATGGCAGCACAGTTCAAACTTGCAGATAGCCCCTGTGTGACCCCTCAAGTATGAAGTGCACTAATGTTCGTTATGGCACCGTTTGTTACATTTTCATGCATTCTTGTTCTCACAGCATATGGGGGATGCTTTCTGTAAAAGTGACCCCACCGTATTGTTGTGCCTATGGTGCATTGTTTGATGTTTCTTTTCAAGCAGATTTTGAGAATATACATCAAAATCTTCATGTCTATTCTAAAGCCAGCAAAATCTGAGAGGTCATAAGTGCTGTGCCAACGTGTTTTCGTGGTTTTTTTTTTTTTGCAGATTTGGTGTAGAACATGTAGGCTCCTCCTTGTTCTCCACATCATACTTTTGGACCCAGTGGTATTGGTGATCCAGTAGCTGTGGCACTGACTGCAGGTTGAATATAGCCAGGTATGCTATAAGGTCCTCTGTAGTGTGACATGTGGTGCTCCCGGATGTCATGAGCAATGGGTCACCTCTTGAATGTGAGCTCAGGTCCTCCTTTGGTATTGGAGTCAAGTATTGTATCAATACCTCACTGCACAGGAGGCTCAATATGGGTAGTACAGTGGTTCTCCAGGTCACATATGTGTTCATGTTGTTTTCATCTGGTACATGCCACGTTGGGCCTGGTTTTGATGCACTCTCTGCCCCTGGGGTAATTAAGTAGCTTACCTCCTTGAGATCAGGCATCTCCTGTGTCCTGCGGTGGATGCATCTCATAACTACATAATGGCGGCACATGATAGCAGGTAAATCGTGGTGTTGCACACAGAGTAACACACAGGTTTGGCCTGCAGTAATAATTGAATGACTCCTGTTTGGTTTGGTTTGGCCCACCTCTTCCAAAGCCAGGACTGAGTGTGCAGGAGCTGGATCAAAGTAGAATAAAAAACCTGCACTGTTTTATAACAACAAAAGGCCAAACTGATTCAATTAAATCGGTGGAATTCATAATGACAAAGTGGAGAAACACTTTGAAACTCATTGAATAAACCACCTTTGATTTATCAGACATCAGTTTGAACTTTCATTTTTATATAGTAGTGCAGATATTTTCCACTGCACGTGAATTCTGCTGCAACTAACTAGGCTTTTGTAACTGGTTATGTGTCACACAACCTCACAAGGTGAGTGAGCAATGCTGAGCACTCATTTACTGTTTAATGGGGTAGGACCCCTTTGTGCTTTTTTATCCACAGCTTTTCCACTGCCAGGGCAGAGTAGGCTAGGGTCAAACTTGCATGCGTTTTTTCAGGTTGTTCTTGACAGCCTGTGATTTTGGGCTGTGTTTTTGCAGTTAGGTCAGGAGCAGCCTTTAAATTTGCATGTAAGAATGCATGGTACCATTTAGTGCCATGCGTCTTCGCATGTGTGACCCATAGGGCCCCATGTTAAAAAATCGCATGCATTTTTGATCACGCACCATGCTGAGCCAAAATCGTATGCCAAAATCGCATGGCACTTTAACCATGCAATTTTGGAAGTTGCCCATGCGATTTTCCTATTATACCCTAAGGGATGTGAATTTGCATGCAATTTTCACACAATCCAAGTGTGAAAATCACATGGAAAATCACATCCACCACACAAGTGTGACCCTAGCCTAACACAGTATTAATCATCCCAAGACATTACTGTTTGCACAGCCTTGTTGCCTAGCTGCCACGAATAACCCTTCAATACGGTCGGCTGCAGAAGTAACATCACTCACACAACTAATTCCCCATGATACAAAGTAAAAACTGGCTTGCATGGGTACTAGGTGCAGTGATTATTTAAGACTGACATATTTGTAGGAGACATAATGATAAAAACAAATTACTTTATTCAGGTCACCAATTCACCAATTCATCTGGAATGCTGATTAATACAGCTAGTGGGCAGTGCACTGCAGCAATGCAAGGACAATTTCAATTGATTTATACATATAATGACACAGTTGTGCACTTGCCAAAAATCTGTATAGTAAACGTATGGAATGACATTACAGTAAATAGTTACTGCACATTTTCAAAAAGCAATATCTCTAATTTCTTGAGAGTGAACATGACTATGTGTGTGAAGCATATAATGGCCATATGCTATTTGTATATGAATTGGAATCACATAAATGTAGAAAGGATGCCCTCGCATGCAGCTGACATTCAGAAATAAAAAAAAGGTTAGCTCTAAAAAATAATAATAATAATTATTCCAAAAAAATATAATAAATAAAAAATCTATATAAAAAAATTCGTACAGCTCTGACAAAAGTTAAGAAGCCTCTGCACAGTTTTCTAAAATTCAACATCTCTACATGTCTGACAGCCATTCCATTCCAGTGTCAGTTGAATTCCAACCAAAGTAAACCTCATTCTACGTAATGTGCTTCTAATTAGGTGATCGCCTTAACCAAATCTTATTTAACTAGGGAAAGTATAAAAAACGCTGCTGTGGTCTTCACAATCCTCTAGCAATAGGACAAGCTAGATGTTAAAACAAGTGCTAGGAATAGCCCAAAAGTTATTTGAATGAAAAAAATAACTTTTAACCATGCCAAAGGAGTTGAAAAGAAAAATCTTGAGTAAGGGAAAAAAAGGGCTCAATTCTGGCTTTACCAGCAGAGGGATACAGTGAGTGCCATGTTGCTTCTAACCCTAAAATTTCGAAGACAGCAGTCCATTACCATAAGGTCAAGCAGCAGACATTGGCAACAACAAATCTACCGATCGGCAGAGGGTAAAAGCCACCCTCCACTGACTGGGATGACCGTCATCTTATTCAAATGTCACTTAGCAACTGCAGGATGTCATCAAGTGATGTACAAAAGGAAAGGCAAATGGAAGCTGGGGTGAAGTGCAAGGCAAGAGCAGTTCATAACAGGTTCCTAGAGGCAGAGCTCGTCATGTAAAGCTAGAAAAATGCCTTTCATCAATGAGAAGCAAAGGAAAGCAAGGCTGAAGTTTGCCAAAGACGATAAGGATTGGACCATAGAGGACTAAAGCAGTGGTCTAGCAACTGTTTGTGGCGCCCGGGGCGGTTGAAAAATTTGCCACGGCTGCCGCCCCTTTCTTTGTACAGCACCCACACATACTATACACAGCAACCCCACATACTATATACATCAATCCCATATACTATATTCAGCACCCCCTTTATACATGACAGCATCCCCCATATACCATCTACAGCCCCAATATACATGACAGCACCCCCTATTAACTATATACAGCACACCCATAGACTATATACAGCACCCCCATGTACATGACAGCAGCATCCCCATGTACATGACAGCACCCCCATATACTATATAAAGCACCCCCACCATATACAGCCTGAGCCCCCATATACATGACAGCACCTGGCCCATATACAACATACAGCAGCATCCCCCATATACATGACAGCTGAGCACTCATGTACAACATAGAGCACCCCATAAACAATATACAGAACCAATATATATAAAATGCAGCCCCCCATATCTTACTTACAGCACGTCAGCACCCTCAATATACTATAGGCCAGCAGCACGCCCCACATACATGACACACACACAGCATCCCCATATCATATGGGGATGCTCTGTGTGTCATGTACAGTGTTGGCCAAAAGTATTGACACCCCTGCAATTCTGTCAGATAATGTTCAGTTTCTTCCTGAAAATGATTGCAATCACAAATTCTTTGGTATTATTATCTTCATTTAATTTGTCGTCAATGAAAAAAACACAAAAAGAATTGTCCTAAAGCCAAATTGGATATAGTTCACACCAAACATAAAACAGGCGGTGGACAAAAGTATTGGCACTGTTAGAAAAATCATGTGATACTTCTCTAATTTGTGTAATTAACAGCACCTGTAAGTTACCTGTGGCACCTAATAGGTGTTGGCAATAACTAAATCACACTTGCAGCCAGCTGACATGGATTAAAGTTGACTCAACCTCTGTCCTGTGTCCTTGTGTATACCACATTGAGCATGGAGAAAAGAAAGAAGACCAAAGAACTGTCTGAGGACTTGAGAAACCAATTTGTGAGGAAGCATGAGCAATCTCAAGGCTACAAGTCCATCTCCAAAGACCTGAATGTTCCTTGTCTAACGTGCGCAGTGTCATCAAGAAGTTTAAAGCCCATGGCACTGTGGATAATCTCCCTATATGTGACGGAAAAGAAAAATTGACGAGAGATTTTAACGCAAGATTGTGCGGATGGTGGATAAAGAACCTTGACTAACATCCAAACAAGTTCAAGCTGCCCTGCAGCCCTGAGGGTAAAAGCAGTGTCAACCCGTACTATCCCTAGGGCGTCTGAATGAAAAGGTACTGTATGGTAGGAGACCCAGGAAACCCCACTTCTTACCCCGAGACCTAAAAAAGCCAAAGGCTGGAGTTTGCCAAGACTTACCTGAGAAAGCCTAAAATGTTTTGGAAGAATGTTCTCTCTTTTTGGGCAAAGGCATCAACATAGAGTTTACAGGAGAAAAAAAGAGACATTCAAAGAAAAGAACAGTTCCCTACAGTCAAACATGGTGGAGGTTCCCTGATGTTTTGGGGTTGCTTTGCTGCCTCTGGCACTGGACTGCTTGACTGTGCATGGCATTATGAAGTCTGAAGACTACCAACAAATTTTGCAGCATAATGTAGGGCCCAGTGTGAGAAAGCTGGGTCTCCCTCAGAGGTCATGGGTCTACCAGCAGGACAATGACCCAAAGCACACTTCAAAAAGCACTAGAAAATAGTTTGAGAGAAAGCACTGGAGACTTCTAAGGTTGCCAGCAATGAGTCCAGACCTGAATCCCATAAACACCTGGAAAGATCTAAAAATGGCAGTTTGGAGAAGGCACCCTTCAAATATCAGGGACCTGGAGCAGTTTACCATAGAAGAATGGTCTAAATTTCCAGCAGAGCATTGTAAGAGACTCATTGATGGTTACCGGTAGCGGTTGATCGCAGTTATTTTGGCTAAAGGTTGTGCAAGCAAGTATTAGGCTGAGGGTGCCAATACTTTTATCTGGCCCATTTTTGCAGTTTTGTGTGAAATGATCAATGTTTTGCTTTTGCTTCATTCTCTTTTGTGTTTTTTCATTGAAGACAAATTAAATGAAGATAATAATACCAAAGAATTTGTGATTGCAATCATTTTCGGAAGAAACTGAGTATTATCTGACAGAATTGCAGGGGTGTCAATACTTTTGGCCAACACTGTATGTGGAGCGTGCTGCTGGCCTGTATATTGTATATTGAGGGTGCTGACCGTCATGTAGATGAATGCTGTATATAGCATATGGGGATGCTGTGTGTGTGTCATGTATGTGGGGCGTGCTGCTGGCCTGTATATAGTATATTGAGGGTGCTGACCATCATGTAGATGAATGCTGTATGTAGCATATGGGAATGCTGTGTGTGTGTCATGTATGTGGGCATGCTGCTGGCCTGTATATACTATATTGAGGGTGCTGAGCTGACCATCATGTAGATGAATGCTGTATATAGCATATGGGCCATATTACCTATTAGCATTCTCCACAAATCTGGTCTTTATGGAAAGCAAGCAATTAGATGTCTCATTGGCTGTTGGCAAAAATCTATGAAAGGAACACAGCTAGTGGACGAAGGTTCTCTGGTCAGAAGAGACCAAGTGGAAATTTTGAAGCTAGATATTCAACTTTTCCTGTGACAGAAATCTAACACTGCACATCACCCTCTAAAGACCATCCCCACTGTCAAACATGATGGTAGTGGCAGTATGATGCCCTGCAAATGCTCTTCTTGAGCAAGGACAGAGAAGCTGATCAAAGTTGATAGGAAAATAGATTAAGCTAAATACAGTTAATCCTAGAGAAAAACCTGTCAGAGACTGTAAAACACCTGAAGCTGGGGTGTAGGTTTACATTCCAGTAGAACAATGACCCTAAACATAAAGCCAGAGCTACAATAGAATGGTTTATATCTAATATATTCATGAATTGAATGATAAATGTCCAGGGTTAAATCCCATTAAGCATTTTTGGCAGTGTTTGAGGGTTTACATACATTCTCCATCCAATCTCACTGAGCAAGACCTATTTTGCAAATCAGAATGGGCACACATTTTAGCCAAATATGTTGATTATGACCTTGCCACTACTATGTTCTTTATGCTTTTCAATGAGGGCATATAAAGTAAGTTTTTTATCCATTACTTGTGACTTGGTCACTTTTCTCCTTAACTCTTTTCTATCTCTACAATTGTTTTTTGAAAGAATTCAGCATCTAGATGTAAATAGTAATAATACACAACACTTAGAGAGAAATTATTTATTAGAACAAACAAGATATCTCAACTTCATCTATATTACTCCCACATAGCCCTCCACATTCCTCATTCAGAGTCTGCAGGTAGAGAACAAGCGTTCTCCCTGCAGAGTCTGCAATCACACTGACGCAAGGATCAGTGAGTGATGTCAAATGCGCCAGTCAGAGACTACACAAGGAGTGTGACGTCACTCACTAAGTACTGGCTCCATGGCAGTAAATCAAAATGTTGTCAAAGACATAACATCCACAGACCATGCCATCAAGACTGTAAAACACCTGAAGCTGGAGTGTAGATTCACATTCCAGCAGAACAATGACCCTAAACATAAAGCCAGAGCTACAATGGAATGGTTTATATCTAATATATTCATGAATTGAATGATAAAATCCAGGGTTAAATCCCATTAAGCATTTTTGGCAGTGTTTGAGGGTTTACATACATTATCCATGCAATCTCACTGAGCTAGAGCTATTTTGCAAAGCAGAATTGGACAAATTTCAGCAATGAAGTAGGTTGGAAGTGTTTAGTGGAAATTGTGCTATTATGTTGTATACATTTTGATAACCCAGTCTTATCACTATTCCTGTGAAAAAAATAACATGCTGAGTTAAGACCACTGAGGAGGTAAAATGTGTTGACTAAGACCTTGCCACTACTATGTTCTTTATGCTTTTGAATGGAGGGTATATAAAGTAAGTATTTTATTCATTACTTGTGACTTGGTCACTTTTCTCCTTAGCTCTTTTCTATCTCTACAATTGTTTTTTGAAAGAATTCAGCATCTAGATGTGCTCATTTGAAGTGTGGGATGTCTAGTCGTTTTCTTTTCGTTGCTGGATAGTGTTTATATACACTGCTGTTACTTTTATTTTGTGTCTATCATGATTGTGTCTTTATTTCATCTCCTCAATAAATATGCTACTCTAGTTCATATATGAATATCCTATCAATAATCTGCTACTTAGAAATACATTGAATATATTTATTCATAGTATTTATTTCTGTGCAAAGCAGTTTTTTGCCCCCTTTTTAAAGGCTATTTGAGGTACTGTACAGGTTCTGAAAATAATTCCACCTAGTGATTATATAGCACTATTACATAACTCTTCTAATTTTTGCAATTTTAAACTAAGACACATTTTTTAATATTTTTGTGGAATATTCTAGCTTTCTATATGCTGTGATTGACTTACGGATTTAATGTTATTTAACTTTATGAATACTTATCATATGTCATTTGTTGTCTTCATCCAGAATTTCATTTCCTTGCTATTTTTCGTATTTTAACCCCTTCCTGACCTTTAACATTGTGGGACGTCAAAGGTTGTGGTGACTTCCTGACCTGTGACGTTCCACAACATCAATAATGTGATGCATTAAAAGAGGTATAGATGCTCATGAGGAGAACATAATTTTTCCTCTATACAATTCACTAGTGCGACCACACTTAGAATACTGAAATCAGAGTTCTTAGTCTCATTAGTGACACTAATGATCAAGCCTGGCACCACTTCAAGGGCCTCCACTGCAGGTCTGACCTATGAACTAGTGAGATGGTGAATGGGAAACTGTGTAGGCTTATATGTCATGATGTAATTAAATCAGTGTGTGCCAGGACCTCACACTGTGTCCAGAGTGGTTACCAGACTACAAAAGAGGGAAAGGGAATTATATATAATGGGTTACTCAGTCAATAGACAATATGTGAAAACGATATAGACTGGCATCACCGTACATGTAGGTGCGGCAGAAAATAATCTACTTACAAGAATGGATATCGCTGCAACACTACTCTCTGCACATGATGTATATGAGTGACTCACTACTAACATTTAGAAGGACTAGATACCTTCTTGAAACATAGTACCATTATATATACTATTCTTTACGTTATCCGGAATTAGTCTGATTGCGTATCTGGAGTCAGGAAGATTTTTCCCAATGTGGAGCTTAATGTTGCCCTGGGTTTTTTTGCCTCCTCTGGATCACATGTTAGGCTATAGTTGACTGATGGACTTAAAGGGACCTGTCACCCCAAACACCTCTAAACCTATTAAAGCTGTCCCTAGAGCATATTAACACTTACCTACACTCCTTTTACTCTAATGCACATAGTCAAGTGAATAAAACGTTTATAGTACCTCATTACTGATGAATGAGTGACTATGGTATTCATAGTCACTCACCAGGCTGCCTCTTCATCATATCACGCCTGAATAGGCGTGATCTACATCACAGATTCAAATCGCTCTCCTGCGTGCCTCCGCTCTCCTATTCGTCGGCTTTCAGTGTGGGGGCTGTATGACGCGATCGTGTCATTCCGGGCCGGGTGACGTATTACACCGTGCCGCGCTGTCAGTTTCAAAATGCGCACTGCGCATGCGCATGCGCAGTGCGGACTTGAAGCTAAGCAGGCGGGTGTAAATGACGTCACCGGCGCCGGAATGACGCGATCGCGTCATACAGCCCCACACTGAAGCGACGGAATAGGAGAGCGGGAGGCGCGCAGGGAGGCGCAAATTTGAATTGTGATGTAGATCACGCCTATTCAGAGTGATATGATGAAGAGGGCACTGGATGAGTGACTATGAATACCATAGTCATCATTACATCAGTAATGAGGTATATATAAGTTTTATTCACTTTGACTATGTACCTTAGGAGTAAAAGGAGTGTAGGGTAAGTGTTATATGCTCTAGGAAGCTTTTAATACCTTAGGAGGTGTTTGGGGTGACAGGATCCTTTAAAGTCTTCCTTCAACCCTAAAAACTATGGTGGGATCCTGGTTCTGTAGACCCAGTGACCGGGGTGACCAAAACATTACCGGAGCTACAGATAGGAGGAGACCTCTACTTGTCCTCAGGGGTATGTCTTTGCCACTCCATGCCTGCGATCACTGTTATTGGCTGTTGAACTTCAAACAGCCAATCACAGGGATTGTCACTCTCCAGTTATGGAAGGGGCTGTCATAGCCCCTTCTATAGGATGGAGCACTGGAAAGGAAGGGAATCTCCCTCTCTAGCACTAATGGGAGTGTTCTGCTGGGATTGATTACTTCCACCAGTGCTATCACGGCAGCGGTGCCCGCCCTCCTTACCTGTACCCGCTTCCCTCTTCCTCTGTCTGCTCAAAACAAAGATATCTCAACTCCATCTTTATTACTCCCACAAAGCCCTCAACATTCCTTCATTCAGAGTCTGCAGGTAGAGAACAAGCGTTCCCTCCCTGCAGAGTCTGCAATCACACTGACCACAAGGACTCTGTGAGTGATGTCAAACGCGGCAGTCAGAGTGAGTGGTGACGTCACTCACTAAGTTACCTGGGCTCCCCATGGCAGTGAATTCAAAATGTTGTCCAAACAGGACATACATCCACAGACCGTGGCATCAAAATGTGTTCCAAAATGTCACTGCCTCCCTTCAGAGCCCTGCTGTGTGCCCAAACAGTTGGTTTTCTGCCACATCTGAGGTTTAGGTGTGAAAAAATTGAGGCTAAAAGAACATTTTTGTGGAAAAAAAATACATTTTCATTTTTACGGATCAATGTATGAAGCTCCTGTGGGTTCAAAGTGATAACTCATGCATCTAGATAAGTTCTTTGGGGGGTCTAAATTCCAAAATCGGGTCACTTGTGGAAGAGTTACACTGCTTAGGCACACAGGGGCTCTCCATACGTGACATGGTGTCCGCTAATGATTGCAACTAATTTTCCGCTTGAAACATTAAATGTCGCTCCTTCCCTTCTCAGCCCTGCCGTGCGCCCAAATACTGTTTTTCGCCACTCATGAGGTATTGGTGTACTCAGAAGAAATTGCACAACAAATTTTAGGATCCATTCTATCCTTTTGCAAATGTGAAAATGAAAAAAATGAGATTTAAAGAACATTTTTTTGGGAAAAAAAGTACTTTTTCATTTTCATAGCTTAATCTTTAAAGTATCTTGGAGTTCAACATGTTCAGCATTCATCTAGATGAGCTCCTTGGGGAGTCCACTTTCAAAAATGTAGTCAATAGAGAGGGGTTTCCACTGGGCACACCAAGGGCTTTGCAAACATGACATGGTGTCGGCTAATGATTGCAGCTAATTTTCCATTCAAAAGGTCAAATGGCGATCCTTCCCAGCCCTGCTGTGCTCCCAAACAGATGTTTTTGACCACATATGGAGTATCGTCATATTCAGCAGAAATGCACAATAACTTTTAGCGTCCTTTTTGTGTTTTTACCTTTGTGAAAATGCAATAATTGAAGCTATAAAAACTTTTTGTTGGAAAAATTAAAATGTTCATTTTTTCCTTCTACATTTCTTTAGTTTCTGTGAAGCACCCAAAGTGTTAATAATCTTATTGAGTAGTTTGAGGTGTGCAGAATTTGGAATGGTGTCACTTTTGGGTGTTTTCTGTCATATAAGCCCTCAAAGTTGCTTTAAATGTGATGTGGTTCCTGAAAAAAATGGCTTAGTAAATTTTGCTGGAAAAATAAGAAATTGCTGATGAACTTTGAGCCCTTCTAACTTCTTAGCAAAAGAAAATATTGTTTCCAAATTTGTGCTGATGTAGAGTAGACATGGGGAAATGTTTTCATTAACTATTTTGTGCCATATAACTCTCTGGTTTAACAGAATAAAAATTGCAACATTTTCAAAATGTTCACCAAATTTCAGATTTTGTCACAAATAAACGCAAAAATTAGTGTCCTAAATTTACTAATAACATGAAGCCCAATATGTCAGGAAAAAACAATCTTTGAATCGTTAGGATCCGTTGAAGCGTTTCAGAGATATTACCTCATAAAGGGACACTGGTCAGAATTGCAAAAATTGGCCAGTTCAGTAAGATCAAAAGAGGCTGGGTGGTGAAGGCGTTAATCAAGTAATATTGTTTAATTCAAAATATTTTCATATTTTTTAAGAGCCTAGATTTCTCTTACTTGATTCCCATTGATGGTGACTTATGAGACAACATGTATTATCAGTTTAGAGATATCTAGAAACTATTACCGTATGCTTTTCAAGTACTGCTAAAGTTTGCTCTAATAATGGGTGATGTTGTGGGTGGATACATCTCAATTGTTAGAGAACACTTAGCTGCTTTCTGATATTGGTTGGAAATCCCATGTTATAGCAGTGTTATTTTTAAGGATTTCCCACAGCAGGTAAATTCAAAGAGACATATAAAAAGTAAGAATTCCTTTGAATGAAAATGCCTGGGGATATGTGAAGAAAGCCTGAGGGAGTTTCAAACATGTTTTAATAGATAGCAAGCAGTGCCCCAATTTAAGGAAAAGCCACAATATTTTTATTTCACTTTCCTTTATATGATCTGTAAAATGTTCCTCCAGATGTATAAATGACACCATTATTTGCTTTCATGTCTCTGCCATTACAGTATACTATCGCTATCACATTGTACTTGAAGACAGTGTGTAAAAATAATAAAGTAGGACAAAATATTAAACAATAGATGGCAATGCATTAAAATAGAGCATACCATTAATGATTGTGCTTAAAACCATAGATTAACAATGCTTTTTAAATTACATACTTTCATCAAGAGTCATTTTGCCCTAAATTATTTTTAAATTGAGAGATTAAATAATCTCATTACCTACTCACATCAAATATTGACAGGACTGATGTTGTATTGTTTACTTCATCGTGCTAATTTGCAAATTCCAAATAGCCACTCTTGAAGTGATGTATACTGCCAAAGCCAAAGTACTTTACCCTATTGGCCTAAAGGCTTAATATGAAAAACTGTGCAAAAGATTTAGACAGGTGTGAAAAAAATGCTGCGAAGCAAGACTCCTTTAAAAAATCAAAGTGTTAATACTTAATTTTTAACAACGGTGTGCTCTACTCTGAAGGGAGTAGTACACACCGTTGTAGGAAATGTTCAGTTTCTTGGCAATTTCTAGTTTTCATTTCTAAATATAAGAAAAGACTCTAATTTCACATGAAAGTTCTCTTTTTCTGGCCATTTTGAAAGTTTGATAGAACAAACAAATGTAATTCTCCAGATTCTCAACTACAGTAGCTCATGGAAGGTCAATTTTATAGCTTCTCTAATCCAGTGTTTCCCAACTCCAGTCCTCAAGGCACACCAACAGGTCATGTTTTCAGGATTTCCTTAGGATTGCACAGGTGTTAGTTTAATCACTTGCACAGGGGATAATTCCATCATCTGTCTAATGATAAGGAAATCCTGAAAACATGACCTGTTGGTGTGCCTTGAGGACTGGAGTTGGGAAACACTGCTCTAATCAGCCAAACCGTTTTCAGCTGTACTAACATACTTGTACGAGGGTTTTCTAAACATCCATTAGCCTTCTTTAACAGTAAGCAAATACAATGTACCATTAAAAGACTGGAGTGGTGGTTGTTTGAAATGGGCTTCTATACACCTACAGTATGTAGATATTGCATTAAAAATCAGACGTTTGCAGCTAGAATATTAATTTCCCACATTAACAATGTATAGAGTGTATTTCTGATTCATTTAATGTTAGCTTCATTGAACATAAATGTGCTTTTCTTTCAAAAATAAGGAAATTCCTAATTGACCCCAAACATTTGAACGGTAGTGTAACTCTAAATACTTCTCTTATATGTCAGAGTTTATAACTCTGGTTTCCTAATACCTTCAGGATCCTGCATTCTTGCCTTCAGCAGTCCCCACACCTGTAACCCTATCAGTCTGGGTGGTTCAGGTGTCTCTTCCTGGCCACCATACTTGAGCCTTTTTGCCCCAAACATTTAGTGGAGCCTGCCTGTAGATGGCTGATATTACCCCAAGTACCTACAGGACAGTATGTTCTTTCACGCTGCTGTCTATTCTTTTATACAGTGGCCTAGCCATGTTATCTTGCCTAGTACAATCAGCAATCCTAACTATCTAGTTTCCCCCAAGGCTGCCACTAAGTTTTCCTGGGACCAAACACCCAAATTTCCATCAACCTTGAATCTTCTCACTCCTAAAATCTGTCTACACTATGTAAGGCTGGCTTCACACCATGGTTCTTTGCTGTCAGGTTCTATCCAGTGTATTGCCGGATGCACCAGACAGAACCTGACAGTCCCGGACAAAACGGAACCAAAGGGCAAGTATGCCCTCTGATTCTGTTTTCTGCCAGAACCAGTACTGAAATTTCAGCATAGCGGCTGGAGGGAGCTAGCCGTGGTGCTGAAATTTCAGCCAGCGGCTCATTCAGCTGCCACTGTCCAGGTACTGAACGAGCACGGCTTGAATTTCAAAGCTGCTGCTCATTCAGCAACTGGATAATTTTGCTGCCAAATCCAGCGACCATAGACTCCCATGCTATGGGGCACCGGATCACTCCGGATCTGGGAGGATCCGATTTTGATTGATTTTTGCCCCGAACACAAAAAATGCTGCTTGCTCCAATTTTGTGTCCAGGGCAAAAAACGAAATCCTCCAAATCCAGCCGGACAGAAGACATCAAAACGGATGGCAAATAACTGCCATCTGGCCCCATCCGACCCCATAGGGATACAATAGGGGCCAAATCGGATCCGGGCTGTCCGGTTTACACCGGACAGCCTCGAATCCTAAAGATTGTAGTGTGAAGCCGGCCTATGTGTCCTAAACACAGTGGCATCTAGTGGCTGCCTGACATATTACATAATTCTACATAGACTAATAAACAAATACAGATAATAACAATGTGTTCATGGGGAAAAAGTATTTTGAATGGGGGGCACCAGACACCTCCTACATAACAATAACCTCATATTTTTTTGACTGAAGGTCTGCACAAATATTTTTGTCACTTCCACCAACCTTAGATAATAATGGTAATATCAGGGCTTTGTTGGGCCATATCATCCTTCTCAGGACTGAAGTAAGTCTGAATGGACAAATGTACCAAAACAAAATTGATAAAAATCTGCTGCTATCTACCAGTATGATGAAAATGAAACAATGGTGCACATTTCATCAAGACTTTGAACCCAAAAATACAGTCAAGAAAACTCTCAATTTGTTTCTTAGAAAAAAAATAAAGCTGATAGAATGGCCCAGACAATCAATCAGCTGATCTGAATCCAAAAGACAATTTATGGAAGGAAGTAAAGCTCAGAAGTTTTAGAAGAAGCCCACAGTACTTTCAGGATTTTAAGGGTGCATTCCCACACTGCGTATTTGCTGCGTATTTTTAAGCGAGTGCTGTTGCAGTTTTTGCAGCCAAAACCAGGAGTGGAACAATCAGAGGAAAAGTCTAATAGAAACAAGTACTCCACTTCTGTATTTAATCACCCACTCCTGGTTTTGGCAACGAAAACTGCAAGAGCACGCGCGTAAAAATATGCAGCAAATACGCAGCATCTGAACGGACCCTAAGACTGTGGTCGAATGGGCCTAAATCACATCTGAGTAATTATGCAATACATTTCACATAAAAGAGGCGTCTTGAAGTTGTCATCACCTACAAGGACTTTAGACTAAGTATTAACCCCTTAGTGATGGAGCCAGTTTTGACCTTAATGACCAGACCAAGTTTTACAAATCTGACCAGTTTCAATTTATGAGGTTGTGACTCTGGAACGCTTCAATGGATCCCAGTGAGTCCATGACTGTTTAGTCATGACATATTGCACTTCATGTTAGTCGTAAATGTAGTACAATATTTTTTGTTTTTATTTTTGAGAATATCAGAAACTTGGTGAAAATTTAAAAAAATTAGCTATTTTCAAATTTTGAAATGTTATGCTTTTAAACTAGAGAGTTATATTACACAAAATAGTTCATAAATAACATTTCCCATAGGTCTACTTTACATGAGCACAATTTTTGAAGCCTAATTTTTTTTCTTGGGAAGTTAAAAAGGTTCAAAGATTTTGAGCAATTTTTACATGAAAATTTACAAAACAGTTTTTTTAGGGACCACATCACATTTAAAGTGACTATGAGGGCCCTATATGACCTAAAGAACCCAAAAGTGACACTATTCTAAAAACTGCACTTCTCTGATTGCTCTAAAACAAATTCAAGAAGTTTATTAACCCTCCAGGTGCTTAACAGAAATGAATACAATGTGGAATGAAAAAAACAAATTTTTATTTTACCTAAAAATGTTGCTTTAGATTCAATGTATTCAACTTTGCAAGGGATAACATGAGAAATTGAACCCAAAAATGTGTTTTCCAGTTTCTTCTGATTGTGCTGATACCACACATGTGGACAGAAACCTCTATTTGCACAAGCAGTAGGCCTTGGAACAGAAGAAGCAAAATTAGATTTTTGGAATGCAAATTTGGCTGATAAAGATTGTGGGTATCATGTTACATTTGCAGGGTCCCTAAGATACCTAAACAGCAGAAACCCCCCAAACAAATGACCCTATTTCGGAAACTCGACCTATCACGGATTTTGTCCAGCGGCATAGAGAGCATTTTGAAACCACAGGTACTTTACAGAATATGATAACAATAGATGATAATTTCACAAAAATGTTGGTTAACATCAAATTTCTCACTTTAAAAAGAAGCAACACAATTAATTGGATCACTCAGCCTGTTGCCCACTTTTTATGAGTTAAATGATACACCACATGTAGACAAAAAGTTCTGTTTGGACAAATTGGAGGGCTCATAAAGGAAGGAGGAATATTTGAATTTTGTAAAAGTTTGAGCAGATTGCAGTCACCATGTCATATTTGCAGTGTTTCTTTCATACCCTATACAGCAGACCCCCCCCCCACAAATGACTTCATTTTGAAACCTATACCCCTCGTAGAACATTTTGAACCAACAGGTACATTGCAGAATTTGACAACTATAGGTCATCATATTGAAAATTCTCTTTATTTTACAAAAATGTTGCTTTTACACCAACTGTCTCACTTTTGGAGTTCACTCACATCTGCATATAAAATCTGCAAGTGCAACACTAGAAAACACCGCCATGCATTTGTACCAATAGGTAAAAGCATTTCTGCAAGATTTTCCTTTTCAAAATTTAGTTTGCGGGGCAAATTGCTGCATGCTGCAAATCTCTCAAGTACAAGTTAATGGATGCAAGAAAATTGTGCGTCATGTGCACCACACATGGACATCTCACACAATGCATTTTTACATCATCGTTTACATACTTTAAAAAGCTAGGGTACAGTGCGCTGTGAAAGTATTTGGACCCCTTCAACTTTTCAACCTTTTGCCACATTTCAGACTTCAAACATAAAGATATAAATTCTAATTCTTTTGTGAAGAATCAACAAGTGGGACACAATCGTGACGTGGAACGAAATTTATTGGATAATTTAAACTTTTTTAACAAATAAAAAAACTGAAAAGTGGGTCGTGTAATATTATTTGGCCCCTTTACTTTCAGTGCAGCAAACTCACTCCAGAAGTTCAGTGAGGATCTCTGAATGATCCAATGTTGTCCTAAATGACTGGTAATGATAAATAGAATCCACCTGTGTTTAATCAAGTCTCCATATAAATGCACCTGCTCTGTGATAGTCTCAGAGTTCTGCTTCAAGTGTTGAGAGCATCATGAAGACCAAGGAACACACCAGGTAGGTCCAAGATACTGTTGTTGCGAAGTTTAAAGCCAGATTTGGATACAAAAAGATTTCCCAAGTTTTAAACATCTTAAGGAGCACTGTGCAAGTGATCTTATTGAAATGGAAGGAGTATCAGACCACTGCAAATCTACAAAGACCCGGCCGTCCCTCTAAACTTTAATCTCAAACAAGGAGAAGACTTATCAGAGATGCAGCCAAAAGGCCCATGATCACTCTGGATGAACTGCAGAGATCTACAGCTGAGGTGGGAGAGTCTGTCCATAGGACAACAATCAGTCGTACACTGCACAAATTTGGTTTTTTTGGAAGAGTGGCAAGAAGAAAACCATTTCTCAAAGATATCCATAAAAAGTCTTATTTGAAGCCACCTGGGAGACACACCAAACATGTGGAATAAGGTGCTCTGGTCAGATAAAACCAAAATTGAACTTTTTGGCCACAATGCAAAACGATATGTTTGGCATAAAAGCAATACAGCTCATCACCCTCAAAACACCATCCCCACTGTAAAACATGGTGGTGGCAGCTTCATGGTTTGGGCCTGCTTTTCTTCAGCAGGGACAAGGAAGATGGTTAAAATTGGTCGGAAGGTGGATAGAGCCAAATACAGGACCATTCTGGAAGAAAAACTGTTGGAGTCTGCAAAAGACCTGAGTCTGTGACGGAGATTTATCTTCCAACAAGACAATGATCCCAAACATAAAGCAAAATCTACAATGGAATGTTTAAAAAATAAATGTATTCAGTTGTTAGAATGGCCAAGTCACAGTCCAGACCTGAATCCAATCGAGAATCTGTGGAAAAAGCTGAAAACTGCTGTTCACAAATGCTCTCCATCCAACCTCACTGAGCTCCAGCTGTTTTGCAAGGAAGAATGGGAAAGAATTTCAGTCTCTCGATGTGCAAAACTGAAAGAGATATACCCCACGCGACATTCAGCTGCAATCGCAGCAAAAGATGGCGCTACAAAGTATTTACTCAAGTAGGCCGAATAATATTGCATGCCCCATTATTCTGTTTTTTATTTGTTAAAAAAGTTTAAAATATCCAATAAATTTCGTCCCACTTCACGATTGTGTCCCACTTGTTGTTGATTCTTCACAAAAAAAGTTTAATTTATATCTTTATGTTTGAAGCCTGAAATGTGGCAAAATGTCAAAAGGTTCAAGGGGGTCAAATACTTTCACAAGGCACTGTAGCTAGATATATGAATAGATAATCTCAAACAGCTATATAATGTTTGAACCCCTACATATTCTAAACTTGATTTTTAAGAAGGGCTGTAGAGTTGGTAAATCAAACCTCCGACTCCAACTCTGACTCCTTAATTTCCCTGACTCCGACTCAAACTCTGACTCCTTCGACTCTAACTCCCTCATACATGGCTCATGCTTAAGTGATAAATTTATTGTAGTTCAATGGTAACATCATGCTTTAATCATTATTATGATACAATCATCAAGATATTTAGATAGAACATAAAAATAATTAATAACAATAATATTCAGCACATTCTGCATTGAATGACTGTACCCAATTTGTTATATATTTTAGGAGTCGGAGTCGGTCCGTTTTCTACCGACTCGAACTCTGACTCCATGCTTCCAACTCTGACTCCACAGTCCTGCTCTTTAGTGCCTTTTTTGTGGCACTAAAGGGTGTTTAGCCTTGTATTTATCAAAAAAATTTACAAAAACTAAATGGAGTAACCCCTATTTTTGATAGCCAGATACTGTAAAGCAGACCCCTGTAGCCCACAGACTGCAGCTGGCAGTTTTACCTTGGGTGGTATTCGAAAACAAAAGTCACCCTACTTTAGTTTTTTCAATTATAAATAAATAATAATAATGCCCCCCCACCAAAAAAATTGGATCACCAGCCAAGGTGAAGCTTAAAGCTGGGGTCTGATATTCTCAGGAGTGCAAGTGTCTTTGTTCTTGGTTCCTTCTCAGCCTAAAAATAACTATTAGATGTGCCATTTTTGGAGCTTAAACCCTGGCTATTCCTGCTGCTCTGGTGCATTGGCAAATGGGGTAATAGTATTCGTGGTTAATGCTTGCTGTGTAATGGCATCAAGCCCAGCGGTTAGTAATGACAAGGCATCATTCAAATACCCAACATTGCTAACTCAGTCAGTAAGGACACAAGTAAAAACAACAAAAAAAACTTTTATTTAAAAAAAGACACTCCCTAACACAAACTCTTTTCACCATTTTATTGAAAAAAAAACAAGAATAAAAATCACAAGGAAAAAAAATCTGCAGTAGTTTAGTAGGAGGTTCCTCAATGAATCTTAGTCTTCTAGCATATGGAAGAGCCCACATATGCTGGAAAATCAGGCACACAGATGGCAACCTACAGAACAGGCACTTTGCTGCTGGAGAGATTATCATGGGTAACATTTGTCCCTTTGTTGACCTGAGGATTCTGACCTAAAGTGAGTTCACTGAGATCACTAGAGTTCAGTCTCCTGGCAGAGCACAAGCTCTGTGCAGGCACCTGCTGTCATGGCAGAAGACCAGGGGATGGAGAGGTGCACTGAGACTCACCACTAATTTAAGGGAACCTGTCACCCCCCTGGACCTATTAAACTAAAATAGCCACCTTCAGCAGCATCTATACTGCATTTTGTGAAAGTGTCCCTTATTCTCTACCCCCCTGGGACCCAAAAATAATCACATCATAAGAAATTACTTTAGGTCCGGGAGGTATATTTCCCTCCCTGGACCTAAACACCTTGCTCCTGTTACCACTCCTCCTCAACCCTCCAGAACCGTCCTCCTCTCTTCCTTGAAAGCGCTGTCAGAACCTGTGCAGTTCCATCAGTTCTCGGGCATTTTCTGTGAGCTCTGCCTGAGAACTGAAGTTACATGGTATAATGCAGGCACCAGATCCCGCCCTGTTTTTTCTTATGCTTAGTTAAGACAGAGGAGCTGGGACTCTGATGCCTGCGCAAACAGCATAACTGCACCTGTTACCTCCTCACCAGATTCTCAGCCCTGTAGTCTGCATAAAGCATAAGACCAAAAAGGGTGGGATCTCATGCCTGCCTTATACGCAGGCACAATATTCCCACATCATGTGAGCTCAGCTCTTGGGCAGAGCTCACGGAGCATGCCCAAGAACTGAGGAATCTGAGCAGGCGCCAACTCTGTTCTCAAGAGAGAGGAGGAGGGTCCCAGAGGGTTGAAGAGGAGTGCTAACACCAGAGAGGCATTTAGGTCCAGCGAGTATACCTCCCGGACCTAAAGTAATTTCTTACAAAGCATTATTTTGATGTCCAGGGCATAGGGGGATAAAAGCCACCTGCACAAAATGTAGCATAGGCGCTTTCTGAAGGTGACACTTTTAGTTTAATAGGTCAGGCCCTGGGGGGTGACAGGTTCCCTTTAGGATGACTGAGAGGGCCAGGGAAGATGGGGAGTCCGAGGATGATGGAGGAGGACATTTTTCTGTCATCTTACATATTAAACATGTCAGATGGCAGGGAAATCAAGAGTATGGGTTTTTTGTTACATTTGCATTGCCATTTTGGAAACAAGGGGGAGCGAAGGGGGAACTTTGCCAGTACGAGGAGACTAGAGGGGACCAGGAGAATGTTTCTCTCCCATCTGACATGTTTGATCATGTCATATGGGAGAGAAATAATTTTTTACAGGTGCTTTGATTTGATTTCACATGATCGCTGGTATATGGTGTATAGTGGCAATCACGAAAACGGGAACTGGAAAAAAAAGCCTGATTCTTAATATCCAGTGCCTCAGCTGCCCCTGTTAGCTGACATGCCAGTAATTTTCTGATGATAAAGAGTGCTACAGGCGTTTTCCTTTCATCCATTTTAGGACAGCTGAAAATAAGGAAGAAGTACCCTTAACTACAGCTGTCTTTCAAGTGCTGGTCCGTAGCTTGATCAAAATATTGCATAAAATATTATGATTCATCGTAAGACCTACTGGGATTTATCATTTTGCAAACAGGAGAATCAGCTCCTCAATCAATTTCTGTTTTAGATAAATAGAGGTTTTCATCTGAAAATGATCTAATGGTTTCCGTATTTTTCGCTTTATAAGATGCACCAGATTATAAGATGCACCCCAAATTTAATGAAGGAAAAGAGAAAAAAATAGTTTTTAATGTTAAATATGGCTTGTCTTATAATGCCGGTGTCCTCTTACAAATCATATATAGCCCCCCATGCTGCCACATAGCCCCCTTGTGCTGTCACCTTGCCCCATTAAGCTGCCACATAGCCCCCTGTGCTGCAACATAGACTCCCTGTGCTGCCACATACGCCACCTGTGCTGCCACATAGCCACATAGCCTCCCATCCCAGATATGCCCCTCCCCGGGTCACTGTATATGCCCCCCTGCTGGAGCGCACAGTAAAATAACAAACACTGTTACTCACCCTCAGTAACTAACTCCATGCTCCAAGCTCAGTGTTATCTCTTCCAGTTTCTGTGCCTGGCATAGTATTAGGTTACCAGGGCGCACAGTGATGACATCACCCTGGACACATGATTCGATGCACAAGGAGAAACTATGTGTTTTGGTGAGAGTTATTTCACAGGTATGAAATAAGTATAGAAAAACTCTGCAACTACTGACAATCTATTCTAGAGGAATACCTCGGATCAGTTGTGGAGCTCCTTAAATATCATCTGGAACATCAGGTGCTAGCTTGAATAAAGATACGTGGTATCCGCGATCCAAGAAAAGAGGTTAGCAGCACTCAGACTCCGTATAAAATGTCCAACTTTATTTACAACATGATTAAAACCAAAATCAGGCAGAGTTACGGGATGTGAAGGATGACAAGCATGTGGTGTGAAATAAGCTTGTCCTCCTCACATCCTACACCTTTCCTTGATTTGGTTTAAATCCTATTGTAAATAAAGTTGGAAGTTTTATACAGAACCTGAGTGCTTCTGAACCTCTCTTCTTTGATCTTTCATAGGGTATATGTAGGGTAAAGTTTCTTTCTTAAAATTCTTCTCACAATTCTTGAGAAGAAAATTGTTATATTCAAATCTTTAGATTGACATTACCCCCAAAACTTTTCTTTGTTACATTTTAATTATTTTATTTCTACTTTTAGATTACTGTTTTTTTTTTTTTTTTTTTAAAATGCAGCATGCTCTGGGTATAGAAGCTTTACTATAAGACATTTAAAACAGACGTGCGAAACTAAGTTTTCTTTTTTATAAGTGCAACCAATTTAAAAATGTTAAAGAAAATGCTTTTAAAAGGATAATTTAAAATCCTTCAATATAATGGTCTTTTTAGCAATAAAACTGCAAAAAATTGTATGAAATAAGGAAGCCTAATAGTAAATACACTATTTGCTACTTTCTGTAAGTGTTATACAACTGGAAAGACAAAAGCTATAGAAATTTGCAAAAAAACATATTTTGACTTGATTTTGCCAACTGGCAATTTTTCCTATGTTAGATCGATCATTTTTTTACGTAAATCAATGGAGATAAAAAGATACCAGCTCTATTTGGAGGACAAATGAGAAAGAAAAAAATGTATTAATCAGTTATAATACCCCCAAAGGTCTACTAAAACCTTGTGAGCAACAGTGTAAGACATAAATAAAAAGATAAGTAAAAAAAAGAGCAAGAAAGAAATCCGAACAGCGATAATGCCACTAGGAGTCACTGTTTCTCTCTTCCCCCCTTCCCCCTTGAAGGGACACTGTCATGTTATTTTTCAGTATCATACTAATATAACTCTTGAAAAGTGCCTGGGCAGACCTTTTAAAAACATGTAAAATCATTACTGTACCGTCCGTAGCTTTCTTGCTATAAGCATCTTCACACCCTGCAGGCAGTTGCTGCATTAGTCCTCTCTATTAATTTCACAGAGGATTTTACATAGAGTCCGGCTAGTTCATTTCTTATGCTTTCCTTCTCAGGCAGCTCTCCCTTCCCTTCCCCTCCCCCCTCCCCTCTGTGCTCTGCCTGTCAGGTTTCATTTTCATTTAAAAGCATCTGATAAGGAGACAGGGGGAGAGATTACAAGCACACATCTGCCTTACCTGATTTGAATAAGGTATCTTATTTCTCCAAGGCTGGTTTCACACTGCAGTTTTTCCCTGATCAGGGTTCATCAGGTTTTGTGTGCCAAAACCAGGAGTGAGACTTGCAGAGAAAAAGTATAATTTAATGATTGACACATGTTCTGGGTTTTGCAGGTACTCCTGGTTTTGGCACACAACACCTGATGAACCCCTTTAATCAGGGAAAAACTGCAGTGTGATGCCAACTTAAGCAGGTATCCCTGCTGTCTTGTGAAAGATTCTGGTTGGTTTCACACTGCAATATTTTCCCTGATCAGGTTCTATCAGGTTTGTGTGCCAAAACCAGGAGTGCCTGCAAAACCCAGAACAGGTGTCAGTCTTTCAATTATACTTTTTCTCTGCAAGTTCTTCTCCTGGTTTTGGCACACAAACCTGATCAACCTAATCAGGTAAAAAAACTGCAGTGTGAAACCAGCCTCTGTGCTTTATTTGACCTCTTGTTTTGCTGCAAACAAAAAGAACAGAGAGGAGGATACAGCCTCCCAAATATCTCCTGTGCAGTGATGTGAATGTGAGACATAAATATTCATTCTATGGGGAGATGACAGCATAGAACTTCCTTTGATTGACAGATGGAAGAATCTCTTAATTGCTATTTACAGAGGATAAGAGTGAAATATAAATTAATGAAATACATCAATAGTGAGAGCTTAGAGGTAGCAATTAGGACATGATAGCAGTTACATATGGATTTTTGACCTGACAGATTGGCTTTAAATAAAAAAAGTCTAATAGGTAAATAATATTTTTATGACAAAGGAAACACAATTTAAAATGGTTTTATAGGATACAGAAAAGATGATAAAAATGTGAAAAATTACGTATTTCATATTTTCCTTTATATTTTCTTACAATATCATTTAGCAAAATACAGTTATGTAATAGAAAGCCATGAAATAACTAAGTAGAGTTTTCTCAGTTTTAGTGATTAAGTTAACATTTGTACATTTTCCAAGGTGAATGTTTCCTTACTTTAAGTGTGAAATAATTATCAAATTGTATGGATAATATAATGTCATGCTCACTTGAAGTGCAGACCTAATGACAGATAATTGTGCAAGATATTTCAGAATGGATTGACAAATTGTTCCTTCCACATTCTGTGAATGTTCTCATCTATATCCTTACTATGGCAGGAAATGTAGTTTCCCGAATATTATATTAAACTACATTACAATTTTGACATAAATAATATTCTCCAGTTTAAAACAAGAAAAAAACTGATGTTAAAACCATTTCAATATGTAATGAATGACCTGTCAATGTCTACATCCAAGGGTGAGCTTTCCATTCTAATCAACCTTGACATTTTTGCTGAATTTGAAATAAACCTTGAAATGTTACTGCAATATTCAAAACCAGTTTCCTAAGAAACTATGCTCAGTTTTTATATGCACATCTTTTACTCCAAATTCATTAGTTTTAAACATTTCTTCTGCCAAATTTTATCACCATTGACAGATAAAATACATATTTCTACAAATATGTCTTTTTATTATATCACAATTTAATCTCATGTTTCTTTTAATTATATTTAATGTAAAATAAATCATTTTATATATTGAAAAATATAATAAATATATAGAAAATATTTCAGTAGCATCGTCCTCATTATTAACATCTTTTTGTATCCTTTCAATATTTTCTAAATCTAGTAAGCCATTTTTAAAAAGTTTTATCATTGTAGAATGAACATCTTCCAGATGACTTAACATGTAAGCAATTTGGCAATATTCCTTGTTGAGTGAGAGAGTATTGGGAACAAATAGAAAATGTACTACTAAATGAAACACAGCTTAGTACCAGGCAAGTTTGCAAAAGCAAAATAAAATATGGCTCTCTAGAGAGACCATACATGCTGAACAGCTGGTGGAGAATGCTGAAAGTTTCCAAAAATGACTCTACGGTTTTATACATTGCATCAGGACAAGAGGAAAAAGGTTGAGTAAGGTTGTACATATAAAATAAAATAAATTCATGGAATAAAGCAGAAAATAAATGTGGACTATTATTTAAAGCAGCAGATCCTTTACATCATTCATGTTGAGAGATGGGACCTCCCTGGATCAAACATTTTTTTCAAATACATCTTAGGCTAGGGTCCACACTTGAGCCTGTCACCAGCGCTAAAATCTTTGAAAAGCAGCCGCTGTCTGCAGCATTTCCCTGTGCACTCTGCTAAAGTGCACGTCATGCAGCTTGGTGTGTGGCCGCTGCTAAGATAAACACCGGGTTGCTATGGGGCTCTGATTCACTAGCAGGGCATAGCATTAACGCTATATGCTGAGGCTGCTTTTCAAAGAATTTACCGCTGGCGACAGGCTCAAGTGTGACCCTAGCCTTACAGATCCTTGATCAGGTTGAGATGTGCAAAATTTCAAAAGAAATTTCTTAAACCATTCCTTGGGCTAGGGTCACACTTACAAAATTCATTGTTTGCAGGAAACTCAGAATTTGTTCCTCACTACGCAGCCTTCACGCAGGCTGCATAGCAGGGAACACCGCCCCTAGCAACCCGCTGTGTTTCTAGATAACAGCTGCACAGTGGGCTGCGGGGAGTGCGATTCGCACCACGCACCAGCATGCACAGGGGAATGCATCATGATGCGTTCCCCTGTACGTGGTGAAAATCGCACTCCCCGCAGCCCGCTGTGTAGCTGGTATCCAGGGAGCACAGATGGTTGCTAGGGGTCACGTTCCCCGCTACGCAGTCTGTGTGAAGGCTGCGTAGTGAGGAAAAAAATCTAAGTTCTCTGCAAACAACGCATGAACTTAGAATTTTGTAAGTGTGACCCTAGCCTTAGATGTACTTAGAAAAAAATCAGCGTGAAAAGGTACTAGCAGAGGTAGTGTTAAGCTTTGGGTAAAGTTCTGCCGGGAAAACTTAAGTGCTGGAATCCATGCGGATGTTACTTTGACACATACATCCACATGGAAGTATGTAAAATACATAAATGGAAGTTGAACACACAAAAACTAAATTTTGACTGCAGAGCTACATTATTAATTTTTTCTTTCTTATGGGCTCATTATGCAAAAAAAAAAATTAGATTTTACATTGTGGTGGCTCAGTGGTTAGCACTGCAGCCTTGCAGCACTAGAATCCTGGTTTCAATTCCCACCAAGGACAACATCTGCAAGGAGTTTGTATTTTCTCACCATGTTTGCGTGGGTTTCCTCCCACACATTTAAAGACATACTAGTAGGATATTTAGATTGTGAGCCTCAATAGGGACAGTGTTACAAATGTATGTAATGCGCTATTGAATTAATAGCACTACAAATATGAATAAACATTATTATATTACATACGTGCTACATAAATATTTGATATACCTTTTTAATGTGAATTTGATACTACAATTTCAATGTCTCTAATATGTAATAATTTTTCTCTTTTTAAAGAAATATATAAGAAATGGACATGCATTTATACAAAAATGTATATTCAAATTTCAAGTAGTATTTCATAAACTTATATGTTTAGCTTCAAATGCTTTTCTAAAGACATTATATTTAGCATTTTAATCTTGGAAGAAACACATCTCCTGTCTGCACCATACAATAGCTCTTATCAAGAAGTCTATTAAAGAACTCTGCAGGAAACCTTTATAGTGTAGCTGCATGATTAGTGATGAATAGAGCTAGCACTGAAGATCAGTAGATAACTAGGTTGCATACTATAAAATCACAGTGTGAGGGATACCATCAAAAACACAGGGACTTCCAAAAAACTTACACGGTTTTCTATTACTTATTTTCTACATTGACTTAAATTCTAGAGATCTCTAGTGTTCCAGTAATCATTTCATTTGTATGATTAGTTATTCCTTAAAAAAAAATCTGTTGCGAGTAAATGCTTTCGTAATATGCATGGTAGAATAGCTATTCTACTTATGGAGATCAAACTGCCTGCCAGAATGAGGAGACTTATAACTCAAAGCTCCGCTGATAAATATGTAAATTGTCAGTTCAGTGAGCAAGTAAACAAACTCTAGTGCCACCTATTGAGGGTAGCAATCCTACAAGTCATGATTGACTCTTGAACAAGCCTTTTAATATGATTTCAGATCTGTGCCCGATCAGAACCTCAAACTGAAGACCCGGATTTTAGGATGATTGCCCCTCATCAGTGCAGTGTATGGGATTATGATCTGAGTGTATGATAGGCTTTGATGAGGTCTGGGGGAATAGCTATTATCCCTATGGAAATCTTTTCGCTGCAATGCTCATCCTAGCCTCTCATACAGCTGGGTCAGAATCCCATACATTGCACTGATGAGGGGCAATCACCCTGAAATGCAGCATCTGCACACTGGGGCTCTTATCTGGAACAAATTCTAAGTCATAGTGAAAGGCTTGTTCGTCTACTTCCTCACTGAAGTGATAAGTTGCATATTTCAGAGAGAAGCATTATGACTATAAGCCTCCTCATGCCAGCAGGCAGATTGATTTCCATAAGGAGAGTAGCTATTCCCTCAGACCTTGTTTTGGCCTCTCATACAGCTAGATCAGAATCCTACACACTGCATTGATGATGGGCAATCACCCCAAAATGCAACATAAATTCTAAATCGTATTAAAAGGCTTTTTAAAGAGTCAGTTATGACTAGTAGGATTGCTACTCTCAATAGGTGGCACTAGAGTTCATCTACTTCCTCATTGAAGTGACAATCTTTAATATGCATGAAACATATGTTTCAAAAGGTTACAAACAAGCTTATTTCTCTCTTTTTTAACAGTTCTACTGTACTATTAGGCTATGTTCGCAATGTGCATAGTTTATCCATTTTTGGGGGATTCGTTTTTGCTGTGAAAATGCAGTGAACTCATCACTTAAACGGAATCCCAGCAAAGCCAAAGAGTTTTTAGGTTTTGCTGATCAGTCTGTGCTTTTGGACCTGATCCGTTTTTTTGGGTTGAAAAGTGAAAAAAAGAATGAGCATATCAATTCTTGATGCGTTTTTCTGACACACTTTTACCAAAGAAACTATTGCTTACGGGCTAAAAAACGCACCAGTAAGAAAACGCAACCAAAACAGAATGATACATTTCTGATGCATTTTTTTTGAAAAACTGATTCAGATTTCCAGCTAGAAAAGAGAAGAAAATGCACCAGAAAAAATGGATCAAAAACGCACAGTGTGAACATAACCTTAGTCTACAGTGGAGATCAAAATTAAAGAACAACACACAATGTCATTAATGTTACGGTTGATGTCTTGTCCCTATGTGAAAATATGCTAACATTAGTAAAGTATCAATATTTTAAGCTCATTTCATAAATTGAATATATCCTAAAGCACAGAATAAAAATGTAAATGAGATCAATGAAAAAGAACATTGATCAAAATTAGAGAACACTTTTTGATACCTGCAAGCTATTGGTGTTAATTTGGCACTTGGTGCTAATTTCCTTAAAGGGAACCTGTCATGTCCTTTTTTGTTATTCAACCACCACAATGTTATTTAGATTATGTAGTGTTCATTAATAACCTTTTTTTAAAAATAAAAATTGTTGCATTTATCCCACAAAATTATAATAGGAAACAGTTAAGTCGAATTTCAGAAAATGCTGCAGGACCTGTGTGTTATCACGACCATGTGTATATAATAGGCAGAGCTAAGTTTACATTGACCTCTAATGATTTTCCTTGCTTAGCTCCACCCATTATGGTCATTGTGGTGGAGGAAGTGTCATGATTTTTGGAATATTTTCTGCTGCAGAGGTTGTACAGTTTCATATCAGAGTGAATGCAAGTGTTTATTAGAACCTTCTTCTACAATTTGTGGTTCCTTAATTCCATTAAGCACTCAATCAGCCGGCAATTTTCATGCAGGACAATGCCCCTAAATTATATTACAAGTCTTTCTGTTATGGTTTGCTGGTGCCATGCCACATCAACAGAGTCCCTGATGTGCCAGAATAGAAGAGACCCCTTAAGTCATGCCATTTTAAAAACTACAACCCTTAATGAATTAATCTAGGGGTACAGTAATAAATTGACACCAAATGTGTTTCACAGAATTTAAAACTATTTTGTGGTGAAAAAAAAATTATTAGATTTTTTCCTCTAAGATGTTGTTTTAGCACTATGTTAATTAATTTTTAAAAGGGCTAATAGGAAAAAAATAGACCACACAGTTTATTGTGAAATTTCTCCTGAACCCACCAGTACCAAATACAGTCATGGCCAAAAGTTTTGAGAATGACACCAAAATTATATTTTCACATGATCTGCTGCCCTCTGGTTTTTATTTGTGTTTGTCTGATGTTTATATCACATACAGAAATATAATTGCAATCATATTATGAGTACCAAAAGGTTATATTGACAGTTAGAATGAGTTAATGCAGCAAGTCAATATTTGCAGTGTTGACCCTTCTTCTTCAGGACCTCTGCAATTCTCCCTGGCATGCTCTCAATCAACTTCTGGACCACATCCTGACTGATAGTAGTCCATTCTTGCATAATCAATGCTTGCATTTTGGCAGAATTTTTTGGTTTTTGTTTGTGCACCCGTCTCTTGATGATTGACCACAAGTTCTCAATGAGATTAAGATTTGAGGAGTTTCCAGGCCATGGACCCAAAATCTCTATGTTTTGTTCCCTGAGCCATTTAATTATCACCTTTGCTTTATGGCTAGGTGCTCCATCATGCTGGAAAAGGCATTGTTGGGCGCCAAACTGCTCTTGGACGGTTGGGAGAAGTTGCTCTTGGAGGACATTCTGGTACCATTCTTTATTCAAGGCTGTGTTTTTAGGCAAGACTGTGAGTGAGCCGATTTCCTTTGCTGAGAAGCAACCCCACACATGAATGGTTTCAGGATGCTTTACAGTTGGCATGAGACAAGACTGGTGGTAGCGCTCACCTCTTCTTCTCCGAATAAGCTGTTTTCCAGATGTCCCAAACAATCGAAAAGGGGATTCATCAGAGAAAATGACTTTACCCCAGTCCTCAGCAGTCCACTCCCTGTACCTTTTGCAGAATATCCGTCGGTCCCTGATGTTTTTTCTGGAGACTAGTGGCTTCTTTGCTGCCCTCCCTGAAATCAGGCCTTGCTCAAAGAATCTCCGCCTCACAGTGTGTGCAGAAGCACTCACACCAGCCTGCTGCCATTCATGAACAAGCTCGGCACTGCTGGTAGTCCCATCCCGCAGCTGAAACAGTTTTAAGATACGGTCCTGGCGCTTGCTGGTCTTTCTTGGGCGCCCTGGAGCCTTTTTAACAACAATGGAAGGTCTCTCCTTGAAGTTCTTGATGATGCAATAGATTGTTGACTGAGGTGCAATCTTTCTAGCTGCGATACTCTTACCTGTTAGGCCATTTTTGTGCAGTGCAATGATGGCTGCACGTGTTTCTTTAGAGATAACCATGGTTAACTGAAGAGAAACAATGATACCAAGCACCAGCCTCCTTTTAAAGTGTCCAGTGGTGTCATTTTTACTTAATCATGACTGATTGATCGCCAGCCCTGTCCTTATCAACACCCACACCTGTGTTAATGGAACAATCACTAAAACGATGTTAGCTGCTCCTTTTAAGGCAGGACTGCAATGATGTTGAAATGTGTTTTGGGGGTTAAACTTCATTTTCTAGGCAAATATTGACTTTGCAAGTAATTGCTGTTAAGCTGATCACTCTTTATGACATTCTGGAGTATATGCAAATTGCCATTAGAAAAACTGAAGCAGTAGACTTTGTTAAAATTAATATTTGTATCATTCTCAAAACTTTTGGCCATGACTGTACACTGAAGGAAATCATTTTTTTTTCCCTTGCTAATTTTGGAACTTTGTCCACTGACAAAGACATGAATAGTCTATAATTTTAAGGGTAGGTGAATTTCAACATTGAGAGATAGAATGTCAAAAATAAAATCCAGAAAATTACATTGTCTAAATTATATAAATGTGTTTGCATTTGAAGAGAAATAAGTATTTGATTCCCTACCAACAATTAGGATTTCTGGCTTCCACAGACCAGTTAGATGCTCCTAATCAACTTGTTACCTCCAGTAACCTCTTCCTGACCTATGATGTTATACAACGTCATGGGCGGGTAAGGGGTGTTTGATGTGAGCTCCGGCATGGAGCTCACATCAAACAGCTGACATCTCAGCTGATGTGATCAGCTGAGATGTCGGGCTAACAGGGATCCGATCGGCGCTGTTAACCCCTTGAATCCCGCTGTCAATCACTGACAGCGGGATCCAAGGCGGCCGCGGCAGGGAACGCGCTGTTCCCCGCCTGCTCTGGAGATCCCGCGATAGTATTGCGGGATCTCCGGCGCTCACATGACAGCCCGGGGTCCTGGCTAGATCCCGGATGCTGTCAGAGCACAGTTTCCTGCTGTGGTTGGCAGGCGCTGCCAACCACAGCAGGTCCGCGATTCTGGGAGATACAGATGAGCTGCAGCTCATCTGTATCTCCCAGAAGCGATCGGACTGTGCAGCAAGGTGCCTCTGAAAGGGGCAGTGTAAAAATAAGAATCAATGAAAAAATTAAGTTTTTAAAAACCTGGAAAAAAATATATAAAAGTTTAAATCACCTCCTTGTCCCCCATTCACAATAAAATTATTAAAAAAAGAAAAAAAACACACGTTTGGTATCGCCGCATTCATAATCACCAGATCTATCATCCTATTAAATCCGTTAATAAGAGCCGTAAACTTCATAACGGAAAAAATGGTCCAAACGCCAAAATTTTGTTGTTTTGGTCGCCGCAACATTGCTATAAAATGCAATAACGGGCGATCAAAACTGCAGATCCCCAGAAAAATGGTATAATTAGAAACGTTAGCTCAAGACGCAAAAAATAAGCCATCACACAACCCTAGATCCAGAAAAATGAGGACGCTACGGGTCACAGAACATGGTGCAAAAGTCCATTTTTGTTTTTTTTCAAACTTCTGAATTTTTTTTCAGCACCTAGATACCAATAAAGGTATACATGTTGGGTGTCTACAAACTCATACCAATCTGAGGCATCACCCCGTCATGTCGGTTTTACCATATAGTGAACATGGCGACTAAAATACCCAAACAACAAACGTGTCATTGCACTTTTTTTGCAATTTCACTGCATTTAGAATTTTTTTGCAATTTCCCTGTATACTATATGGTAAAATAAATGATTGCATATGAAATTACAACTTGTCCTGCAAAAAAAAAGCCGTCTATGTCTATATTGATGGAAAAATAAAAAAGTTATGGCTCTTGAAAGCAGGGGAGCAAAAAAGAAAATGAAAAACGAAAAATTCCCGGGTCATGAAGGGGTTAAAGACAGCTGTCTTAAATTGTTACCTGTATGAAAGACTCCTATCCACACACTCAATTAATCATTCAGACCCTAACCTCTACAATTTGGGCAAGACCAAAGAGCTTTCTACGGATGTCAGGGAAAGGATCATTGACCTGCACAAGACGGTAATGGGCTACAAAACCGTAAGTAAAGTGCTGGGTGAGAAGGAGACAACTGTGGATGCAATAGGAAAAAATACAAAATGAGTGTCAATCGACATCAATCTGGGTCTGCTGCAAAATATCACCTCGTGGGGTAGCCAGGATCATGAGGAAGGTGAGAGGAACAGCCTAAAGCTACATGGTAGGAGCGTGTTAATGATCTCAAGGCAGCTGGAACCACTGTCACCAAGAAAACCATTGTAACACATTACACCATAATGGATTAAAATCCAGTAGTGCCCACAAAGTCCCACTGCTCAACAAGGCACATGTGCAGTCTCATGTAAAGTTTGCCAATCAATATATTGGTGACTCTGAGAGTGACTGGGAGAAGGTGCTTTAGTCAGATGAGACAAAAATTGAGCTTGTTGGTTTATCTCAACTCGCCGTGTTTGGAGGAAGAAAAATGTTGTCTATGACAGAAAGAACTCTGGCAGTACAGTCAAGAAAGATGGTTGAAACATTATGATTCGAGGGTGTTTCTCTGCTAAGAGCACAGGACTACTTCACTGCATCAATGAGACAATGGATGGAGCCGTGTACTATAAAATCCTGAGTGACAACCTCCTTCCCTTCAGCAGGACTTTAAAAATGGGTCATGGATGGGTCTTCCAGCATGAAAAGGACCCAAAATATACAGCCAAGGCAACAAAGGAGTGGCTCAAAAAGAAGCACATTAAGGTCCAGGAGAGGCCTAGCCAGACTCCAGACCTTTGTCCCATAGAAAACCTATGGAAGAAGCTGAAGCCTAGAGTTGCCATTTGACAGCCTCAAAATCTTAATGATTTAGAGATGATCCACAAAGAAGAACTGACCAAAATTCCTCCTTATATGCGTGCAGACCTCATCATCAACTGCAAGAAACGTCTGACTACCAAGTATTAGGTCTTGTTTACCAGGGTAATCAAATAATTATTTCTCTCTGCAAAATACAAATAACTTTATATCATTTAGACAATGTGATTTTCTGGATTTTATTTTTGATATTCTATCTCTAACTATTGAAATGAACCTACCCTTAAAATTATAGACTGTTCATGTCTTTGTGAGTGGGCAAACATACAAAGTCAGCAAGGGATCAAATAATTATTTACCCCACTATAGGTTCATTGTGTAGCAGGACAACAACTCTAAACATATTACAAGTGCTTTGCTGGCATGGTATAGATCAAAGTATGATCTTGTGTGTAAATACTCCAGTCATAATCCATACCTAAATCCCATTGTTAACTTTTTGTTTAGATTTGTAAATTACTATTCACGGACTGTTTTCAACCAATATCACTTAGCTACAGCTATTTTGCAAAGAAAAATGAGTAAAATTTCAGTCTTTAGCTGAGCAAACCTGATAGAGAAATACCCAAAAGTCTTCCAGCAGTAATTGCAGAGAAAAGTGGTTCTATAAAGTATTGACTCAGGGGGCTGAATAAAAATGCATGTCACAATTTTCAGATTTATTATTTTTTAAAAAATATTTAGAAACCATTTATTTTGCACTTCAAATACATGTTCTACTTTATCTTGGTATACAAAATAATTTTAAGTTTGTGGGTGTAACGTGTAAAAAATGATAGTGCAACTTTTTAACCTCTATTTTTTGGAGGGTTGTTTATATTATGAATGCAGTACAAATAGAAAATGAATCTAAAAGAATAGAAGAACATCAGTCCTGAATTAGAGTGGACTATTACCTAAGCAGCCCCGGCACTTTTTTTAGGGCTCAGTAGCAGTATACTAGTTTTTAAGAATGACTAACCATGAAATAATATTACAATGCAGGTCAGAAAGCATTTAATACATGTGCGTTGCTACTTGCTTTAGTTTTTAAGTTTATTACTTGTTTCCTATCTAGTATATGTAAGATGTCATTGGTCGGCAAAAAAGATGCCAACATAATTGACAGCATGCAAGAGTGTTTCATTTTGCGGGTAGTGCTCATGCTCAATACAGAATAAATCAATTTGATTTGAAAATTTAGTCACCATTTTTCAATCGATTGCATGTCATTGACATGTCTTTTGTTCCTGAGAAACCCATAATTCTACAACTTTTTTCTTTCTCAGCAGTTCAAGTTAAAATGTAAGTTATGAAGAGTTCACATTTCTAAAAAAAAATAAGCATTTTTTTCATGTCACTGTGTGCTATATATTTTAACATAATCATAAAAAATTGCAGTTGTCACACTGACCCTGATGCTTGCAAAAGACTGGTTTGACCTTTGAAAAGTTCACTTCTCAGCAGTCATCTTATTATCGATGTGCAGATCTAACAAAAGTTACCTTCATTTACGTTACACAGCACTGGAATTTAAGTTGCTATCAGTCAATGTAGTCTTCAATGGTAGTTTTTCTTAATCTATTTAGGTATCAAATAATCAAGTAAGATATGTAATCAAAATGGTATACTCTGAATCATGGTAACATTTGCTTTTTCTCTATGTAGAATTACAATGCAAAATAACAAAATTACTATAAAGCTGTAAGTATATAGCCCAGGATCCACTTTGGATTGTTGAAAATACTAGTGCATCTCAATGAACTAGAATATCATCCAAAATCAATGTAAAATTGCCATGTTTCAGGGCGTTTCTGGGAGCCCTGAAACATGACTAATGTTATATTCACCCCTTGATGTCTTTTGGAATACGGCATACGGCATTGCAGTTTTTAACTCTTCATTCTCCCTTATATAATTTTCTGAGATAATGAACTTTGGGTTTTCATTGGCTGTAAGCCATAATCCTCAACATTGGAAAAAATAGTTGCGGTTCTGATAGCGCTAAGGAAGGAGGGCAAGGGGAAATTGTTATGATGAACAGACCTTTATTAAAAACACGGTCCCTCAAACTCCGCTACGCGTTTCGACGTTACCGTCTTCATCAGGTGATGAAGACGGTAACGTCGAAACGCGTAGCGGAGTTTGAGGGACCGTGTTTTTAATAAAGGTCTGTTCATCATAACAATTTCCCCTTGCCCTCCTTCCTTAGCGCTATCAGAACCGCAACTATTTTTTCCTGTGCACTTCTCTCCCTTCTGAGGGACCGTGCGGTTCAGCAGCTTTGGAAGAGAGGCATCGTTTATAAAAAGAACCTGTTTATCCAAGTCTGGAGGACTACTAGGACCTTTCTGACGTCACCGCCTTGGATCACGTGACCGGTGGAAGTGACGCTGCTCTCTCCCTGGCACGAGGATTTTCTCGGGGACACCCTGCTGGCATTGCTCCACAGGAGGCTGTTACTGGAGTTGTACCCAGCCAGTACAACTCCACAAGGTGAGTGGAAACCCCGCTTTCCCTGCAATACGGTTTACCCTGAGGTGCTTCACATTTGCGCTCCTTTTCTTTTCTTTTACATAATCCTCAACATTAACAGAAATAAACACTTGAAATAGATCACTCTGTTTGTAATGACTCTATATGATATATGTGTTTCACGTTTTATATTGAATTGTATGGAAATACATTTTTTGATGATTTCTAATTCACTGAGATGCACTAGTACAAACAGCTCAGTTTATTATCCTCTTTTCACCAGGAGCTACACACAGTTTACAGGCTATGCATATAAAACTGTTTCAAATACTTGAGGCCGGATGTAAACTACAGTTTTGCAAACTGTTGAAAGGCAATTTTTTAGGTTAGGTACCTTTAAATCAATAACTATTAATGTATATCGTGTTATGTTTTGTTTCTAATATAAATAATAAAAATAATTTTATTTATATAACGCTAGCACTTTACAATTAAATGTTGGCATGTACAGACAATATACTGTAGACATTACAAAACAACACTTAGATCAACAGTTGCAGAAATATTAAATTTATATTGAACAGTGTACTGAATGGGATATCAGTACATTGCTAGCACAAAGTGGAGGCATCAAAATTGGAAAGAAATAGGTACCTAAATGCTATATTCAGGATTGATTGGGGAGAAAAAATTTTTACTAAGAGGGAAAATGATTAGTAGAATGTTGCAGTAGTACAAACAAGAATGAATAAGAGCAATAGTAAGAGTTGTTACAGTAAAGGATGCGATCAGAAAATTAGTAGGATAACCGAGAGAGCAGTTTGTTTGCAGTCAAGAGAGCAGAGTTGGTGAGCCACAGTGTCAAATGCAGCAGAGAGATCCAGAAAAATCAGACGGGATCAGTGACAGTTGGATTTAGCTGTTAACAGATCATTAGAAAATGTAGTAAAGACAAATTCTTTAAGGTGTAATGAGCAGAAAATTGTAAAGGGTCAAGAAGAAGGTTATCTGAGAAATTGTGGATAGTAGTTTCCTATTTTTTAAGATTCCGGGTAGACTTATGTCCATCGGGTTCAGCCTATAGCCATACATGTTCATCAAGAGGAAGGCAATCATTCTGATCCCTACTATATTCCATTGCAATGCACCAGCTGTGGAGGCAGCACAAGATCAGATCAATATTTTAGCTCTCTGAGTTCGTGATTTACACATGCACTACTTCTGCAACCATTTTCTTGAAAACTATTGTGGAAGGGGAAGACACAGATTGCCCGCTGTAGCCCAGAAATGCAAATATGGCTGCTGTGGACCAATACCCAATGCCGTGATCACCCAGCTCTGGGTCCATAGAATTGCCCCACTGTTGATATCCACTGGTGACTTTGCCTCCTGTAACTCTGCTCCACCAGCGCTGCTGTCACAACCCACTTGGTAAGCAAAAATCCAGGGTTCAGATTGTAAAACTCATTCCCATTTTCCCCACAATTTGGGGGGAAAAAGTGATTCTTAAAATCTGAAAAATACGGCATATAAATATCTGATATTTTTAAGTTTAAATATAGGTGATAAATTCCCTTTAGAGTGTAAAAAATAAATTGCCTATTACAAAAATCTTATCTTAACAATTTGTAATGTATCACAGTTATACATTTGGCTTTGACAATTTTGGCAGTTATTAGGGTAGTTATCAATTATTTCTCATAGCATAAAATGTTCTACACAGGAAGTATTTTCCTACTAAGTATCTAATATTGATTAATTCTAGTATGCTAATGAACTTAATTGCTTACTAATATATTTAGATTTAGATTTTGTAACTAATGCTTTATGTGTAATAGCTATTATTTGCAAGACTACATACTACTTTATTTATGCACGTTGAACTGACGTATAAAATTATTTGTGCTAATTAGTTTGAATTTACCTTAAAGTTAACTGCTCTAATGTTTATAGGTCATTCTCTAATAAGAACCCAGTTACTTTGTAATTTACTTGTTTTAATCACTGATTGGGTTTAATGTCTACAGAAAAAAATAGTTAAACTACATAAAACCTTGGAGAAAGCTGTGACCTGAAATGCAAAGTCATGCCATGCTAAATACAAATAAAACCTAATGGATATGTAATAAAGTATATTTTGAATTTAATTTAATTTATATTAGTAATGTCTGTTGTGATGATATTTAACTTTTGATAGGTGACTTTTTTGTGTGCCTTTTGTATTGTAAATGTTATTTTTAAAATTTTCAGCAATAGAATACTTAATTTATTGCAATCACTTTATGGTAATTTTTATACAACAAAATAGAATATTAACAGTTTTTAAATAAAAAAATTGTAGTATAATTAATAAAACATGAACTTGAATTGCCCATTATTATCGTCATTATTTATTTGATACTGTTTGAAGGTTTATAAACACTGTTTTCTTTAGATATGCAACAAGAACAACCTTATTACTTTTAAAAGCTTTTCACACTCAGGGAATTGTTTAGATTATCTATAATTATTTTGTAGCATTTTCTAAGTGTTACTCATATTAATTGATATTTTTTACTTAGGCTGGCTTCACACCACGTTTTTTGGCATCCTATTCTGTTTGTTTTCAAAAGGACAGAACAGGATCCGTTTTTGCCTCCCATGTATCCCTATGGTGGCAGATTGGTCATAAATGGCCATCAATTTTAGTGAATTCAGTGCAGGATTTATTTCTGTCCTGTTTTTCACCATCCTCAAAATCGGAGACTGCACTGTTTTTGGGCTCCGGTGAAAAAAATGGACAAAACCAGACAGAAACAATTCCAGCACGATCCGGAGGACTTAACATGGGAGATTATGGTGCCGAATCCGGGAAACAATAGGATCATTTCCCGGATCTGGGTTTAATGTACTGAGCATTCTGAGAAGAAATTCACTGCTCTGTTCTCGTGTGACATGTGTACTTTTGCTTTAGCAGTGTATGTACATACACTGCTAAAGCAAAATGAAAGAAAGCAATTGTATCAAAAAATAAAAAAAAATACTCACCTCTCGACAGACTGTCCCGGAAAGACGTCCGATCGCTGCAAGGACCTGAATCAGCTGACCGGGCGGCAACCCGATCAGCTGATTTGTCACCTGACAGCATCAGCTGATCAGTTTAAACCGCCTATCAAAACCGATCGTCAGGAGGGTGGTTTAAAGCGATTAGTTGATGCTGTCAGGTGACACATCCGCTGATCAGGTTGCCACCAGGTCAGCTGATTCAGGTCCTTTCAGACGTCTTCCTGGGACACTATGCGAAGAGGTAAGCATTTATTTTTATATTTTTATTACTATTGCTTCCTTTTATTTTGATTTTGCAGTTTATGTAGATACACTGGAAAAGTGAAAGTACAGCCACAACATACTTGCCTGTGCATTGCAGGCTCGGCTTTTCCCAGCTCTGTCTCTCAGTCCGGATCCCTCAAAATCCCTGATCTGGACACAGAAATGGCATCCAGAGTAGAGATGAGCGATGTTTGATTCGAAATGTTCGCCAATCTGAAATTCGAGCTGTTTTGGGTGGTTTTCGAGTCATTCGACGAATGCAAACAATTAGCTTCAAATTCGGCAGTTCGAGGTTATGTTCGATAACAGTTCGTTCACCAAAAGGACCCTATAAAGTGGTCTGGGGGCAGAGGAAAAGGCTGAAATGGATGCATGATTGTTTAAAAGCTAGCGGTAAAATTCCACTGGCTTTTAAGCAATCATTCAGCCCGATCCACTGCCCCCCTGCAGCCTCCCATCTCGATCCTCCGCTCCCCCCGCCACCTCCCATCCCGATCCTAAGTTAGGATCGGGCGGGGAGCGCAGCACCAGGGAACGGGGAGCAAAGGACCAGGGCGGGGAAGCCGGTGGCGGTAAGAAGACTTTACCGCCGGCTTTCCTGCTCTGTGCTGTGCACTGCACTCCCTGGTGCTGCGCTCCCCGACCGGTCCTAACTTAGGATGGGAGTCACATTTTTGGGGAAAAATTCACAAAAATCTAAAAAATACATTTAGGGACTGCATCTTTATTAACCCCTTGAGGCCGGAGCGCACCGGCATTGTAAGAAGGGGTTAGCTCAGGTCACCCAAGGACAGCTCAGGTGGCATGACCTGAGCTATCCTCGGGTGACCTGATTTAATCCCCATTACAATGCGCTCCGGCCTCCAGGGGTTAATAAAGATGCAGTCCTTAAATGTATTTTTTTTTATGAATTTTTCCAAAAAAAATTTGATGTGGGCTTCACCGTATTTTTATGTCCAGCCAGGTACAGCAGGCAGGAACAGGCTGCCTCCAACCCCCAGGTGCCTATTTGTACCTGCCTGGAAACAAAAATAGAAGGAAGCCCTTTTTTTCAATTATTTTATAAATTTCATGAAATAATAAAAAAAAAATACCCTTCCTGCCTCATCCTAAGTTAGGACCAGGCGGGGGGAGCAGATCCAGGAAGCAGGGAGCGCAGCACAGAGCAGAAAATCCGGCAGTGAAGTCCTCTTCTCACCGCCTGCTTCCCTGCCTGTGTCTTTCGCTCCCCCCACCCTGTAGTTGCTCCCTCGTCCGGTACTAACATTAAAACACATTTTACATTAATTTTCAATGGTGTTCGACGTGTTCGACGTTGTTCGATGATCATTCGAAGAACATTCGACGAACACACAGCAAATTCGACGAATCAAATTCAAACACCGGGGTGGTGGCTCATCTCTAATCCGGAGTTATAAATCCGTTCCTGTCCGTGTGGTCAATCAAAATACAGGATCCCCACAGACAGGAACAAACCATAGTGTGAAGCTAGCCTTAGAGCTCATTCAAAAAAGCATATTTAAAACACTGTCCATATGCAAAATGGATAATAACAGACACTACTAGGATCAATGCAAGTTAATGTGATATTTTACATAAATGGTTTTATACACAGACCAGTAGTCTAAACTTAATCAATTGTAGAATGTGCTACGTTCATCCATTTTTAGATCCGACTTGCCCTTGACATTATAAGTAGATATGAGCGATGTTCGATTCAAAATGTTCGTAATCTCAAATTCGACCTGTTTTGGGCAGTGTTTGAGTCATTCGTCGAATTAGAACAATTAGCTTCAAATTCGGCAGTTCGAGGTTATGTTCGATAACGCTTCGGTCACCAAAAGCATACCTGACTTTTTCACACTAATACTGATCTTCAATCTTAATATCTATTTTCAGTGTATAGTGTGCAGGATGGGGGGGCGGGGGGGGTTCAGACCAGTGCTGCTGAAGTGATGGAGCTCTTTTTTTTTTCTCCACACCGCATGTAGAGTGGGGCAGTGCAGGCTTTGAGCCAGTCACAGTGAAACACAGTAAAGGGCATGTTTTGCACAAGCAAGGTCTGGCATCATTGGCTGTGTATGTCACATGTCTTTGTCCTATAAGACCCGGCCATTTTCTTCATCGCCACCATTTGCTCATTGCTGTAGCTGTGTGTCAGACGGCACCGCTGCTGCTGTGAGCGCCATACACTCAAAACTCACAATTCTTCTATCCCATTCAGCTACAGAGCTAATACCGTATATACTCGTGTATAAGCCGAGTTTTTCAGCACAAAAAATGTGCTGAAAAGTCCCCCCCTCGGCTTATACATGAGTCACTCGGTATGCTGTGGGGGGGCTGTGACCGGGGGCTGGAGGAGGCAGGAGGGGGCCACAGTGACCGCAGGAGGTCACGTGGGGCTGCCTCATTAGTGTAATGAATATGCACGGCATCCCCCCGTCCATCACCGGCGGGGGGAGTGGTGCATATTGCACTACACTGGCCCCCATCAGAGTTATCCAGCCCCCCCTCCTTAGTATGTGTCCCCCAGGCTGCGGCACATATTAAAATAACAAACATTTCAGATGTCACCTATCCGGCGCCGCTCCTCCGGTCCCAGCTTCTTCCTGCTTGTGCCGGTGTCATGTGACCGGGCTCTACCGATGACGTCATCGGCTGCGTCGGCAACAGGAATAGAAGCTGGCACAAGCAGGAAGAAGCCTGGAGACGGAGGAGTGGCGCCGGATAGGTGATGTTTGAAGTGTTTGTTATTTTAATATGTGCCGCAGCCTGGGGATCACATACTAAGGAGGGGGGGCTGGATAACTCTGATGGGGGCCAGAATACCGCTGCTGGGGCCCTTATACCACAGCTGGGGCCCTGTATACCACTGCTGAGGCCCTATATACCACTGCTGGGGCCCTGTATACCACTGCTGGGGCCCTATATACCACTGCTGGGGGCCTGTATATTACTGCTGAGGCCCTTTATACCACTGCTGGGGCCCTCTATACCACTGCTGAGGGGGCCTGTATACCACTGCGACCTGTATACCACTGCTGTATACCACTGGGGCTGCTGTATATACTGCTGGGGCCTGCATTTACCACTGGGGAGGCTGCTGTAATACTGCTGGGGCCTGTATATACCATTGGGGAGGCTGCTGTATACCACTGGGGCTGCTGTATATACTGCTGGGGCCTGTATATACCACTGGGGAGGCTGCTGTAATACTGATGGGGCCTGTATATACCACTGGGAGGCTGCTGTATACCACTGGGGCTGCTGTATATACTGCTGAGGCCTGTATATACCACTGGGGAGGCTGCTGTATACTACCACATGGGAGGCTGCTGTATACTACCACTGGGGAGGCTGTTGTATACTACCACTGGGGAGGCTGCGGTATACTACCACTGGGGAGGCCTGTATACCACACTGCTGGGGGCTGTATACCTGTGCTGGGGTCCACCCTCGGCTTATACACGAGTCAATAGGTTTTCCCAGGTTTTGGGGGCAAAAGTAGGGGGGTCGGCTTATACATGGGTCGGCTTATACACGAGTATATACGGTACATAGTTAGATAGATAGGTTTAGGGAGTAGGGGCTGGGGGGAGGGTGCAAATTTTAGCAGAATCAGTTATTAGTAAGAGCTGCATCATAGGAGTAGGGAGTAGGGACTAGGTCTGTAACAGCCCTTTTTCTGATCTACTCCATAGAAGCAGGGAATAGTTTTAATTACAGCCCTTTGGGCTAGGTTAGAGCAGTCCCTATTAGTCTTTGCCAGGCAGGTGTATGCCACAGTGCTGTGCAAGTCTTTTTCACAGCATCTGGCCACATCTGTCTCTGGGAGTCTTTTAGGGCAGGTAGTGTAGCACTGCTGTTAAGAAAGCTACACCACCTGTTTTAAGTAGGCATTTTTTTGCTGCTGCTAGTCTCAGCAATTTGATCGGACTAGTAGCAGTGTGATTTACATAGCAGTGTAGCCTACTTGTGAAAAGCTACACCACCAGTGAACTTCCTTACTAATTTCTAACTGCACCTTGGCCACATCTGACTTCTGGTCAAGTCGCAGCGTGCCAAAAACTATTACTGTACGCCACTTGTAATACAATCTACTACACCGCTAGTGTACTTCCTACTCATTTTTAACTACACCTTGGCCACATCTGACTTCTGGTCAAGTCGCAGCGTGACAAAAAACTATTAGTGTACGCCACTTGTAATACAATCTACTACACCGCCAGTGTACTTCCTACTAATTTTCAACTGCACTTTGGTCACAACTGACTTTTGGTCAAGTCACAACGTGCCAAAAACTATTAGTGTACGCCACTTGTAATACAATCTACTACACCGCCAGTGTACTTCCTACTAATTTTTAACTGCACCTTGGCCACATCTGACTTCTGGTTAAGTCGCAGTGTGACAAAAACTATTACTGTACGCCACTTGTATTACAATCTACTACACCGCCAGTGTACTTCCTACTAATTTTTAACTGCACCTTGGCCACATCTGACTTCTGGTCAAGTCGCAGCGTGACAAAAACTATTAGTGTAGAAAACTTGTAATACAATCTACTACAGCGCCAGTGTACTTCCTATTAATTTTTAACTGCACCTTGCCCAGGTTTCACTTTGGACCTAGTAGCAGTGTTGGTTCAGTCACCTCTGCTTGATTGACGTTCACCATTTTTTTTGTAAAACATCTGTACTGCTCCCAATTTTTCACATACAAAATGAGTGGCAAAAGGCCTGCTGCTGGTGGAAATGGGAGTAGGCATGGTGGAAAGGGAAAAAAGGTTTGTGTCCGTGGGGTAGATGCTAAAGCTACATTAACATCTGCTGAAAAAAGACAATCTTCCAGCCAAAGGCTAGGGTCACACATGAGCCCTTAGTCAGTTTTTGGCATCAGTTTTTATATTTTTTTTTTCTAAGTCCAAAAACTGATGGAAAAACGGATTATATGTAATAAACACCCTAAAAACATTGCTAGGAACGTTTTTTACCCCAAAACGTTGCTCCCAACGTTTTTGGGTGCCGTTTCAAAATGGATCTGTTTTTTTAACATGGGGCCCTATGGAAAAACGGATCCTTTTTTTTGGTGCCTTAAAAAACGGATCTGTTTTTTTTTAGCATTTTTTGGCAAAAAATGACTAACTCCACAAACGTTCAGGGGCATAGAAGGCTCAAGAAGCACCCAAAACAAAATGGATTGGTCATGGAAAACACTTCCAAAAACGGATTGCTATGTGTGACCCTAGCCAAAGTAAGATGTCTACTTCTTTCTGTGGCCAATCAAATATGATCCCATTCTTACGGACATGACCATCGATACCACTTGGAAGTGAGGCACAAAAACAGCAGGTGCTTGAATGGATCTCAAGTGCTCCATCAAGTGGCCTCTCCTCCACCTCAACTTCTACATCACAAACCCTCCAGTCATCTGAGCTGTCAGACCAGTCACACTTGATTCCTCCAAGCTCCCAAGTGTCCAGCTGCCCCACTCAGTCTGGGGTAACAGACATGTTTGAGTCTGCAGAGCTGTTCAGTCACACAATAGCCTGGGAATTAGAGGTCTGCACCAAAGCTGCAATGAGTCCAGATGAGTTAATGATCTGCCCTGATGCCCAGAAGCTTTGTGAGTCAGACCCTGGAACAGATGAAGAAGCTTCTGACCTTTATGCAGACCCTCATTCTCTAACAGTACAAAATGTTGGTGGACACCAGGAGGATGATGCTGTTGAGACTCAAATACCGGATTAGATTGACAAATTAAGTTATCGGTTAGGGTAGGAAGAGGTTGTCTCTGAGGATGAGGGGTGTGAAAACACAGAGGATGATGATGAGGTTGGAGATCCCACTTACTGTCAACCCACAGTCAGCCAGTCGATGAGGTCAGCACAGGAGGTGGAGGAGGATGCTACTGACGATGAGGTTAGGTTGTGCCTTCCTGGACATAGAAGGAGCACTGGAAGGACGCCAACAACTGCATCCACAGCCAAAACTCTGCCTCTGAGCGGAAGTCGTGCTGGCTCTGCAGCTCGGATGTGCTCTAAGCCTTGCCTAGCCTGGGCCTTTTTTGACATCGCCAAGGATCTCCCAACTCATGTCATCTGCAAGATTTCACAAATCTCTGAGTAGAGGCCAAAAATTCACTAGCTTGAGTACTTCACGTATGAACCGCCACATGGACATGAAGCACAAGTCACAGCGGGAAGCTCACCGTGCTAGAATGTGGGCTAGCGGGGCGGGCCTACCACCGTCTGGCCCATCAAGTGCATCCGTGTGCTCTTCATCATCTCTGACTGTGTGGACAGCTGTCACACATGCTTTTAGACGTACACCTTCCACCTCTTTAGCCGCAACAGGCAGTGTGATTGGCAGGTCATCACTTGGTTTTCAAGTGGACAATGCTGCTGTTGTTGAGCTCTCTCAGACATTGAGAACACCAACTTTGGATGAAGGCAACATTACATCTTCGCCTGCACCTCTGTCGCAGACCAGCAGTTTGCCGGGGACACCATACTCAACTGTGTCTCAGCACAGCAGCCAGCCCTCCGTCCCTCAGATGTGGACAAGTAAAAGGCCATTTCCTCCTGGCCGTGAGAAAGCTAAGCGCTTGAATTTCACCATCTGCAAGCTGTTGACTTCAGAAATGCTGCCTTTTTGCCTGGTGGAAACAGAGGATTTTCGAGACCTTATGTCCGTCGCAGTGCCCCAATACCAGTTGCCCAGTCGCCACTACTTATCCAAGAATGGTGTGCCTGTGCTACACCAGAGGGTTAACAGAAAGTGCTGGGTTTCATAGATCCACCGCGCTGACCTCCAGTGAAGACAAACAGAGTGATGTATAAAACTCTGTTTAATGGGTAATTTGCCTACCGGTTTCGTGATTCCAGTTATCACTTCATCAGTGCCTGATGAAGTGATAACTGAAATCACGAAACCGGTAGGCAAATTACCCATTAAACAGAGTTTTATACATCACTCTGTTTGTCTTCACTGGAGGTCAGCGCGGTGGATCTATGAAACCCAGCACTTTCTGTTAACCCTTTGGATCCTTACTTTTGCTGGGCACCTGCTGCGACCATAACAGAGAGCGGAGTTAGTTGGTTGTGACTTGCACAACCAAATCAGGTGAGTCCTTCCACTAAAGGGGGGCACTGAGGATAATTGTACAAAAGGAAATTACTCTATGTGCGCTCCATTTCCCTTTTTATTGTGCTACACCAGCATGTCACAGACAACATCACCGCTTCCTTGAGAAACTCTGTGTGTGACAGGGTGCATTTCACCACAGACACTTGGACCAGTAAGCATGGACAGGGGCGTTACATGTCGCCGACTGGGCATTGGTTAACTATGGTGAGAGCTGGAGAAGGGTCTGCTGTCCAAGTCTTGTCATCCCCACGAGTTGTGCATCCATCCTCTGTAGGTAGAAGTTTCTCTACTGTTTCTGCCTCCTCAACCTTCGCCCATAGCTGGTCTGGTAATGCCAACTGTGTTGTAACTGCACAGAAGGAATCCTGCACACCTCCCTACTTTGCTGGCAGCAGGGCTCAATGCCATCAGGTGGTCTTTACCTTGAAATGCCTAGGAAATGTGAGTCACACAGCTGAGGAGTTGTGGTCAGCTCTGGCGACCGAGTTTCAGCAATAGTTGTCTCAACTCAACCTGCAGCCAGGGAAGGACATGTGCGACAATGCTGCAAACCTGGGTGCGGCCCTTCGCTGGGGCAATATCACACACGTGCCTTGTATGGCTCACGTATTGAATCTGGTTGTCCAGCAATTTTTGACACACTATCCCTGCCTAGATGGGCTCCTGCAGAGGACATGGTCACTGTGTGCTCACTTCTGGCATTCGCATCCCACAGCTCAACGACTCGCTTCGCTCCAGAAGTCTTTCAGCTTGCCCGTTCACCGGCTGAAATGCGATGTGCCAACACGCTGGAATTCTACTCTGCACATGTTGCAGTGACTGTGGCAGCACCGCCGACCCCTGGTGCAATCGTTATGAGGTATAGCCTGGGCCAACGAGATCCAGAGGTGGAGCAGATCACACTGCAGGAGTGGTCTCAGATCAAGGACCAATGAACCCTTCTGCACAATTTTGAGATGGCGATGAAGATGTTTAGTGCTGACGATGCCATTATCAGCATGACTATTCCGTTTATCTACATGCTGGAGCACACTCTAAACAATATTCGGAGTCAGGTGGTGGGACAAGAGGAGGTTGCAGAATTACAGGAGGAGTCCTATGCGAAAGGGATGACAACATCCTCACAGTCGGCAGCACCAAGACGGCAGGCATGGGAGGGTGGTGGAGAGTCATTTACGAGGGCGCATGTTGGCAACCAACGTCTTCAGGAAGGTGCAGGAGCCCAGGAAGAAATGGAGGATGAACTGGCGATGGGCATTGAAGAGTCAGCAGATGAGGGAGACCTTGATGACATTTCTGTTGTGCGAGGTTGGGGGGAGAGGGCAGAGGAAGGAATCATCATTCTTACCTCCCCACCACCAACACAACAAGGACTTGGTCCTCCTGGGTGCGCAAGACACATGAGCGCCTTCTTGCTGCACTACCTGCAACATGACCCTCGGATTGTGCGAATTAGGAGTAATGCAGACTACTGGGTTGCCACACTATTAGATCCATGGTACAAGAGCAAATTTGCTGAAATAATTCCTGCCATACAAAGGGTCTCACGCATGCAGGACCATCAGCAGAAGCTGATACATAAGCTCAGATCGGTTTTTCCACAAACCACCAGTGGTAGTAGTAGACAGAGTGATTCTTACAGTTCCAACTTGTCAACCGTGGGACTGTTGCGTCATCATCACTCACACTTTACCAGTAACACCGTATCTGGTAGTGGTACCAGCAATTTTGTGGCCTCGTTTCAAGATCTTTTCAGACCGTCATTTTCAAGGCCTGAAGACACGAGAAGTCTGACACATAGTCAACGCCTGGAGCGGATGGTACACAAGTATCTCCAACTTAACATCGATGCAATAACTGGGAAACTGGAGCCTTGCTGATTTTGGGCTTCCAAACTGGAAAAATGGCCTGAGCTCACCACTCACGGTCTTGGAGATCTTGTCGTGAACCACAGCCAGTGTTTTCTGAGAACATGTCTTCAGCACTGCTGGTGGTGTGCTGACAAAAAGGCGTACGCGTCTGTCCACCCAGAATGTGGACAGAACCTAACATTCATAAAGATGAACAAGGCATGGATCCGCAAGGACTTTTCTACCCCTGTGTCATCCTGGGAAGACTAAAGCCTTGTGGATTTTTGCCTAAAAGTAACCATTTAAAGTTTGCAACTGTGGTGCAATTGATGCCACTTAAGTGGTGTCTGTGCCCAAATTTTTGGAAAAAAGGGAGACTTTTCTTGTAGTCCCCTAAATGTGACACAATACTCATTGGCTGCACGAGGCCTTACATATAGTGTGGAAAAACATGACAAAACATTCGACAAACACCCCCCCGATTCGACAAACCGAATCGAATTTGAACACTAGGGTTGTGGATCATCTCTAATATTCAGTGACAGGTTCCCTTTGACTTTTCTAGGCACAAACAGGTTTCTGATGTATCTCTCTGTTTTTTCTATAGTATTCCACAAATCTGATTGATGTCCCACCTGTGTGTGGTAGGGCATGACTTTTATGGGAATGCTTGCACGAGCTTTGAGTTCATGTGGCCTTCTAGGCCTAAACAGGTCTCTGACCTACCTCTCTGTGAATTCATGTAGTACTCCACAAAACTAATGGTGGTCCCACCTGTGTGTGGCGGGGCATGACTTTTATGGAACGCTTGCACGAGCTTTGACTTCATGTGGCCTTCTAGGCCTAAACGAGTCTCTGACCTACCTCTCTGTGAATTCATGTAGTACTCACAAAACTAATGGTGGTCCCACCTGTGTGTGTGCAGGGCATGACTTTTATGGATGCTTGCACGAGCTTTGACTTCATGTGGCCTTCTAGCCTAAACAGGTCTCTGACGTATCTCTCTGTTTTTTCTATAGTATTCCACAAAACTAATTGTGGTCCCACTTGTATGTGGCAGGTCATGACTTTTATGGTAATGCTTGCACAAGCTTTGACTTTATGCTGCCTACTAGACACAATCACAGGTCTCTGACCTACCTCTCTGTGAATTCATGTAGTACTCCACAAAACAAATAGTGGTCCCACATGTGTGTGGCGGGGCATAACATTTACAGGAGTGCTTGCATGAGCTTCAAGGAGATCCGGCCCACTAGTCCTATTTATGTCACTGACCTACCTCTGTAGTTTTTACTGTAATACTCCACAAAATGTTTAGTTGCTGAGCAAGGTTCAACCTTGAAATGCTAGGCCAGGTCCTGTTCCAGACCCTGTGCCATGCATGCAAGCTGGGCCATTCAGCAATTTTGGGTCTGGGAGAATTGATGCCATTTTGCTGTAGATGTGACCCTTTGAAAGGAGTAAGGATTCTTGTTGGAGTCCCCTTGCTATGTTTTACATGATTTAAGAAGGGTGTGACATCCCATACCTGTGTCTCATTCTCCTTTTACTCTTCCACCTCTTTTTACTTAATGTAGAAACCTTAAGCCACTTAGCCTGTGACTATTTGTACTGTGTTTGAAATGATGTCAATTTTTGTGGTGTTTGTTGTCCATTCTGAGTAGTTTGGCAGCTTGTGGAGCCCTTTAAAGATGTTTTCTATGTGTTTTCTGTAGCCTGCCATTGATGTCAATGGGGTTTGCGTTGTTCGTCAAACATTCGGCGAACATTCTACAAACAAATCTCAAATTCGACGAATCAAATCGAATTCAAACATTAGGGTGGTATCTCATCTCTAATTATAAGTCAATGGATAATCAAAGATTGGACAACATACCGTGTTTCCCCGAAAGTAAGACCCTGTCTTACATTTTTTTGGGGGCCAAAAGTGGCCCCCAATCTTACTTTCGGGGGGGGGGTCTTATATTGGGTGCCCCAGCAGTGTGGCCTGCAGGCCCCCTCCTGTTGGGACACTGCGGGAGCGGGTCGCACGTCATGTGCGCCCGCTCATTACATATGAACTGCATCCCCTTGTCAATCAGCGACAGGGGGAGCAATGCATTATACGGTATATATGGGCCCCCTCCTGCTGGCACACTACCCCCCTGTTCTGAGGCCCCCCCTGCTGCTGCTGCAGACATCTTACCCTCCAGGGTCTTCTTGCAGCAGCCAGCGCGTCCGTCCTCTGTCCTCGGCTGTCTCCCGGCTCATGTGACCCGTCGCACCGCATGACGTCATCGCGACTGCGACCGGCCGGTCACATGATCCGGGAGACAGCCGAGGACGGACGCGCTGGCTGCTGCAAGAAGACCCTGGAGGGTAAGATGTGTACAGCAGCAGCAGGGGGGGCCTCAGAACAGGGGGGTAGTGTGCCAGCAGGAGGGGGCCCATATATATAATGCACTGCTCCCCCTGTCGCTGATTGACAGGGGGATGCAGTGCATATGTAATGAGCGGGCGCACGTGACGTGCGACCCGCTCCCGCTCCCCCCCCCTCCGCTAGGGGCCTTACATTGGCCCCCCCAGTTGTAAGGCCTTATAATCGGGGGAGGCCTTACATTAGCAGGCCCCCCCTTTACCCCTAGGCGGCCTTACAATCGGAGGGGCCTTACTTTCGGGGAAACACGGTACTTACACAGGACCGTCTGTATGTCTAGCAGTTTTTACTGATCCTCGGCAATTATTAGGATGAAAAAATGCATTTTGTTTTGGAAGTGATTTTTCAGTCACCAAAGAGCACTGATCTAAACTTCATTTAGTCAGTGCAAGATTATGCTGTTCTACAGCCAAATTGGTTAGCAGAAAGTTGAATAAAAATAATTTTCTGATGCAGAAAACAAATATGATGCTTAAATTTGCCGATTTTCTCTAATTATCAAGATCCAGAGGAGGTTGTTATTACTTATGACACCATTATTTCATGCTTATAGAAAAATTGCATCATTATTATTTCATCAACATTGTTGGAATGTTAGTAGCTAGCCTATCACCTCTTTAGTCTACTGAGCCTACAGTATTATATCATCTTGATTGTGACCAATCAAAAAATGCCAAATCAGCTCCAATGATGTAATCAGAATTACAGTTGCATTACCTACTTTTATTAATGATCTTTGTGTAAGGTATACAGTTTTAGGATTTCTTAGGCAGGTTTCCCACTGACGTTTGCATGTGTTGCTTTGGCATGCGTCCCTGTGTGTGCACTTACGCACCTGTCATGCGGCCCTATATTTATCATGGTGACACATGGTGGATGCGTTGGCATCCAAATGCATGCATTTGTGTCTGTTTGTATTTTTCTGTGATGGTCAAAATCACAACTCTTTGTAATTTTTGTGCATTCCAGGCTGCATGATATATCTGCATGCATCCTGAAGTGGACAAAGATTACATGGAGTCCTATGGTACCGCATGGCCATCCGGAGGGCAAAGCAAGTAGACGGACAGGGTAATATGAACATTATCTTTCTCTCTTTTGTGCTCTCTCTCTTTCTCCTCCCGCAAAGATTACAATAGATTCCTATGAAGATTTTTATAAATCTGCATCTGCAGATTAGACGCTGCATTAACATCAGGATGTCTGCGTTTGGGCATCTGTCTGCATCACTACACTCAGACGGATGTGTCCCAAACGCTAATGTGAAACCAGCCTTAGCTTAGGCTAGGGTCACACTTGGCATGCGTTTTTTAAGGTGCTGTTTGGCAGCCTGCGTTTTGCATGCGTTTTTGCTGATAGGTGTGGGGGACTCTTAAAAAACCATGCAAAAACGCATGTACCATTTAGTGCCATGCGTTTCCCATAGGGCCCCATGTTATAAAAACGCATGCGTTTTGTAAAAAACGCATGCGTTTTTGATAAAGCACCAAAAAATGCTGCTTGCAGTATTTTTGGGTGTTGAGCCAAAAACGCATCCCTAAAACACATGGTACAGTTAGACATGCATTTTTGCTATTGGGGCATGCGTTTTTTGCATGGGGGCCTATGGATGTATTTTTGCATGCGTTTTCACAAAATGCAAGTCTCAAAAACGCATGTAAAATCTGCAAATGTGACCCTAGCCTTAAATTTGTAACAAATTGATATGGTTCTATACCTTGATTTTCATATTTGTCTCATTCTTTCATTAACAAACAGGATAGTTTCTGCTACATGTGTGGAGAAGTCAGTTTTGCATCACAAAGGTGAACCTTAACTACCATGAAAAGAAGAGCCTAAAATCTGTATTTTGGTTGAAGAATAGGAGATCAGGGCAAGGGTTAATCTCTACACATATGTTGTATGAAATGTGCTTAACATGTTACCAAGTGCTTGCATGGGAAAAGGCAATCTATGCCTTGTTCACACATCCTGATGCGTTTTTTAAGCCCTTAGAAAAACGGATCCATTTTTTTAAGGGTGCCAATAGTGTCTCCTGAGGTCCTGGACGTTTATGGCAAGTTTTGGGACTTGCCTTTTTTTTCATTAAAAATGCATATGCGTTAACCCATGCGTTAACGCAGGTGCCTATATGTGCCATGCGTTAACGCATGCATTTTTTTACAGCACCCCAAAAACGCAGCTAGCAGCATTTTTGGCCTGCTGCATAGAAACACATGCGTTTTAAAGAAATGCACATGCACATGCGTTAACGCATATGCGTTTTTGGACTTTGAAAAAAAAATGTCCAAAATGTTCCCAAAAAACGAATTTAAGGCAAAAACGGATTGTATGTGTGAACAAGGCCTATGCCTTTTGCAGCCCTAATGATCTGGAGAGAACCAATCTATCACACTATCAATCAATTGCTATTTAGTCATGCTGCCCCCCAATATGAAAGGAGTTTGAAAGAAGAATAAATATGCAAGCATTTCATCTACAATACACCCAGTACAACAGGAGAACTGCCAGTTTCAAAACCTCCAGAAACATTTTTAGTCGTGTCAAATGAGGAAGACCAGGGAACTTCGGGTCATGAAGCATCTTTCTTTCTCGACTCAGAGTTTCTGTCAGCAACCCCAATTGAAGCACTCCTTATAAAACAACATAAAGTTGCCTAGAGAAAGATTTGGATATGCCCAAGATTAATGCTCAGCTGTTAGGTTCCAGGCTACAGTAGTGGAATCTCCTAGTAATATTTCGATTCCTTTGTTCCCTAAGGGTACTTTTACACACAGAGATATATTGCTTGCAATTCACTGGTTGCTGTGAAATCATGAACACATTGTTCCACTGCAACCAGTAAATTGCAAGCAATATATCTCTGTGTCTAAAGGTACCTCAGCAATGATAAAGATGTAGTCAAATACTGCTTTTTTTATGGAGGGCAATTTCATAGCATAGAACAACATCAACAGTTTAATACAAGCTCTGAAGATAAGTCATAATTGAGAAGAATGGAGATTCTTCAGTGAAACATCAAAAACAAGTCTAAAAATCATTTTGCTGCATAACAGCAATATGCTACCTTCAATTCCAGTTGGTTATGCAGCCCACATGAACTAATAGTGTGACAACATAAAAGAGCTGCTGAGGTGCCTGAATTATGACTAGAGATGAGCGATGTTCGATTCGAACAGTTCGCCAATCTCAAATTCGAGTTGATTTTGGCGCTATTCGAGTCATTCGCCAAATTCGAACAATTTGGTTCAAATTCGGCGAATTTCGAACATGTTCGATTTTGGTTCGAAAATGCGGCAGATGCGGTCAGAAAACCGCATCTGCCGCATTTTCAGCCAAAATAAACAATCCCTAAAAGAAAGAAAGTGTTAAAAATAAAAAAATAATCAATGCTAACCTGTCCGCGGTCCACCGAAGCCTCCGGCAAAGTCCTGTGGCTTCTAGGACCTGTGGTGACGTCATGTTCTCGCGCGAACTCCGGTCACATGACCGGAAGTTCCCGCGAGAACATGACGTCACCACAGGTCCTATTAGCAATAGGACCTTGCCGGAAAGCTTAAAATAGATATTTTTATGTTTTGGACACTTTCTTTTACTTAAAGAAAGTGTCCGAAGCATAAAAATATCTATTTTAAGCTTTCCGGCAAGGTCCTGTGCTTCCAGGACCTGTGGTGACGTCATGTTCTCGCGGAACTCCGGTCATGTGACCGGAGTTCGCTCGAGAAACATGACGTCACCACAGGTCCTAGAAGCCACAGGACCTTGCCGGAGGCTTCGGTGGACCGCGGACAGGTGAGCATTGATTATTTTTTTATTTTTAACACTTTCTTTCACTTTTTTTCACTTCCACAATGTATGTATATACATTGTGGAAGTGAAAATGCCCCACAGGCCCGGTTTGTTCGTTTTCCGGGGTGTTCGATGGTGTTCGTCAAGCATTCGACGAACATTCGTCGAACACCCCGTCGATTCGACGAATCGAATCGAATTCGAACACCGGGGTGGTGGCTCATCTCTAATTATGACCAGAATTTCTGGTTCCACTGTAGTGACCTAAAGTTAGTTGCCCTCATAATTGGTCTTCAGGGCCAGGAAATATAGGCAAACAAAAAATATTACTACAATAACTGGCTTCTCCAACATTCTCTTCAGACAGGGAGTAAAAATGTCCTACATCTAGCACTTTTTGCCTAACATAAGATTTTGTTACCTGTGTTGCACACTAAGTTGGGCCTAATTAAGAACTTTGTAAAGGCAATATTTGGGAAACTAAAGAGCAGATAATTGTGGAGAGTTGGTGGAAAATCTTCTTAAACATATAGGGTTCTTGGCTGAAACATGCCCTTAAGATGCATTTCTTACATTTGCATCTAGTCTTACTTCCAACAAACTTTGGAGCAGTCAGTGACAAGCACAGTGAGAGATTTCATCAAAGTATTGCGGCTGTAGAGAAAAAATATTAAGGAAAATGGAATCCATTAATGCTTGCAGATTACTGTTAGACAATCATAAAAAATGATTAGGGATGATCAAAAAGATCTTTAAAGTTCAGAGTTCTTAATACAGACTTTAAAAAAAATTCTGTGGTTGGGTTCGGAGTTTGGGTACTTTATGTGTGCAAACTGCTGGAGCAAGCATTGCTGTTCTTAGCTATGCTTGGTGCTCAACGCAGTGTGATCCGCCTACAGTGTTTAAATGGCTCTAACTAAGCATTAAATGAGATGTAATGTGTACCAAAAAAAGATAAAGCCCTGCCCTTCCTCCCCAAGAAGTGCTTTGTTTATGGCTGATTTTTTGGGGGCAGATAGAAAACAACCCAATTAGTGATTTCCAATGGAGTTCAGTCATGTTTGGGTCCAGGACAGAAGTTTATAAAGTTTGGCTGAACTCTCAGAACCTGAAATTTCATGGGTCTGCTCTAGAGATGAGCGATATTCGATTCAAAATGTTCGCCAATCTCAAATTCGAGCTGTTTTGGGTGGTGTTTGAGTCATTCGACCAATGAGAACAATTAGCTTCAAATTCGGCAGTTCGAGGTTATGTTCGATAATGCTTTGGTCACCAAAAAAGGACCCTATAAAGTGGTCTGGGGAGCAGAGGAAAAGGCTGAAATGGGGGCATGATTGTTTAAAAGCTGGCAGTAAAAAGCCGCCGGCTTTTAAACAATAATTTAGCCCGATCCTCTGTCCCCCGCAGCCTCCAATCCTGATCCTGAGTGCAGCACCAGGGAGCGGGGAGCGAAGGAGCAGGGCTGGGAAGCCGGCGGTGATAAGAAGACTGCCCCGATGGCTTTCCTGCTGTGTTCTGCGCTTCCCGCTCCTGATGCCCCCTCACCGCCCCCTGTTGCCTCCCCACCTGATCCTAAGTTAGGATTAGGCGAGAGGAGCAGCTCCAGGGAGCGAGGAGGGGGCATCAGGGAGCGCAGAACACAGCAGGAAAGCCGGCGATGTCTTAACCGCTGACTTTCCCGCCTGTTATCAAATGATCAGCTGATGCAGATCAGCTGTTCATTTGAAGAAGCCGCAGTGCTGTCTAGGAAGTTCATGTGAGTTCATGCAGCATGAACTCACATGAATTTTCCCAGGGCTGTACAGCTCAGCTACATCTCTGGTAGAGGTTCTCTACCAAAGATGGAGCAGTGCTGAAATTGCGTTTTGGGACCATGTCAGAAAGAAGAGGATTTTTTAATAAAGATGGAGTTTAAGTGTATTTTTTGTTTTATTTGTCATAAAATATTTTTCTGTGTGTTGTGTTTTTTTTTACAAAATTCACTAGAAATTCATGGCGGTCATGTCTAATATTGGCTTGACCCCATGAATTTCGGGCTTAGGGCCAGTTGATAACACAAAGCTGGCCCTAACCCCTTAATTACCCAGTGAGTCACCGCACCAGGGTCCTGGATGAGTTGGATACAGCGCCAGAGGATGGCACTTCAATGAGTGTGCCATCCTATGGGGTGGCTGCGGGCTGCAATTCGCAGCGGGGGCGGGGGACCAGAAAGCTTGGGCCTCCTGCACTGTGGATTCCAGCTCCCAGCTGCCTAGCTGTACCTGGCTGGACACAGAAATAGCGCAAAGCCCCACACAGTTTTTTTTTTATTCTCCCCTATTGTATCTGTACGTTAGAATTGCCCACAGCCATTGTTACTTGTATTGTTACTATGTTACTTGTCCTAGTCTGCCCTCTTAACATGTAAAGCGCCATGGAATATTATGGCGCTATATAAATAAATAATAATAATAATCTGTTGAAGCGTTCCAGAGTAATTACCTCATAAAGGGACACTGGTCCGAATTGACAAAAATGCCAAGGTCTTTAGGGTCAAAATAGACTGGGTCATGAAGGGGTTAAGTAATAATTGGAGAGTCCAAAGTTAGCAATATAAATCTCGATGTGACTGGGATGTCTGTGTTTAGTGTTTTGTCCATAGGCTGTTTGATAGCATTCCAGAATGGGCTGATTTTTGTGCAATCAAGCCAAATATGAGAGGGGGTGGTTCTCTTTTGGGTACATCTCCAGCATAGTGGTGAATGAGGTTTGTCTATTTTGTGGAGGATGTCTGGGGTTTTATATCAGCTTGATTTAATCTTATATTTGAGTTCTTGATGTCTAGAAGAAATTGAAAGAGTAGGTATATTTTTGAACATTGAATTGATTTTGTCAGGGTTTACAGATATATACAATTCTAGTTCCCATTTTTTATGAAGCTTGGGACTTCGTTGATAGGATTTAAAGTCTTGATTATTTTAAAGATAGGTTTTGAATCTTAGGCTAGGGTCACACTTGCAGATTTTACATGCGTTTTTGAGACTTGCGTTTTCTAAAAACACATGTAAAAACGCACCCATAGGCTCCTATGCAAAAAACGCATGCCCCAATAGCAAAAACAGATGCCCCAATAGCAAAAATGCATGCCTAAAGTGCCAAAGCATTTTTAGCATGCGTTTTTGTACTTAAATGAGGAGCTGCCTTGAAAAACGCATGCAAAAACGCATTGTACCATTTGGTGCCATATAAAAATGCATGCGTATCCCATAGGGCCCCATGCTAAAAAAAACGCACTCGTTTTTAAAAACGCACCAAAAAACGCAGCTTGCAGTATTTTTTGGTGCTGATTCAAAAATGCATCCAAAAACGCAGGGTGTCAAAAAACACCTTAAAAAACACATGCAGAAATGTAAAAATGCATGCAGAAACGCATGCTTATTTTTAAGGCACCAAAAAAAACGCATGCCAAGTGTGACCCTAGCCTTATTGAGTATTAGCTTTTGTGAATGGAGGATCAGGGGCAGAGCTAAAGATGTCTGGTAAATATAAATTAGTTGTGTCTTGTAAGATTTGGGTTTCATGTTTTTAGGGTTTAATGTTTTTAGTGGATAAAACTTTCTCTTTTTCCATATGCAAATAATGCTGTATAATTTTTTTCAATTCTTTTCATTTATCTTTTGTGAAAATATATATGGCACCTGTGCAGGACTGCCACAAGAAATTTCAGGGCACCATACTGGCAAATATTTGGGGCCCCCTGGAGAGGCGCCCATGCTCCACCCCAGCTCTGCCTCCACCCCAGCTCTTCCTCCAAGCAACTCGGCCTCCACACTTTAACCTGTGCATTTCCACTACCACTCTTGGAAAAACTCGATCTCTGCACAACATCCTCATCAATCACATATTAACAGTCCCTATCAAACACTCTCAGACTGCTGACTGTACAGGAACCACAGCACTAATGAATCAGTCAGTATCACAAAAACATTTACATCTAGGTACCTTATAGATTACTTTGATCAGAGTTGTCCCTTTCTTTTCTTCATCTGGCCCACAGACCGTGATGACTTTTCAAATCCATGTCTCATCTCTGCAGACTTGCATCTTCTGTGCTCTTCTGCAGCACATCCCAATACAGTGCCCTTAAAAATAAAAAAATTGTGCTCCATGCTACGTCCCTGAATAATTGTCCCTCACTGTTCTCACCACACAAAATATGTCCCCAACACTTATGGTGTTTGTCCTTCACATTGTCCTCTCCTTTTTATACTGTGCCCCCTCTTATATTGTTCTCTCACACATGCAGACCTGCTCACACATAGATACATGGACATGCACCAATATGCCAACAAATGAACACAGACATACATGCATACAGGCACGTACAGGTATGGGCAGACAGGCATACGCACATAGAGTATCACTTATATGCAGATAGGCAAATTTGCACAGGCAGACAGGCAGACAGGCACACGCACAAAGAACAGGTACTTACATGCAGACAGGCACATTTACACTGGGTGACAGGCACATAAAGGCAGACAGGCAACTGCAGATGGACAGGAACTTACTAGGCATGGGTGAACTATTCGGGTCCAGGACCCAGCTTGCTGCATTGAAGCAAGGCAATAGTTAATACTCCTGAAATACTTACTGGGTCCAAGTTCCCTATTCCTGGTGTGACGTGTCGCTGCATCACTTCCGGGCCACCCCTTATCTTCTTGCCATATGTGATTCGCTATTGGAGCCAGTCACATGACTATTCACCCCGCAAGCCCAGAGTGTCTCAGCGCCAGGCACAGCTGGAACGAATAATGCAGACTCGGTAAGTATAATTAGTTTAATTAGTACTATTACCTTGCTTCAATCCAGCATCCTCGTCGCAAAAACGGGGAAAAACAGCAAGTTCGCCCTTCCCTAGAATTTACCATATCAGCAGCAGACATACAGGCACACGCACGCAAACAGACAACAACATGCAGAAAGGCACATGCATCCAGACATACACAGAGAGAGGTACACACACGCAGATAGACACATGCACGCAAACAGATGTAGATATGCAGACAGGTAAATACACTCAGTACAAGCACCCACTCACAGAAAGACACTTACACGCAGACAGGCAGAAATACAAACATACACATGCAGACATACCTCTAGAAACACAGACATGCAGGCACACAGCCACTCACACAGGCACAAATATGTAGACATGGAGATAGGCACATGTACACACACTGGCACACATATGTAGAAATGCACGCTGACAGGCACACACCTGCATACATACAGACAAATTCATGCAGATGACAACATGCATGCAGACATGCAGAGACTAGAGTACATATGTAGAAACATAGACAGGAGCACACATTCATACATACGTTTAAAATTTAAAGACAGGCAGTAACATGCAAGCCCACATATGTATATGCTCAGGTTCCCCCCATTCAGGCCTCCTAGCCCCTACTCAGTGCACTCTGTTAAGGGCCTCCCTATTCCCACGTAGACTTGAGATAATTCATGCGCTCCAGTCTGAAGCACATTGCATTCAAATTAGCTATACCATGCCATGACTGAAGAATAAAGAGGGCAGACACAGCCAACACCCTCTGTTGCAGCCATACTGTTAAGTATGTATGGGCTGCAGCACTAAGAGCGACCCCGATATTTATTGAAGCTAATTAAATATCTCGGGACTGGGCCTCCTACTTCACCAGGCCCCACAGACCAGCAAAAGCAATACTGCCCTCTTGATGGCCCTGCATCTGTGTATAGAATTTACATTCCATTGAGCAAAGTCTCTATATGTGATAACTTGCGAAGGGAAAATATATTTGCACACAAAATTATATTTTTTCTATAATATGTTAAAATGAAGTATGGTCCTTAGGTTCTTTGTACTATTTACCATTAACTCTTATAGGGATGTCACAGGCGTCAATATCGCGTGCAATATCACTGCTGACATAACGTTGCAGCGATATTGAAGCGTGTGACAAGGCGTTTCAACCAGTGTTAAGTCGCTGGTTGTTGGTCGCCAGGTTTTAGAGCCTGTTCTAAAACCTGATGATCGGTCGCCCGGTGGACACACAGCATCGCTGCGTGTGACACTGGGAGTGAGCGGAGAAGCCAGCTCCCAGCGCCTCTCAGCAAGCGCTGGGAGCTGGTCTCCAAAGTAAACTGCCTGTATCTAGGCAGCGCGTGCTCCTAGATACCTGATGTATACCTTGGTTACCAGTCTTCTCCGCTCACCGGCTGGTATCCAGGGTACACAGCGGGTAACTAGGGACCCTAGTTACCTTGGAAACCGGCCTGCTCCCGCTTACTGCAGCCTGGCAGCAGGAGCAAGACATCATGGAAATGATATTTAAATCATTTCCACGATGTCGCTGGTCCAATGATCGCTGGTAAATCTGCCTGTGTGACAGCTCACCAGCAATCAGCCGTCAATGTCGCCAGCGATCAGATCACTGACGACATTGATGCGTGTGACGAATACATGCTTTGTTCTATTCTTGTGAGTTAACTAGACAGGGTTTACCAATCTGTCATTCATCCAATTTTTCCAATTTTATCTGTTCATTCTTGTGCAAATATTGGATACCTTGTTAACCATTTTCCTCCCAGCTTCATTCACCCAGTTTGGTTAAAATGTGTTTTTATGATAAATTGTCATTTTAAAATATGTATATTTGTTATATTAATTCATGTTGACTTAAACAATTTATCAGTGAATCTTGACATTTTCGAGATTAAGGACATTTTCTGTACAGAATTCATCATCATAGATTAAAAGACTGTTGTATATAGTATATCCTGTTTATATTCATTTATAGAAAGTTATTTTGACAGCTGACACATGGATGTCTGGAAGCCCTATTCAGATACATCAAACAGTCACAGAAATTTCTCAAACGAGTCTGCTACAAGAGTACATACCCATAGACATGCTGTTTTAATCATGTTATACAAAAGACAGGATATTACACCTTGAGACACTATCAATCCCTATTAATAATAGAAATACCATTTTATCAAAAACTATATTATTTCATCAGTGTTGCTCATATTACAAAAGAGAAAACTTATATCCTGTAATGCCATGTAAATATTAATATTTAAACTTGTGAATGTAAAAAGTAGGTACTTTGTTCTAGATTACGCCAAATCTGATACCAAGTAAATTGTTTCTATCATCTCATATATTATTATGGTGGCAATGATAAATTGTTAAGTAGGATATGTTTTGTATGTCATAGCAATTGTACCTACACACATACACAAGCACTCATTTTATTTATTTATTTTTTTTCTATAGCTCCATTCAGATCAAGATAACGGGGATGTGGAATATGTCCTCTCCGGAGATGGAGCTGGAACACTTTTTGTCATTGATAAGAAAAAAGGTGACATTCATGCCACTCGACGAATTGACAGAGAAGAAAAAGCCTTTTACACCTTGAGTGCCAAAGCAGTAAATATAAAGACAGGGTTAACTGTGGAACCAGAGTCTCAGTTTGTCATAAAGATACATGACATTAATGATAATGAGCCCACTTTTCTAGAACACATTTATACTGCCAGTGTCCCTGAAATGTCGGATGTTGGTAAGAAAATATTTGTCTCTCAGATTGCATCCTGAATATTTGTGGCTCATTGTATTCGTAAATGACACAGCTTTTGCTTAAACTGTAAATAAATGATTTTTAACCACGGTCTGTGAAAAAAGAATTAAATTGATGTATTTTGTGCAATAATAATAGTTATAAATGCACCAGTTAACTGTCTCATAGCTCTACCTAAATTGCAGATATTCTAAGGCCTCTTTCACATCAGCATTTATTTGAAATTGCGGCAGATGCGGTGAAAAAAACGCATCTGCTGCGATTACTGCATACCGGCTGCACTTGCAGCACAGTTGCGGCGCGGTGGCGGCAAGCCCTATACAATGTATAGGCGGGCTTGCGGCAGGTGCGGCAAGTGCGGTTTTGGCACTTGCGGCAGGTGCGGCCGCGAAAAAAACGCGATCAGTCGCATTTTTTTCGCGGCTGCACCTGCCGCAAGTGCCAAAACCGCACTTGCCGCACCTGCCGCAAGCCCGCCTATACATTGTATGGGGCTTGCCGCAACCGCGCCTCAACCATGCCGCAAGTGCAGCTGGTATGCGGTAATCGCGGCAGATGCGGTTTTTTCACCGCATCTGCGCGATTTCAAATAAACGCTAGTGTGAAAGCACCCTTAAAGGTGTTATCAGGGATTTTTAATTAAAACAATTGTGCCCAAACACTAATAGGCAGGTAGTTGACACCTACCTGCATGTTCTGCTCGGCGCCAGTCACCTCCGTTCACCCCCGCCATAGATTAGTCATAGACTGTTTTTGCCAGGGACTGCATGGAAGGGTAAACAAAGCAGAGGTGACTTTTTTGCGCATAGCATATGTCACGCCGATTGACAGCTGGACAGCTACCTGATTGGTGGAACCGGATGTCAATCAGCATGACATCGGCTATGCACCAGTCTACAAAAGGGAGAAGCCATCCCCTCTGTAGGCATGGTGTAAGCAGATGCAGCAATATCACTGACAGCAGCTGTCTCATACCATGAACGGTGCCGGGCAAAACAGGCAGGTAGATGCCTTTAAGTGCTTAGGCACAATTTATATTTTTTGGTAGGTCCCAGATAACACCTTTAAACTAGATAGTTCTAAAATGCACCAAAGTTTTCAAAGTATCTTGTGTTGAAAGATTAATCACCTTTAGATTGTCTGGTGTTAAGGTGCACAAAGTCCAGCTGAATTTGATGCATTACCAATTGGGGTGTCATTTAATAGTCTATTTTCCTAGGTAGCCCTGTCTTCAGATAAGTACTAAAGGATGAGCAATACCCTTCTTTTGTCTACTCATCATGATTCCTGTTTAATCCCGACAATGTACTGCAGAAAATGCGGCACAAATAATAATTTCACCCGATGAATGAATATATTGCTTGTCCATCGGGTGATCAGCATCCTGTTTAGACTGCAGGATTTTGGATCCATGACAAAATTGCTGTGTAAATGCACCTTAATATATCTATAATTTAAACACTTAGTTGAGAAGAGAAACCGGGCACTGACCTTGTTGCATTGAAGTCCTGTGTGCAGAGGCATTCATGGATCTGCGTTGCTCAGCTGTAGATGCAGGGATCTATAATTTATCTGTTAGGTTAGGGTCACACATAAGCCCTTGGTCCGTTTTTGGCTTCATTTTTTTTTTATAAGTCCAAAAACTGACAGAAAAACGGATTGGACGTAATAAACACCCTGTCCGTTTTTTTCTGGACCTCAAAACATTGCTCTGTCCGTTTTTGAGCCAAAAACGTTGCTAGCAACGTTTTTGACATCAGTTAAAAAACGCATGCGTTTTTTTAAACATGGGGCCCTATGGGAAACGCATGCATTAACGCATGGCACATATAGGCACCTGCGTTAACGCATGCGTTAACTCATATGCGTTTTTAATGAAAAAATGACTACCGTATATACTCGTGTATAAGCCGAGTTTTTCAGCCCAAAAAACGGTATGTGGTGTGTGGGGGCTGGTGCCAGGTGCTGGGGAGGCTGGAGGAGGCGGGGGGGGGCTGCTGACAGAGCGGCCCGTCTCATTAGATATGCACGGCTCCCCCCGCCCATCACAGCTGCAGGGGGAGCCATGCATACAGCCCCCAAATGTATACAGGCCCCCAGTGAGGTATACAGCAGGCCCCCAGTGGCACTCGCCCCCCCACACTGTGCAGAGCCCCCCCTCCCGCTGCATTATCTTACCATCCAGCGTTTTCATCACCGCCGGTCCTCCCGTCCATCCTCGCGCACTGTGTTCGGGTCTCACGTGACCCGGCGCAATGACGTCATCCGACTGCGACCGCCGGGTCACATGAGACCGGGAACGCAGCGCGTGAGGATGGACGGGAGGACCGGCGGTGATGAAGACGCTGGATGGTAAGTTAATGCAGCGGGAGGGGGGCTCTGCACAGTGTGGGGGGGGGCGAGTGCCACTGGGGGCCTGCTGTATACCTCACTGGGGGCCTGTATACATTTGGGGGCTGCACAGTGTGGGGGGCCTGTATACCTCTGGGGCCCTGTATACCTCTGGGGGCCCCCTGTATACCTCTGGGGGCCTGTATACATCTGGGGGCTGCACAGTGCGGGGGGCCTGTATACCTCTGGGGGCCTGTATACATCTGGGGGCTGCACAGTGTGGGGGGCCTGTATACCTCTGGGGGCCTATATGCATCTGGGGGCTGCACAGTGTGGGGGACCTGTATACCTCTGGGGCCTGTATACCTCTGGGGCCCTGTATACCTCTGGGGGCCCCCTGTATACCTCTGGGGGCCCCCTGTATACCTCTGGGGGCCGCCTGTATACCTTTGGGGGCCGCCTGCATACCTCTGGGGGCCTGTATACCTCTGGGGCCTTGTATACCTCTGGGGCCCTGTATACTTCTGGGGGCCTGTATACCTCTGGGGGCCTGTATACCTCTGGGGGCCGCCTGTATACCTCTGTATACCTGCTGTATACCATACTGCTGGGGCCTGTATACCACTGGGGGGGCCTGTATACTTCACTGCTGGGGGCTGTATACCACTGGGGGGACCTGTATAACTTACTGCTGGTGGCTGTATACCTCACTGATGGTGGCTGTATACCTGTCCTGGTGGCTGTATACCATACTCCTGGTGGCTGTATACCATATTCCTGGTGGCTGTATACCTCACTGCTGGGGGTTGTATACCTGTGCTGGGGTCCACCCTCGGCTTATACGCGAGTCAATAAGTTTTCCCAGTTTTTGAGGGCAAAAGTAGGGGGGTCGGCTTATACATGGGTTGGCTTATACACGAGTATATGCGGTAAGTCCAAAAACGTTCAGGGGTGCAGGAGGCTCAAAAAGCACCCTATGAAAACGGATTGGTGATGAAAATCACTTCCAAAAACGGACTTCTATGTGTGACCCCAGCCTTAGTGTAATTTGGTCTATCAAGTTGCAACAAAGTTTGATACAATTTTGGCGCCTAGGATCATGATTTAGGTTATGGCCTTTCTGTACCCAATTTCTGATAAGCAGCGTCCAGTAAATGAGCACTCACTGTTATTTAAAATTTTCCAATTTATAGTGTGTTTTGAGGTCCGGATGAACTGTGAACGCTTTTGGCAGGTTTATAAAATTCCTTTAACAAAGATATTATCAAATAATTATTAAAACACTCTGTTTGCTTTCTGTTACTCTGTACTTTACTTCATAGTTTTCACAAATCAAATTTCTTTAAATATGCGTAGTAAAGCACCCTTTCTTAAAGAGCACCTGTCAAATTGAACTTCTATCAACCATATAAATTTTGTAAATCCATTTCTATTTAAAAAATTCAAGTATAACTTAAAAGAAAACTGCATTCTTAAAGGGAACTTGACCCCTCATAATCACCCCCAAGCCTCTGAATACCTGTCCCTGCACCCTCACAAGTCAACATTCCTCTTGTGTTGGAAATGCTCCCTATAAAAGATGAAATCTAGCCTTTCATACTTACTGAAAGTGCAATTTCTGCTCCCTGAATAATTCTCACAGGGCGCTCCCTGTGCGCTCCTAAGCCTGCCTGAGCCACTCATTATCATGCCCCGATTGGCATGATAAGAAATCCAAGTCTTACTCGCCCTGCTGTATGGGTGTAATGTCCGGTGTGACGCTATTTGCATCACATCCGGTCATGATGAAGTCGTACGCATTGCGCATGCACGGCTTTTGCTTTTTGGTGCTCCCAGTTGTAAAGCAATACCCGCGCATGCGCAATGCGCATGGTGAGGTCTGCGGTACACCTAAGAGGTGTACCGACGTCATCCTGCCTGGATATGATGCTAATTGCGTCATACCGGTTATTATGCCCATACAGCAGGGCAAGGAGGAATTGGTGTAGCAAGTTAAATGATCCAAGCCCACCCCATTCAAAAGTAGACTTGTGTACCAGATTTTCTGCTGCTACCACACTGCAGACTAGGGGCAGCTGTAGCTGACCTATGGAAAAGGGTACACAAGCAGCATACCTACACAAGTTGCTCAGGCAAATCTCGGCAGGTTTTCAGAAATTGCTGAACCACTACACTGAGCACATGGGCCAGGCATGGTATGTGTGTGAGCTTGCCAGCTTCAGAACCCCACCAGGTTACAGCCATTATTACACACAACCATGCTTGGTTTTAGGTTCAAAAAGAAAGAACTTCTGTTAGAGCTTTCCACAATCTTATGGCAGCGTGCTGCTTGCCACCCAAATAAATTGCTTTAAACAGATCGTTTTGTCGCTTTACTGAAGCAGTACTGCTGTGATTCCAGCTTGTGCCTGATATGAGCATCATGACCCAAGAAAACAACTCAGAAATGAAGGATGAGGAGGAACAGGGGATGCAAGAACTGGTGTAGGAGGTGGAAGAAAGTTCTGATTAAACTAGGGCCCGCAATCATTTATGTCAGTAGCACGTGTGCTGTTCCAGGTTCTGAGACAAATCCAAAGGAGGCCAATGTTTATCTGATCCGCACTGCTTATACGATGAAAGGATCACAAATGCCCGGTAATGATGGCTTTATTCTGATTAGGGATGAGCAAGTACTGCAATATTCGGACTTGCTATACTCGTAACGATTAGGTCCCGATACTCGGTACTCGTTGCGAGTATAGCAAGTCCAATGAAAGTGAATGTAGAACTGTGTACTTTCGCAGTGTATTTATATATACACTGCGAAAATTGAATAAAAGTGAATAAAAGTTGATAAAAATAAGAAAAATATCATGCTCACCAATCCGACGGCTGCACCAGGGACCCGAAAAGAAGACATCCCATGTACAACTAGGACCTGTCAGTCTAATAATCAATCAGATGGCTGGTAGCGATCTGGCCCATCAGATGGCCTGATGTCACAAACCACATGATCACTACCAGCCACCTGATTGGCCATATTGCCAGGTCATTGATGAACGTTCAAGACCTGGCAATCTGGTTTGTGACGTCAGGCCATCTGATTGGCCAGATCGCTACCAGCCTTCTGATTGGCTATTAGACTGACAGGTCCTAGCTGTACATGGATGTCTTCTTTTCAGGTTCCCGGTGCAGCCGTCAGATGGGTGAGTATGATATTTTTTTTATTTTTAACAACTTTTATTCACTTTTATTCCACTTTCGCAGTGTATATACTCGCGGAGTAGCAAATAGCCCGAATATCGTTACTATTCGGCGAGTACCGAATAGTAACGATTATACTCGCGCATGCCTAATTCTGATGTATTTCAGAGCGATATCCCCACTCCTTCTTCAGGGAACCAACATAGCATAGGTGTCTGCTGGTCCCTGAGGAAGGAGATGGAATATCGCTCTGAAACACGTTGGAATAAAGCCATCGTTACCTGACATTTGTGATCCTTTCATCGTATGAGCAGCGCAGATCAGATAAACACTGTCCCCTTTGGATTCATCCTTTATCACCACTGCATGCATATGGAGTGTGGATCTTGCAGCAACCAAGAGTTTGAAAGATAAAATCCTATTGTGCTTTTTTTGCTTTCTATAGTTTATCTTTGAGGTTCTGACTCGGTCTCAGCCCCCACAAGGTTCACTTATTACACTGTCTGGAAAATATAGCATCCACAAACACTTGTTCATGTGTAGGTCATTAAGTAGACCTTACCAGTAACTGCGTTGGTCAGGGCATGGGTGATCTTATGAGACATGTGCAAGCGTAAGTTGGCAATGGCACATGGGAATAATAGAGAAGCCTGGGGACTAAGTATTGATGAATGGCCATAACCATAAGGTTGTGGAAAGCCTTAGTGTCCTCAAACCTACATGGCAACATTTCTAAGGCAATCAGTTTGGAAATATGCCCATTTAGTGTTTGGGCCTGTGGGTGGCTGGGAATTTATATTTTTGTTCAAAAGTCTGGGGTACAGATAGCTGAAAGCTATCCTGAGATAAAGAATCAGATGTGGTTGTGATGGTGCTTGCAAATGAGCAATGAAAGGTGCAATGTGGGAGATATTCTCACCTGCATCCTTGACTAGGGATAAGCAAGCATGTAGCACAGGGGATGAAGCAGTGGTGTCACCCGCAGACACTGATTGTGGATGCAAATGTTCAGCCTAACTAGTCAGGTGATTTGATGACATGTGTCAGAGCATGCTGATGGTGGTGAGGGTTTTCTTAATTAAAGCACCAGACCAAGGAACATCCAACCCCTGTCCTGGGCCATACATGGGTGCTATGGGTAGCCTGCCTTTTCCCTTTTGCAACCCCACTCCATTTTCCTGCCTGTTTCAGTGCTGTGGATCCCTTCTGGTCTACGCTGCTGTCCTTACTCTGCATGACACCTTCCCATGATGGGTCAGTCACATCATTATCCACCACCTTGCCTTCTACTTCCACACTCTGATCTTCCTGTCTTGATTACTTAACATTACTTGTTGACAACAGTGTCTCATTATCATTTACCTTTTGAGACATTAATTGCCTTTCCCAAGCATCAGGTTCTTCTGACCATGGCTCCTGAAAAATGTGGGTATCATTACACACAATCTCATCATGTCCCTCTTGAAACCTACTGTGTGATTGGTCTGAATCAACAAATGGCAATATGGAGAGCTCTTTGGAGTGTCAAAGTGTCTCCTTGGACCCACTATGGTGGAAGGAGGATAAGGCTAGGGTCACACTTGGAGGGTGACCCACGCCTGATGTCTCCGCTAACAACTTAGAATTTTCCCCTGCAGCACATAGCGTTGTTGCTATGCGCTCCCTGACAACACTGCCCCATAGAAACCCTCTGTTTACCTTAGCAGTGGCCACTCAGGATGTGCGCTTTATCACAGCGCACAAGAAACACTGTCTGCAGCATTTTCCTGTGCGCTCAGCTAAAAGGCACGTCCTGTGTGGTTGCTGCTAGGGTAAACAGAGGGTTTCTATGGGGCAGCATTGGCAGACAGCTCTTAGCATTAATGCTATGCGCTGTTGTGGAAAATTCTAAGCTGTTAGCAGAGGCATCAGGCGTGGGTCACCCTCCAAGTGTGACCCTAGCCTAAGGGTGAGGATTATGTGGCCCAGACTCTAGACTAGTTAAACTGCACCATGTGGAAGTCAAAGTGGTGATGGGGAAATATAATGAAAGCATTATATGCTATCCGACCAACCACCTGTTTGGACAGTTCTGGCTTCAAGAGTGAGAAATTCTGTATATACAACTGACCTGGAGTGACCTCTTGAGCCTCATTCTGAGAAATTTCTATTTTTTTTCCATACCTAAATTTTTGCAGGGTAATTGCCTCCTTTTATTCCTCTTTTTCAGCTCCCTAGCCCTTACTACGACCATTTTACAGCCATTTATCAGCACAAACATTTGGGTCCCAATTTACTTATGTGGGGTTCAGGGTACATGGGTCAAATCCATTTCCCGGACTTTTTTTATATGTCTGGCCAAACCTTGCGAATCTGAACATCCATGGGTATGTCTTCACTACTCATGAAATGTAATAGAAGCACATTCATTTTTAATTTCCAAGAAAACCAGTATTTAAAGACTTCATTTTAGTCAAAGTAAATTGTTTCAAATGGAAAGTTAAATGTAAGCAATGAACTTAGGGTATGTGCCCACAGGACGTTTTTGCTGCGGTTTTGCTGCAGTTTCTGCCTGCGGTTTACCATTGGTTTTATGGTAATGTATGCTAATTTGTTCCTGTGGTTTTGATTCCCAGCAAAACTAATGTTTTCACAGAAATGATGTGCCCACACATTGGCTTTGCAAGTGTCAAGAACTGTGAAATACCTGCGTTTTTGCTGCGTTTTTGCTAAAGTCATTGGAAAAAACGCAGGAAAAACGCAGCTATCAAAAACTCACAAAAAACGCACATAAAACGCGGAAAAAAAGGCGCAAAAAACACAGACAAGATCATAGCTAATCTCCAGTCAAGGACTCTAGGATCCTCAGGTTTTGCTGCGTTCAGGATTGCTTTAAAAATGTCGTGTGGGCACATACCCTTACACTACTGCTTTAGCTAATCCACTTCTGATTTATTGCAAAAAGAAGTAGCATGTGAAAGCACACCAAGCAAACCAAGTGTACTTTAAAATTTGTAAAGCCAAGGTAAGGGCTGATTTAGGGTATGTGCCCTCAGGACGTTTTTAAGCAGTCCTGAATGCAGCAAAACCTGAGAATCTTAGAGTCCTTGACTTCAGAAACTGCAGGAAAAACGCGGCAAAAACGTCCTGTGGGCACATACCCTTAAAAGGTTGAAATAAAAATGTTTTATATATTTCTGTTCCTTTATAATGCACAATATTTTCAAAATTGAATGAAAATGATCAATGTTAAAGCACACCTATGTTGACTGTGTAGATTGCCTACAATAATTTGCATGTAATAATTGTAAAGGTACCGACACACACGGCAATATTGCTAGGCAATTTCACTGACAATTTGCTGGTTGCAATGAAACCATGAACACATTGTTCTATTTTGTTGCTGTGTACAAATGGAACAATGTGTCCTTGATTTCACTGCAACAAGCAAATTGCCAGTGAAATTGCCTAGCAATATTACCGCGTGTGAAGGTACCTTAAGGGAATTGAGGCAAGCAGATTGCTATGCTATATAAAAAAATAAGTCCAAGCTTCTCTAAATCTATGATTTGAGTAAGACCTAATAGCAATGAATTGCTCCATATTGTATTAAGAATGATGAATGCTTTTCATATCTGAGATGGCAGCAAGAAATGTGTGGCCTTCAGCTGTTCTGGCATGATACAGAATCTCATCCATGTTAATGAACCATAGAACCAGTAGCACTGAATATGAATGAATGGGAGATGTACTATTTAAGAGAGGAGTGAGAAACATATGTCCACATGGGATACCCTCCCTATACATGAGTTTAAGAGTTAGCATTTACACATTTCAATGGGATATATTAATAGTGAGATTTATTAATGGTGGTAGAACCCAATTTTTGCCAAGATTATAATACACTTCTTGTAAATGTTGACATACCCTAGCTATCACAATTAGAGAACAATATATTATCACTTTATTTTTTCAGACATAATGTAATCTACATAGATCAACATATGAAGGTTTTTGTGTAAGGGGTGCACCATGCCACTAGAACAGTGTTTTCTAAAATAACCAAAGTTTATCAACTTAAAACCTTTATTTTACACAAGACATGATGGTGATAATTAGAAAACAGCAATTAGGCTAGGGTCACATTTGTGCCATGGATGCGCTAAAAACTAGTGTTTTTTTCATGCTAGGTGTTTTTGCAAAAGCACCAAAAAAACGCGGTAAGCAGCATTTTTGGGGTCATTTGCAAAAACTCATGCTTTTTTTTAACATGGGAGTCTATGGGAAACGAATTATACCATGCGTTAACGCATGTGTTAACGCTAGCACTAAAGATTTAAAAAATGCTATAAAAATGGCATGGGAAAAAACAGCATCCTTTATCGCATCCTTCCAAAAGATTCTTAACTCCAAATGTGACCCTAGCCTAACTGTAGCACAGAGAAAGATTAAAACTACATTTTGTGAAGGTTACAACAGTCAACAATTGGTAGGAAGTTGTACAGACCTTTGCTTTAGGCTTCATTACACCTTTCAACATCGTTCCCGACATCGTACAAAAGTAACATCAGGAACAATGTTGAAACATCGTTGTTGCGTCATTGCGTGTAAACGCACGATTCAACAATTATAGTTGTTCATGTCGGAGTTGACAGGTTTTTCTGCATGCAGGAAAACCTTTCAACTTCAACTTAAACAACCTCCGGCATCGTTCGGTGTGACACCGCAATAGCGATGTCACGGCCAACTTTGCCCATTCACAGCAGTGAGCAGGGATCGTTCACGGTGTTTACGAACGATCCCTGCTCACAACATCGTTGGTGAGTTGTCCACGATATCTGGACGTGTGACATCTCACCAGCGATGTTGAACAGCTGTGAAAAAAATCAGCGCGCTCCCGAGATCGCAAACAACATCGTTGTTAAGTTGTACCATGTAACGGTACCTTGTGAATGACTTGAGCACAGAACATTACTAGTCTCTCACACTGCTTTGGTGTGATTTTGGTGCACTCTTCTGCCAGTCTATTTCACAGTTCTGTGATTGTTGTTGATTTCTTGGCCATAACTTTGTCACCAAGGGTTTTCCCAGAGGTTTTCCATTGGAATTAGATAAGGACTCTGGACTGGGCGTTTTAATTGTTTACATGTTTTCTGTTTAAAGGAACTACTTTATCAATATAGCTGATTGACAGGGGGCATTGTCCTGCATGAAAATTGCTGACTGGTTGAGTGCTGAACCCAAGTTTGGCTACGGTCACACTTGAGCCATTAAAGTGCTAAAAGCTACCATGTTTCACTATTCCAAATGGTGGAAAACGGTAGCATTAACGGTTCCATAGGCTTCCATGCAAAAAGCTCATGGTCAAAATGTAACACTTTTGACGCTATATTTTGGCTAAAGCACCCAAAAACATGGAAAGCAAAGTTTTTGGGGGCGTTTGCAAAAACACATGCGTTTTTTTTAACATGGAAGTCTGCGGTAAACGCTTATATTAACACAAGCATTAAAATGGCATAAAAATGGCAAGAGAAAAAAACTGCAACCATTAATGCTGTCCTCAAAAAAATGTGTGACCCTAGCCTAAGGAACCACATGTTGTTGAAGAAGGTTTTGATACACACTTGCATTCACTCTGCCATGTAGCTATATGAGAGGTCCAACCCCTGCAGCAGAATTTATTCCCCAAACCATGACATTGCTGCCATCATTTTCATTGATTTCTTTACACACTTTGGGTTCAGTCTTTTCCAGTTTGCCGATGAGCATAATCTTTTCCATCAGACCAAAATAAATTAAACTTGCTTTCATCACTAAAATGAATTGTGGACAACATCTCCTCTGTTTACACAAAATGATCCTCACCAAAGGTGTATCTAGTCTTTTAATTTTTTTGCTAATGAGAGGTTTAGCTACTGCAGATTAGGTTTTTGATCTAAATGCTAATAAACGTTACACTGCATGACAATACAGATACTTATCCTGTTCAGTGCTGAACTGGAGGGCTATTCCAGCTGCAGTGTTGAAATGATTACCCAAGGAGATTTTTCGCATTATCGTGTCCTCTCCTGCATTTGTCTTTCAAGGTCAGTTTGCCTGATTGGGGGACTTGAAAGATTTAGTGATAGTGTAAAGATGCCATATATTAGAAATCACAGATTTGGAACGACCAATTTCTGTTGCTATGGCCATGTTCACACATCTTCTCAGGTAGTATTTAGCATGTCTGCGCTAAATACTTAGCTTTTTTCAGTGAAGCGGAGATGCGTTTGCACCGCCGCTTCCTGGTGACGTAGCCCCTGGTTATCCGATGTTGATCGTGGTAACCAGTTCACAGACAAGGCTGCCTAGTGTCCGCTTAAGCCAAGCGGACAGGGAAACGCTGCTAGCAGCATTTCCCTGTCCGCTCTGGGAAAGCGGACACTAGGCAGCCTTGTCTGTGAACTGGTTACCACGATCACCATCAGGTAACCAGGGGCTGCGTCACCAGGAAGCGGCGGTGCAAACGCATCTCCTCTTCACTGGAAAAAGCTAAGTATTTAGCGCAGACACGCTAAATACTACCTGAGAAGATGTGTGAACATGGCCTATGACTGATAGGGTGACCCCTTTTGCCTTCATCTGGACAACCTGCTACTGAAGGGTTTCAGTCACTTTGGAACGGCACACCATTTTTTCAAAGTCAGTGCAAACTGGAAAGTTTGGCTTCCAGTTAAATAACGTTTTCAGATAATTAAGGAGATTAGCAGCAGGTGCCAGATTAACACCAATACCTTGCAGATATCTGATATTGTTCTCTAAATTTGATCAATGTTCTTTTTCATTTATCTCATGTACATGTTTATTCTGTGATTTAGAATATATTCAATATATGAAAGAGGCTTAAAATACTGCTATTTTACTCATGTTAGGAAATTTTCATGTAGGACAAAACAATGACCTCAACATTAAGAAAATTATGTGTTGTTCATTAAATTTGATCGCTAGTGTATAATGTGTTACATACAATGATAATGCAAACTCTGACTTTGCAGACAGTATGCTATCAAAATTGTTGAAGAACATACAGAGGTATATAGACATAAACATATTTAGGAGTCTGTTAAGTTTCTGAACTTTTAAGATCACTTGTAGAGTTATATAGAAAACGAGAGAGTTGAGCTACCTCACCAGCAGGTGCACGGATCACACAGTCTGTGTGTAGCGAAGAAAAGGAATGAAGAAAATCTTGCTCTCACGATTCAGTAAAAATGAAGTAAGATTTACTGAATTCTCCGTGAAAATAAATAAGACATATGTACAAAAATGAACTTTTGCACCTGGGTCTCCTTTGATTTCTCCAGAAAACTCAATAAAGCTTACTTTTTTCTGGATCATGTGAGCTGGATTTTATTTCATCCTTTTCACTTTTAGAGTTATTTATGCAATTGTTTGCAGTGATTCTTTTTAATTTGTTTTTCTGATTTCTAACTAAAGATGATGGGCTCTGAAAAAAATTAGAAGTTGCCAAATCATGCAAATTTTTACTGTAAAATTCAATATGCAGCAAAGTTGATTTCCACAAAGCTAATGTCCCTTATTATGTTCTAGGCTCTTCTAAGACTCCAAAGCATAATAATCTAATAAAAGTTTCATCTTTCAGCCTGTTCACTCTAGGCCATTACTTGAAGCCAACCAGGCCTCAATGATCACTTTACTTCACACTTTATGACATTATTGAAGAGTGTGGTACAGTGACATCTGAGGTGTGGCCAACAGATCAAGCCTAGAGTGAACATATTGGAGCTACAAGAGAAGACAGAAGAGGCCTTGAGCCATGAAAGGTGGGAAGTGAGCAATGCTGCTTTCTATCTAGTCCTCTTGCTTTCTGTCCTGTATCTCACAGCATGTTCCCTCTAGGCTGATACTCCCGCCAATGGCGAAATGCGAATCATAGCCGAGAGAATGAGAGGCAATTTATATTGCTGAGAGTAAGCAGCAGATGGGACAAACAGGTTATAGATGATGTTAATATCATTTCCTTTTTGTTTGCTAACTATATACAGTTCAGCAAAATGGCTGCCGTTTTGCTAAATGTACATGAAGATAATTTACAAATATTTTTTCTCAAATATGCAGACTTTTTACTATTTATGTAAAATTCAACTTCATTTAAATGAATTGGTTCACCCCTGTTTTGAACTATTAAATGAAAGTTTAAACTTGACCCTCATTGAGCAAAAAAGGTTGTCAAATGACTACTCCTGCATGACTCCTTCAGTGCTAAGACTTTCTAAGACAAGGTAACAAAAGACAAAAATGCCTGGAAAACAGAGAATTGCAGATATAAAGATTTAGGTGTATTCTAAAATGATAAAAACTGACAAATAAAGTGTCAATAATCGATCCAATGTACCGTATATACTCGTGTATAAGCCGACCCGTGTATAAGCCGACCCCCCTACTTTTGCCCCAAAAATCTGGAAAAACCTATTGACTCGTGTATAAGCCGAGGGTGGACCTCAGCAGAGGTATACAGCCCCCAGCAGTGTGGTATACAGGCCCCCCCCAGTGGTATACAGGCCTCCCCAGTGGTAGTATACAGCAGCCCCAGTGGTCGTATACAGCAGCAGCCCCAGTGCTGTATACAGCAGCACCCCCAGTAGTATATACAGCCCCAGTGGTAGTATACAGGCAGCCCCAGTAGTATATGCAGCCCCAGTGGTAGTATACAGGCAGCCCCAGTAGTATATACAGCAACCCCAGTGGTATACAGCAGCCTCCTCAGTGGTATATACAGACCCCACCAGTATATACAGCAGCCCCAGTGGTATATACAGAAGCCCCAGTGGTATATACAGCAACCCCAGTGGTATATACAGCAGCCCCAGTGGTATACAGGCCTCAGCAGTATATACAGCAGCCCCCAGGGGTTATACAGCACCCCCCAGGGGTTATACAGCGGCCCCCAGGGGGTACCCAGCGGCCCCCAGGGGGTACCCAGCAGCCCCCTGGGGGTACAAACAGCCCCCTGGGGGTACCAACAGCCCCCTGGGGGTACCCAGCAGCCCCCTGGGGGTACCAACAGCCCCCTGGGGGTACCAACAGCCCCCAGGGGGTACCCAGCAGCCCCCTGGGGGTACCAACAGCCCCCAGGGGGTACCCAGCAGCCCCCTGGGGGTACCAACAGCCCCCTGGAGTACCAACAGCCCCCAGGGGGTACCCAGCAGCCCCTTGGGGGTACCAACAGCCCCCAGGGGGTACCCAGCAGCCCCCTGGGGGTACCAACAGCCCCCTGGGGTACCAACAGCCCCAGGGGGTACCCAGCAGCCCCCAGGGGGTACCAACAGCCCCCAGGGGGTACTAACAGCCCCCAGGGGGTACCCAGCAGTCCCCTGGGGGTACCAACAGCCCCCAGGGGTACCCAGCAGCCCCCTGGGGGTACCAACAGCCCCCAGGGGGTACTAACAGCCCCCAGGGGGTACCCAGCAGTCCCCTGGGGGTACCAACAGCCCCCAGGGGGTACTAACAGCCCCCAGGGGGTACCCAGCAGCCCCCTGGGGGTACCAACAGCCCCCAGGGGGTACCAGCAGCCCCCTGGGGGTACCAACAGCCCCTGGAGTACCAACAGCCCCCAGGGGGTACCCAGCAGCCCCCTGGGGGTACCAACAGCCCCAGGGGGTACCCAGCAGCCCCCAGGGGGTACCAACAGCCCCCAGGGGGTACTAACAGCCCCCAGGGGGTACCCAGCAGTCCCCTGGGGGTACCAACAGCCCCCAGGGGGTACCCAGCAGCCCCCTGGGGGTACCAACAGCCCCCAGGGGGTACTAACAGCCCCCAGGGGGTACCCAGCAGTCCCCTGGGGGTACCAACAGCCCCCAGGGGGTACTAACAGCCCCCAGGGGGTACCCAGCAGCCCCCTGGGGGTACCAACAGCCCCCAGGGGGTTACCCAGCAGCCCCCTGGGGGTACCAAACAGCCCCCTGGAGTACCAACAGCCCCCAGGGGGTACCCAGCAGCCCCCTGGGGGTACCAACAGCCCCCTGGGGTACCCAGCAGCCCCCAGGGGGTACCCAGCAGCCCCCTGGGGGTACCAACAGCCCCCAGGGGGTACCAACAGCCCCCAGGGGGTACCCAGCAGCCCCCTGGGGGTACCAACAGCCCCCTGGGGGTACCAAGCAGCCCCCAGGGGGTACCCAGCAGCCCCCTGGGGGTACCAACAGCCCCCAAATGCTGGCACTCGGCCCCCTTGTAAGGCTTCCCCCCCCGCTGCTTATACATTACCATTCCGGTGTTCTGATCCGCGCCGCTCCTCGCTGCTTCTTCATGCTCCGTCCTCGCTGACTGCATCCGGGATCTCGATTCTCCGGCCGTCGCGCGATGACGTCATATCGCTGCGACAGCCGGAGATCCCCGGATGAGTGCCAGCTTTTGGGGGAATATATGAACTGCTTCCCCCTGCGCTGATTGACAGGGGGAAGCAGTGCATATATAAGGAGCGGCCCCACGTGATGGGGCCGCTCATACAGCAGCCTCCCCCCGCCTCCTCCAGCCTCCACAGCCCCGGCCCCACAGCCCCCACCACACGGGTCTACCGTATAGACCCATGTATAAGCCGAGGGGGGGACTTTTCAGCCCAAATTTTGGGCTGAAAAACTCGGCTTATACACGAGTATATACGGTATTCAGACATTACATTAGTCCTTAATCAATGCTATGCGTTCCAATTTACTGTAGTCCTTAGCCATTGCTTTGAGTAAGGTCTGAGGAAAAGTCTAAAATGCGTCCGCATTATTTTGAGTATTTGCATGTAGTTGATAATAAATTGAACACGTTTTAAAAATTTTTTACGAAAGTAGATTTGCTTGCGCTACTTCTCAAAGTTTTTATATTTATGTTCAATCTGTTTATTAGTTTTATCAATAGAAAAAGCAAATAACAAGTTGAATATAGTATTTGTACGAACTAGGAGTCAAATCAAGCCCAAGTGAAAACATTGTCAATCATCAGTAATAAGAAAAGACAATTAACAAACGTTAAGCCCAAAGTCAGGGGCTATTGAAAATATCCACCCCCTGAGACAGAGAGGAAAACCTGATTATATGTGGACAATGGAGAAGCCACATAGAGGTATGAATGGGGAAGTCTGACTATATGTACCAATAGAGTAAAAGAACACTGAGAGGAGGAAAGTGGGGTGGAAGAGGGAGCAAGAGAAAATATGCAGGGAAAAGATGGCAAGAGAGGGAAATAACGGGAAGGGACCCAGAAAGATCTCAGGCATGGACTCCCCATGGACATGGGTGGACAGATAGATGGTCCTAAAAGCCACAAGAGGAACCTGTAAGAGATACCGTTTAATTAAAGAGCTCCGGGAATCTCGGAGAGTCTTTAAACAATATCCACTCATTCAAGGTCAGAGTAAATTTATCTCTAGAGTCTGAGCACTTGGCCGAGAGTTTTTCCATCCTGAATATCTCAGACATCTTAGCATACCACTCAGCAAAATGGAGTGTAAGGGGTAATTTCCAGTATCGTGGGATAACCGTCCTTGCGGCTGAAAGGCAGAAGCGAAGGATATCCTTCTTATGAAGGCTGAGGGGCCCCGGTAGCACAAAGAGCAGAGACGCGCCACTGGACTTCCTGTTACATCTCGGCCTGTGACCAAGGAGTAGTTTGCAAACACCCAGGTCTAGAAAGGCCTAATTCTGTCACAGCTCCACTAAATGTGAAGCAAGGTGAAAATCTCAGATCCTCAACGCCAAAAATTCTCAGAGACCGAGGGGAAGATCTTATGCAGCTGAGAAGGGTGCAAATACCACCTCATCAATATCTTATAATTTTTCACCTGAGCCGCGCATGTGGCCCCAAACTTGTGGGTGAAAATAAAGCTCACCGATGCATAGAAATATGTTTTAAGGCTCGGCATTCCCGCTCCCCCCAGGAATTTGGGCAGTGTAAGAATGTTTATTTTGATTCTGGGTTTAAGCTTGCCCCAAATAAAGCGGGTTAACAACAATTGCAATTTATCAAAGAAGCCGGCCGGAGGGTACACTGGGACTGTCTGAAAAAGATATAGGAAACATGATAAGATATCCATCTTAACCACATTCATCCTGCCAAACCAGGATAATCGTAATCTGCCATACGTAGCCAAGTTCTTGGCAGTATTAGTCATCAGGGGCATGTGATTAAACGGGACCAGTTGTGTCAGATCCGAGGGGATTAAACACCCCTAGGTACTTAATTGACTGACTTCTCCACCGGAACGGAAAACCTGGCCTCACAAGCAAATCTCCTGATGGGAAAGAGAAATGTCCTAAGCCTCTGACTTCGAGCAAATTATCTTGAAGTTACTGAAAAGACCGAATCTGTCAAGCTCTTTCATTATGCAAATAGAGTCTGTGGAGCCTCGGTTAGGAGTCTCAAACACAGGACGAGCCATATATCCCTCCAGGGAAGGACCCAGCCAAGGGGTGGCTCCTTGCGGAGAACACCATAACCACCAAATGAAGTGGCCCTTTAAGTCAATATCCAACTCTTTTACAAGTTTATAGATATGACAAGGGAATACCAAGGCCAGGTATCCATCCACATACAGCTGTTTCGGGGTGTTGCCCCTCATCAGTGTGGAGTAGGATTCTGGCTAGGTGGGAGCAAGGCCTAGTAGACCAAGATTGCAAAGTATTCACTGATCTCAGGGAGACCAGTCCAAGAACACACTGCGGGCAGCTGGCTAAAGCGCTCAAACACAGTGAATTCCTAGGCACATTGCCCCCCGGGAAATATGAATATGCAAATAGAGTCTGTGGAGCCTCGGTTAGGAGTCTCAAACACAGGACTAGCCATATATCCCTCCAGGGAAGGACCCAGCCAAGGGGTGGCTCCCGGGCAGGGGCGTAACTACCGGCATAGCAGACGTAGCAGTCGCTTTGGGGCCCGGCCCTTGTGGGGGGCCCGGACCCAGCGCCGCTACGCTGCTATCCGGTCAGCTACAGGCCCCCAGTGTGTATATACAGGTCCCCCACTCCTCCTCTGCTGCACACGTCACCTGTAAAGGAATACATCATACTTACTTATCTCTGCCGGCTGCCGCCGCTCTGCACCGCGCTCCGTCTTCATCCAGCTTCTTCCTGGTTGTGACGTCATTTCCTGCGCCCGGCGATCACAACCAGGAAGAAGCTGGATGAAGACGGAGCGCGGTGCAGAGCGGCGGCAGCCGGCAGAGATAAGTAAGTATGATGTATTCCTTTACAGGTGACGTGTGCAGCAGAGGAGGAGTGGGGGCCTGTATATACCCACCAGGGGCCTGTATACTACCACCAGGGGCTCTGTATACTACCACCACCAGGGGCCTGTATACTACCACCAGGGGCTCTGTATATACCACCAGGGGCTCTGTATACTACCACCACCAGGGGCTCTGTATACTACCACCACCAGGGGCCTGTATACTACCACCAGGGGCCTGTATACTACCACCAGGGGCTCTGTATACTACCACCACCAGGGGCTCTGTATATACCACCAGGGGCCTGTATACTACCACCAGGGGCTCTGTATACTACCACCACCAGGGGCTCTGTATACTACCACCACCAGGGGCTCTATATACTACCACCACCAGGGGCCTGTATACTACCACCAGGGGCCTGTATATACCACCACCAGGGGCTCTGTATACTACCACCAGGGGCCTGTATATACCACCACCAGGGGCTCTGTATACTACCACCAGGGGCTCTGTATATACCACCACCAGGAGCCCTGTATACTACCACCAGGGGCCTGTATAAACCACCACCAGGGGCTCTGTATACTACCACCAGGGCCTGTATATACCACCACCAGGGGCTCTGTATAATACCACCAGGGGCCTGTATATACCACCACCAGGGGCTCTGTATACTACCACCAGGGGCTCTGTATACTACCACCAGGGGCCTGTATATACCACCACCAGGGGCTCTGTATACTACCACCAGGGGCCTGTATATACCACCACCAGGGGCTCTGTATACTACCACCAGGGGCCTGTATACCACCACCAGGGGCCTGTATACTACCACCAGGGGCCTGTATATACCACCACCAGGGGCTCTGTATACTACCACCAGGGGCCTGTATATACCACCACCAGGGGCTCTGTATACTACCACCAGGGGCTCTGTATATACCACCACCAGGAGCCCTGTATACTACCACCAGGGGCCTGTATAAACCACCACCAGGGGCTCTGTATACTACCACCAGGGGCCTGTATATACCACCACCAGGGGCTCTGTATAATACCACCAGGGGCCTGTATATACCACCACCAGGGGCTCTGTATACTACCACCAGGGGCTCTGTATATACCACCACCAGGGGCCTGTATATACCACCACCAGGGGCCCTGTATACCACCACCAGGGCCTGTATATACCACCACCAGGGGCCTGTATATACCACCACCAGGGGCCCTGTATACCACCACTGGGGCCTGTATATACCACCACTGCGGAGGCTGCTGTAATACTGCTGGGGCCTGTATATACCACTGGAGAGGCTGCGGTATACCACTGGGGCTGCTGTATATACTGCTGGGGCCTGTAAGGGGGTGTGTCTTGAAGGGGCGTGTCATTTGGGGGGCGTGTCTTGGAGGGGCGTGTCATTGGGGGCGTGTCTTGGAGGGGGCCCCGTTCAAAAGTTTGCTATGGGGCCCTGCCAGTTCTAGTTACGCCCCTGCTCCCGGGGGGCAATGTGCCTAGGAATTCACTGTGTTTGAGCGCTTTAGCCAGCTGCCTGCAGTGTGTTCTTGGACTGGTCTCCCTGAGATCAGTGAATACTTTGCAATCAAGCTCTTTCATTATGGCATGGCGACGAAACTATCGGCTGTGACACATACAAAAGCAGGTCATCAGCATATAGTGCAGTTTTGTACTGGATCGGGCCCACCCTAATCCCGTGAATGCAGCCATTCCTGTTGTGAATTCTGCTTGTGGGCTCGCTCCTGTGGTTATGGCTGGTAATGGAGTTGATCCTGTTTTGCAATCTTGGTCAGGTGAATTTGATTATTGGAATTTAGACTGGGATACTTAGGTTTGCAGGATTTCCTCAGTTCTTGCCAGTTGTCAATTGTTCCTGGAGGTGTTTCACCTCTGCCTGGTCTCTTCCTGCCCTGTTGCAAAACTTCCAAGCTAAGTGAATAGATTTGTTTTCTTGTGGCACACATGCTGTGTGCTGGTTTTGGAATTGTCTATTTCTGCTCAGAGGGTTGTGAGTTGCTGTCTGTCTTAACCTGCTCTCTGTTAGGAAGTTTTCTTCCTAGGATTTAAGTGCTATTCATTTGTTGTTGGCTTGTACAGCTTTTGATTGTGTCAGCATTGTTGGATTCACAGGAGTTCCGCAGATTTAGAGGGCGCCAAGTCTTGAGTAGGCTCAGGGGTATTTTTGTATTATCTGCTGTGGATATTTTTGAAAGGATTTTATACTGACTGCAATAGTATTCTGTCCTGTCTTTATCTATCTAGCTAGAGTGGCCTCATTTGCTAGATTCTGCTTTCTGCCTGAGTGTGTATTTTCCTCTCTTACTCACAGTCAATATTTGTAGGGGGCTTTCTATCCTTTGGGGGTTCTGCTCTGAGGCAAGATAGAATTCCTGTTTCTATCTTTAGGGGTAAGTAGTTGTCCGGCCGTGTTGAGGTGCCTAGGGTATAGTTAGTCACATCCCAAGGCTTCTTCTAGTTGCGGTGTTAGGTCAGGAACTGCGGTCAGTATAGGTACCACTTACTCCTGTGAAACATATTCATGTGGCTCCAAGGTCACCGGATCATAACACGTTCCCCTGATCGCACAAGCAAGGTGTTCCATAATAATGACATAGAGAAGAGGCAACAAAGGACAACCCTGTCTAGTCCCATTCCTAACAGAAAAGGGAGAAGAGAGGGAGCCATTAATTTGGACTCTTGCTGTCGGGCCAGCGTAGAGTGACAAGATCCTTTGCAATAATTTGGGTCCCACCCCTAACTAGGTCAGAGCCTCCATCATGATACCCCAGTGGACTCTGTCAAAGGCCTTCTATGCCTCAATGGATAAAAGACAGAGGGGAAACGAGAGGGACTTGACCTTAGCTATTAAAAGCATTGTTTTAATGGTACTGTCCCTGGCCTTTCGACCCTTGACAAAGCCCACCTGATCAGAGTGAATGACGGAGGGGAGAAATGCGGCCAGCCTGTCCACCAAAATCTTGTCAAACAGCTTGATGTCTATATTTAAAAGGGAAATCTGTCTATATATCAAGACTAAGGACAAATCCTTCCCCGCCTTTGGCAGGATGCTGATATGAGCCTCTAGGGCCTGCGGTGGGAAGACCTCGCCCTCACCTAGACAATAAAATGCTGTTTTCATCAGCCCTAAGTTCTTTGTAGAAGGCAGGGGTTAATCCATCCGGCCCTTGCCATTTATTAAGAGGGGTTGACTTAATGACCCCACTCAGCTCCTCCTCAGATATATTGGCCTCCAGGGCCTCAATCATTGAATCATTCAGTGATGGAATCGGATGTTTAGAGATATACTCCCTTATTTTGTCCACTAGATCAACTGAAGGAAGGTCCGATAATAGGCCCTTAATATTGTACAATCCCTCGTAATATGATCGGCAAACCTCCAAAATCTTGGCAGGGCTGTGAGCAACTCCTCTGCTCCGGTTTTGAATGTTAGGAATGAAAGACTGGTTCATTCAGGGGTGTATAAGATGAGACAAAGGACGACCACACTTGTTAGAAGACTCATAAAAGAACCATTTAGTGAGTTCCCCAATATCTCTGGTCTAACACAGTTTTGAGGTCCTGTCTCTTCAGGGAGAGTTCGGGAAGGGTTAAGCGATCCAATGTTCGCTTATGTCTCACTTCCAGAGAATGGATCTGGTTGATTAAAGAATCTACAGCCTCTGACCCCTCCTTCTTTATTCTAGAGCAGTGTTTAATACAAACACCTCTCAGGACACACTTCAACACCTCCCACTGTACTGGGCCAGGGGTTGGGTCAGTCTTGTGAACCTGAATGAAAGATTCAATAGAGTCCCTCAATTCAGAGATACACAATGTGTCCTTTAGCAGGGAACCATTCAACCTCCAAGTCCAGGACCGACAAAAGGTATCAGGAAGAGCCAAACACAGTAAAATCGGGGCATGATCCGATAGAACGATGTCTCCGATAGCAGTCAACGGCTGCCAAGAAAGGGCACTGTGACTCACCAGGAAGAAATCTATCCGGCTGTATGAATTATGAACACGTGAGAAATAAGAATAGTCTCTGCCCTGGGGATAAAGGATCCGCCATACATCCACCAGACGGAGAGCATGGAGGAGCCTCTTCAAAGAATGAGTCTCCCTGATGCGAGTCTGTTTCAGACGTGGAATCCATAGATGGGTCCAAGGTGAAATTAAAGTCACCTCCTATAATAATCGTTCCTTCTGCAAAGTTAGCAAGAAGGGTCAGGATGGATTTACATACCCGCATCTGATTAGTGTTAGAAAGGTACCAATTTACAATGGTAAATACCAATCCCTCAATTCTAAGTTTGAGGAATATATGTCTGCCTCCGTCGTCTATACGAGAGTCCAGTAGTGAGTGGGCTAGGTGTCTATGTATAGCCACTGAGACCCCCCTACATCTGGAGTCCGAGCTGGCAACATGCAGCCAGGTGGAGTAGTGTCTATTCTTGAGGATGGGAATATGGCCAGGTTTGAAATGAGTTTCTTGTAATAGGACAATTTGACACCCCTTACTGTGCATGGACGCCAAGGTCTGAGCTCTTTTCTGAGGGGTATTAAAACCCCGTACATTAAGGGAACAGATTTTTAAAGTCGCCATGTCTGAGAGGAGCGCGGGAGGGTCTGGAAAGAAAAGGGGCTGGGGTAAGAAGTCAGGAAGAGAGTTTTGAAAGATAAACAGGAAGGAATAGGGAAAGACTAGGAAAAGAAAAAGAAAAATATAGATGAATAAACAGAAAAATGGTGAGCTACGATCTAAGATTGTACCTACTATAATGTTTTCAAAAGAGCAGAAAGACCGCTCTTACACAAGACCATAGCAGAGTCTAGGGGGTTAGTAAATATACACCTGCCAGCAGCGATATAGACCCTCGGGAGATTTCCTGTTCAACCAGAGCCCCCTCCCAGACCCCACCAGACCATAAAAAATGTATCAAACTGCAGAGGAACTACGATAACAACCCAATATGTATACAGAGGGATCAAGGTCTAAACCAAGAAAGCAGAAATATTGAGAACAGGTAACCAAAGTCAAGGATAAAATAACATTTGGATAAAATAACTAACATTGTTGACACCGCTTGAATATTAGTGACCCTTGTTTCTGAGTACGGCAGAAAGCCCTACAAGTCTACCAATAAGAAAATGACCTCAGGGACATGGTAAAGGTAAATAAACAATATAAAAACATTTTCAGCCATACCCCCCAGAGGGGCGCACCGCATCATGGTTGCCTGTGCGGTATACGGTCCCCTTCTTCCTCCGTCTCTTGGAATGCCACCCTGCATCTCCACGGGGAAGTCCCATACCTCCGGGGAAGCCATTCCACCAGGAGGGGTCCAACTACACAGGCAGGATCCCCAGGGTGGCAGTGAAAGCACGAGCATCTTTTATATGGGATACAATGTGGAAGGATCCTCCGTGGTGAACCTTCAACTTAAATGGGATCCCCATGAGTAAGGATGTCCTTCTGTAAGCTACTTTTCTGTAAGGTGCGCCTGGATAAATCTGCCAAGATCATGACTGGGGTGCCCTGTAAAAGAAAAAATGGAATCCCCATGAGTAAGGGATGTCCTTCTGTAAGCCTACTTTTCTGTAAGGTGCGCCTGGATAAATCTGCCAAGATCATGACTGGGGTGCCCTGAAAAAGAATAAAGTCCATGTTGTGGCCCTTAGACATGATCTGCTCCTTGATCTAATAGTTATGTACTCTGCAAATTACGTCCCTTAGATTAGGAGAGTCGGGGGGTGTCTAATGCCCAGGGCTCTATGGGTCCTATCTAATTCCAGCGAGGGGTCTTCTAGATAAAGTGAAAAAGGGTGTGCAAGGCTAAGTCCAAGTCCCCGGGCAGTAAGAACTCCGGGAGGCCTCTAACCCGAATATTGTTGCACTTCCCTCTGTTTTCCTGGTCGTCTAAACAATCAAGAACATACTCTAGTTGGTCGGAATGTGTAGACAATTGATTCTTATGATCAAGAATTTGCTTAGAGAGGGTCGCAGTGCTGGATTCGTTAGCAGACATTCTCTCTGCTATCCCCTGTACTGTCTCTTTAAGGGCGGTGGATTCAGCCTTGAACGAAGTCTCCAACCTGGAGACAAACCCCTCTAGTTTCTCCCTGGTGGGGATACTGCATATGCCGTCTCTCAAGTTCTTTAATTCCCCCATGATATCAACTCCATGTCCGAGGCTAGCAAAGGCAACCCCAGACCCAAAACACACTGAGCTCCAGAGAAAGGAATTTTGGATATTCATTTTGGTATGAGGAGAGCCTGTGACACCATGCTGCTCTAAAGAGGGAGACACAGACCTGTATCTCCTCTTCCAAAGGAGTGCTGCCAGTCTGGGGAAGTCTTTGTGTGGCACCAGGAGAGAGGCGGGGATATGTGGAACTAACCTGGCCTGGCTGGGCCGAAGCCAGCGCTGAGGCTTCAATCTCTGAGCCTTCCCAAGGCTGCTGCTGCCCGTCCTCCAGAAGTGTTATGGCCGCCTGCCTCCCGCCGGCTGTCAGCTCCGCTCCGATCTCTATGGTATCCTCCATCCGTGCTGGTGCCTCTGGGGCTAAACCGTCCGATGCTGTGCTGCGTGGCAGGGACCTTTAGAATCGGAGCTCACCAGTCCCCTTCTCGGCTGTCTCTGGGTAGCTCCGCTTCTACCTCACATCGGTTTGGCGGCCTTCGCCATCTTCGGCTCTGGGAGATCACTCCTGGGGTGGGGAGAGCTCCTGAGGTATCGGGCAATACTGGAGCGCATGAGGGACAGCAGAGTCGGGGAAGGCAGCGATTTGCTTCTCCTCTTTCTGGCCGGCATAAATGTCCCTGGAAATCATCCCAATGTTGCTAATAGTCGGTCAGAAGGTGGCCTGGGAGCAGGAGCAGTACTCAGCATGTTTTTACTCCTCCATGTCCAGGACACGCCCCCAAAATTTTCATATTTAATATGATTAATTAAGGATTACTACCTTAGTTTCTCACTTCCTCACTGAAGTGACAATTTGTATATTTAATATCGCATTCAAGACCATTTAAAAATTAAAATGTAAGAAATTTTGAACATTTCCTATAATATTTTTTATAGAGCTTCTTTAAAGACATATACAGAACTGGCTACAATCAAACCTGTTGTAGTCAGTTTTAACTTTCACATTTCTTTCCACCTTTTTCCTACTTCTTGCTAATACACGTTTTTTCAGTAAGCAAGAAGTAGTAGCACATATAGTATTAGTAGCAGAAGTTGTAGCTTCCAAGTGCTTAGAGAGATTAAGAAAATAAGAAACTGTAAAATTATTAAAATAATGGGGAACATGTTTGTTAACTGTGGGATTAAAAAAATGTCTATGTCTATGTATCTGAGAGCAGCCAATCACAACTTGTATTTCCTATTGTAATAAAAAAGTAAAAGATGGCAGTGTTTCCTCACTAGGCAAATGAAATAAAATGTATTTGTCAACTTCAATGTTTACAACTGGCCTTAAAATACGTTCAAACCTTAAATGAAGAAGGTATTGTTTAAAAACAAGAGATAACATATTGTTTAAAATGTGTATTTTTAACTGGTTTTACAATTTTTTTTACGTAACTGTCTTTATTTTCAACACGTTTTTTAATAGACAGATAGACATAAGGCTGCTTTCACATCAGCAGTAATCGCTGATCACTACAGTTGAAAAAAAACCGCAACTGCCGCGATTACCGCATAACGGCCTGCCGCAAGTGCCGAAACCGCACTTGCCACACCTGCCGCACACTTACCGCAAGCCCCATAGACATTGTATGGGGCTTGCCAAAGGCGGCCGTTATGCGGTAATCGCGGCAGTTGTGGTTTTTTTTACCGCAACTGCCGCGATCAGCGTTTACCGCTGATGTGAAAGGGGCCTTAGTAGAATTTTTGAAATTAGAATAAACTGACTTTGCCACACTTTCCCCTAAAAAATTGAAATGTAGAAAATAAATTCACATGAATCTCAATACTAAAAAAATGTTAATTGTTCAGCGACTACACGTGGTAGAGAGAGAGAACCCAGCTGACCATAAGAGCTTACACTTAACAGGCAGTTAAGAAAGAGAGATAGAGAGAAAAAAGACAGCATTGACCACAAGAATTTACACCCTATGTGAGAGAGAAACAAAGAATCCTGTAGACTATAAGTTCTTACACTATACAGGCAAGAGACAGGGAGGGAGGACAGCACTGATCACAAGAGTTTACACCCTATGTGTGAGAGAAACAGAGAACCATGCAAACCATAAAGCTTACAATATACAGGCAAGAGAGCGAGACAGAGAGGACAACACTAACCGCAAGAGCTTACACACTACGAGAGAGTGAAACGGAGAACCCATTTTATAGACCTTACACTCTACAGGTGAAAGAGAGGAACCCATTAACCATAGAGCCTAAGTTCTTCAAGTAATAAACAAGAAGGAGAGAGGCGGCTCAATGGTGCAATACCGTCTGTATAATTAATCCCTCAAGAGGGTTATATAAATGTGCACTAACCTGATAATGTTGTGCAGGCCATGCACAACACTGGTGTTAGCGTTGGGTTTTTTCTCCCTCATTACCTCATGTAACCCCTGGTCCTCACAGCGCTGGAACCGAGTTTGCTCCTGCCATGTAGCTCAATGAGACAATGCAGTTTTCTGAAGGATCCACGGTCTGTAATGGGCGCTCAGGTAAAAGCAAGGGATTCCCAGGTAAATTAAAAAGGCTTTATTCCTCGTGCCTCCATAGCCACAACATGTTTCGATGGCTTGTGACCGTCTTCAACAGGTGAAAAAAGTTTTTTTCACCTGATGAAGACGGTCACAAGCCGTTGAAACATGTTGTGGCTATGGAGGCACGAGGAACAAAAACCTTTTTAATTTACTGGGAATCCCTTGCTTTTACCTGAGCGCCCATTACAGACCGTGGATCCTTCAGAAAACTGCATAAGTTCTTCAAGTGAAAAGAGACTTACCCAGTAACTTTATAAGCAAAAAACTACTCAGCCATTCAAACTGTTCTTTACAGGGAGCCTGTGATTGTAGATAGTCCAGTACGGTCCCCCTATATATGGTATGATAATTACCATGAGTAGCTGCAGGGCATTTTGAATAAGCACGAGAGGCACTGCAAAATTACATGAGCCTTTTCTGAGGCTTCAGTATTGCACTGGGCAAGTTTACTAATTTTTCATGAAAAAAAGATATTGAATCCTAAACAACATTATTTTGTTCATCTTTTCACTTTCCAACACTTCTAAACACCCATTTAGCAATTTGAAGTCTTATTTCAGTAGCAAAGAACATACAATAGTTACTAATCTCAGGTTCTCATGACCTTGACTTATACTTTAGAGATAAAATTAGAATCTTTCAACAGCAGATTCTGGCTTAACCTCTAGGATCAATCCTCAATCTTAACATTCATTCTCTTATGTCTATTTTACATTCACCTGTGTAACAGAATGTAAAGTCCCAAAAATGTCATCCTCTGCCCTAACAAATGTTATCTTTATACCTTTTCATCACTTCTTTCTCACTATTTCTTCACACTAATCTGGATTAATTTCTTTTTTAGCATATGTGTATACCTGTATTCTTGAATTATCCTTTCCAAGTAACCGTTTTTACCTCACTAACCTCTGTTTTACTTATGGGACCCAGATTGTTTCATTTTTGCTAATCAACAGACTCCATTTTAAGTTAGTTGCCTCTTTATGGTGCTTTTTGTGCTTAATATTTAACTAATGATTGCTACTACTAATTTTTTTAATTACCGTATATACTCGTGTATAAGCCGAGTTTTTCAGCCCAAAATTTGGGCTGAAAAGTCCCCCCCTCGGCTTATACACGGGTCTATACGGTAGACCCGTGTGGTGGGGGCTGTGTGGTGGGGGCTGTGGAGGCTGGAGGAGGCGGGGGGGGGGGCTGCTGTATGAGCGGCCCCGTCACGTGGGGCCGCTCATTAAATATGCACTGCATCCCCCTGTCAATCAGCGGCAGGGGGAAGCAGTGCATATGGCCCCCCCAAAAGCTGGCACTGTCCCCCCTTGTAAGGGCCCCCCCCCCCGGTGCTTATACATTACCATCCCGGTGTTCTGATCGGCGCCGCTCCTCGGTGCTTCTTCATCCTCCCGTCCTCGCTGGCTCCATCCGTGATCTCCGGCTGTCGCAGCGATGTGACGTCATCGCGCGACCGCTGGAGAACCCGGATGCAGCCAGCGCGGGAGGATGAAGACGCAGCACGGAGGAGTGGCGCCGATCAGAACACCGGGATGGTAATGTATAAGTAGCAGGGGGGGGGGCACTTACAAGGGGGGACAGTGCCAGCTTGTGGGGGCTGTTGGTACCCCCAGGGGGCTGCTGGGTACCCTCTGGGGGCTGTTGGTACCCCCAGGGGGATGTTGATACCCCCAGGGGGCTGCTGGGTACCCCCTGGGGGCTGTTGGTACCCCCAGGGGGATGTTGGTACCCCCAGGGGGCTGCTGGGTACCCCCTGGGGGCTGTTGGTACCCCCAGGGGGATGTTGGTACCCCTGGGGGGCTGCTGGGTACCCCCTGGGGGCTGTTTGTACCCCCAGGGGGCTGTTGGTACCCCTAGGGGCTGCTGGGTACCCCCTGGAGGCTGTTGGTACCCCCAGGGGGCTGTTGGTACCCCCAGGGGGCTGCTGGGTACCCCCTGGGGGCTGTTGCTACCCCCAGGGGGATGTTGGTACCCCCAGGGGGCTGCTGGGTACCCCCTGGGGGCTGTTGGTACCCCCAGGGGCTGCTGGGTACCCCCTGGAGGCTGTTGGTACCCCCAGGGGGCTGTTGGTACCCCCAGGGGGCTGCTGGGTACCCCCAGGGGGCCGCTGTATAACCCCTGGGGGGTGCTGTATAACCCCTGGGGGGTGCTGTATAACCCCTGGGGGCTGCTGATATATACTGCTGAGGCCTGTATACTACTGGGGCTGCTGTATATACCACTGGGGCTGCTGGGGCTCCTGTATACTACCACTGGGGCTGCTGGGGCTCCTGTATACTACCACTGGGGCTGCTGTATACTACCACTGGGGCTGCTGGGGCTCCTGTATACTACCACTGGGGCTGCTGTATACTACCACTGGGGCTGCTATATACTACCACTGGGGCTGCTATATACTACCACTGGGGCTGCTATATACTACCACTGGGGCTGCTGGGGCTGGTATATACTACCACTGGGGCTGCTATATACTACCACTGGGGCTGCTGTATACTACCACTGGGCTGCTGGGGCTGCTATATACTACCACTGGGGCTGCTGTATACTACCACTGGGGCTGCTGGGGCTGCTATATACTACCACTGGGGCTGCTATATACTACCACTGGGGCTGCTATATACTACCACTGGGGCTGCTGTATACTACTGCTGGGGCTGCTATATACTACCACTGGGGCTGCTGGGGCTGCTATATACTACCACTGCGGCTGCTGTATACTACCACTGGGGCTGCTGGGGATGCTATATACTACCATTGGGGCTGCTGTATACTACCACTAGGGCTGCTGTATACTACCACTGGGGAGGCCTGTATACCACTGAGGGGGGCCTGTATACCACACTGCTGGGGGCTGTATACCTGTGCTGGGGTCCACCCTCGGCTTATACACGAGTCAATAGGTTTTTCCAGATTTTTGGGGCAAAAGTAGGGGGGTCGGCTTATACACGGGTCGGCTTATACACGAGTATATACGGTACTTTTTAAGTCTTGATTACAAAATGATAAAGCTTAATGTAAGTCTTACTGATTCTTTTGATAAAATGTAATTTTTATCGCCTAAATCTATCATGAGATATTAGCAAAACTTTAAGATTGGTTTCTGCTTCATTGAAAGATACAAAGTTTCTGAATATTTTAACTACATTTCCTGTTTTTTCCCTTCATCCCAGAAAACTGCATCTTTCTTCTGATGCTGAGTCTACTTCATTGATATTAATGTCATAATCTATCTTCATGATTATTTTTTAAATTTTTCCCACCTTGGCAATTTGCCATTTAACAGCCCACCCCAATAAAAATAAATTTGGCATTAAGATTCTAATTCATATTATGATACCGTAGATCAGAGTGTTATGGATGCTGTGATGCCAAACATGTGAATTCTTTACTTCTCTTGTTTATATAGATCCTCTAGCTCAGAGGTCCCCAATTCCAGGCCTCGAGGGCCGGCAACAGTGCAGAATTTCAGGATTTCCTTTGTATTGCACAGGTGTTAATGTGATCAAATGCACAGGTGATGATTCCAACCCCTGTGCAATACTAAGGAGATCCTGAAAACATGCACTGTTTGCGGCCCTCGAGGCCTTGAGTTGGGGACCCCTGCTTTTGCTTTACTTGGACCGTCTATAGTAACTTTACATCAGAGCTCTTTTTTGCTTATTGCTAAATTTCTTCATAAAAACTGTTATTAGAATCTTTTTTTAAGCAGTCTATTAGCATTTTAAATGTTAAAATTTATCAGAAAAACCATGTCTGCTATTTCTTTTTAAATCTAATTAGGTTATAGTACGGCTCATTGTACAGGGAGGGCCATTTATATGAATACACTTAAATATAATAGGCATGGTTGGTGAGATCAACTTCCTGTTTGTGGCACATTATCATATGGGAGGGGGAAAAACTTTTCCAGATGGGTGGTGACCATAGCGGCCAATTTGAAGTCACCAATTTTGGATCCAACTTTATTTTAAGTTCATAGATGCCAAACATGTATACTTTTACTGTTTTAATCTAAGTGGTGAAAATAAATTCAGAAGTTTGGAAAAAAAGAATTGCACTTTTTGTGCCATGTTCCGTGACCTGTAGCATTCTCATTTTTCAGGATCTGTGGCTGTGTGACAGCTTATTTTTAGCAGCTTGAGCTGACATTTCTAATGGTACCATTTTGGGTGGATGCACTGTTTTGATTACCCTTATTGCATGTTATTACAATGTTCGGCAACCAAATAACGTTATTTTGGTGTTTGAACCATTTTTTTCCGTTATGCAATTTACAGCTCTGATTAATTGATTTTATATCTTGATAGATGGGGCATTTCTGAACACTCAGATACCAAATATGTGTATTTTTTTTTAATACTTTGATTTTGAATGGGGTAAAAGGTGGGTGATTTGAACTTTTATGTTTTTTTCATATTTTTAAAAACTTTATTTATAATTGCTCTTTATTTTACACTGCCCCATACAGCGCCACAGTGCTGCACAGTTGATGATTAGCTGCAGCACATCGGGACATGGCACAAATGATCACTGTGTGTGGTTGGCAGCACTTGCCAACTACTTACAGGAAGTGAACCCTGATAGTATCCGGGTCATTGCATGACTTGAGCTAGCAGATAATGCAGCAAGATCCAATAATCTTATCGCGGGATCTCCGATCTCGGCGGGGAACGCGCGGTCCCCGCTGTGACACTTTTGGATCACGCTGTCAGTGAATGACAGCACGATTCAAAGGGTTAACAGCATCAATCGGATTGCGGATCCGATTGGTGTTGTTAGCCCCACGTCTTAGCTGACGAGATCAGCTGAGATGTCTAGGAAATTATATGAGCTCACATCAAAATGAGGGAGCAGACCCATGAAATATATCAAACCCCATGTTCCCACATATACATCTAAAATAATTAAGGGAGAACAGTAACCATTACTGTATAGATAGACTACAGAACATAAAGCATTGCTGGATATGCCATAAAACATTTCACTTAAACCTTCCTAACATGCCTAGGCCGTGTTTGCCTGTGTAAACATGCAACTTCATCCGATTCTGTAGATTTTTAAAAGCATAAGAATAAACAAATATGTCACCCCATTTACTAACCTTTTCTTTAAGTGCATGATAGAATAAACATGAGATCTTAAACAGTTCCATTTGCAACTTCATTAAGAATCTTAATTAGCGCACTGTATGCTTACAATTCCTATATATTCTAGAACGCTGGATTTACTTGTACTGGGAATGTCATTTTTTAGCAACATAAGTTTTCAAGTTTAAAGGGAACAATATTAAATTAAATAGATATATTCAGGGATAAAAAAAATTTTTTGCAGCTAAATTTATATGTTCATAAAAAAGTATAGTTTTACATTTATTTTAACTCTTCATTTTCCTTCCCATTAAACTTCGATGTGTTTTGTGGTCCTAAATTAATTGAAAGGAGCTAAAAATAACCACAAAATATATTCAAACTTTTCCATTAGACCAATGAAACCATCTCAGTGCAGATTCTCAGATAAGTCTTTCTGCAGACAATATAGAGTGCTACACAGAGGCTACAGAAGACAAAGAATGCAACATTTTTAAGAAAACCTAATTGCAAAAAAGCCCCAAATAAATGTATTTTAGTTGCAAAAAAGAACAAATTGTCCTCAAAGTTGAAAACCCTTTTTACTATCTATTCATTAACCATTTATGTAACCCTTTCTAGTGAAATCATGTGGTTTATACTTTTTCCAACTCCTTCTTGAATGGACACTTTGCAGGATGATGTCCTTTTAGGCTTGTTGATACCCAATGCAAGTGATAATAAAATATTTAATATTGTGTTTACTATTTGGTTATTTGCTGTTAGTGATGAGCGAGTGTATTTGTTACTATTCGTTACTCGCATGGATAGTATGGTCTTCGCGTACTCATTACTCGCTGAGTAATGCTGGTGCATATATTATCTGACACAAATTGCCAGCTCCCTTTAGTACACAGGGATTCGGCACCCCAGTGAGAGCCGATTGAATGGAAGGCTCTCACAGCAGGGTACTGCAAAGATTTATATGCAGTAAAAACGCAAATATGACCACCCTACCGCCTGTCCCGGAAATGCTTATTTTATAGCAGGCTGTATGTGTGGGTGGAACCTATCACTAATTGACTAACATTGAACTCGCTATTTGGACAAATACACCAGTATTAGCAACTACTCACTACCAATCTCCTGAAGCTGAGTATTTCAATACTCGCTCACCCTATTTGTTGTGTTAATAAAAAAATTATGGCTTTAGATAAGTTATTCAACATAAAAATAGTCTTGACACAATTTAAATAGGTGAAAAACTCAGATTTATTATGAAACGTATACCCTCAGACCTATCTGTTTAACCTTTTAACTTTTTAAATATTTTATCAAAGATTTCTAACATTTTAATGATGAATTTATGTTGGCATCACAGAGTACAATAATCACTTGTGAATTCTGAGCTATATAACATGAAGAGTATCAGCTGGACACTGAGAAAGGAACAGAAAGGTTAAATAAAAAAGAAAGGGCAGTCACTTTGAAGTAATCATATTTTCAGTCCATAGATCAAAGGTCACCATCACAGGAAAAGATTATAGCAAAGGATATTGTGCTAAAGTGCAAGCAATTTTTATTTCTTGTACTTTAGGTCACTTTTTGTTTCATTTTTCCATTTAGCTTTATTGATAAAGGATGATGAAAATAATGTATTTTTAATGCATAATCTAAAATGTAATTTATATAGTAACCTGGAGATGAGACTTAAAATGAGCAAATTGCGGGAACTTACCTCATAAGCGTTTTGCTGACGAAGAAATTTATTATTACAGAGCTGAATTTCCTCTAGAAAGCCAATAAAAGATGATATAGAAAATCATATTTTAACATTTTAAGCTGTTGTATCCAGAAAATAGAGCTCCAAAATAGCACATTAATAAATAATGCATTAACAATTTAACTGGCTAAAAAGTTAAGAAAGTTATAAAAAAAAAATATCAACTTATAGAAGAGGATGAAAATGGTCATGAAATTGCATAACAAGGAATCAGTCAAATAAATTCCCAACCAAGTAAATGGGTTTTCACTTTTGGCCATTCAGACAGGGAATTTATTGACTAATCCATTTTTTGCCTGGAGGACTGATCTGATTTTTGTAAGTGCATGTTAGTTTCAGTTATGTTTTTCACCTCTGTTTTTCCCAGAGGGTACAATTCTAAATGGGGAAAAAAAATACAGCAGAAAAGATGGATGCAAAAACACAAAGTATGAATGGGTTGTGTGTTTTTTGAAAAACCGATCAGTTTTCTAGCTGTAAAAATTTCCACAAGACCAAAAAACCTAAAGGCCACGTCACATGCTTCAACATCATTAACAATCGCATGAGCGATCTCCCGTGAACGAGATCGTTCGTCAATCCGAGATTGTTAGTGAGATGTCACACGTCTAGATATCGTGAACGAGGCACCAATGATATGGCGAGCAGCTATCGTTCGCACAACCCAGGAATGATACTTCTTCAATGTTGTGAATAGGTGAATTCGTTCACAAGATTGTTATCGCGATGTCACACACAACGATGCAGCATGTTGAACGTTGGTTAATTGAATGACGCATGATGGATTTGAGGTCAGGATCTCAAATCTGTGATGAGCGATCAAACGATTTTTCACCGCAAGATGCTCGGTTACACACAGTGATGCACAAACGATATCGTTTAAGCGATTAAAAAACTGTGATGTTTTAGCGATATCGTTAACGATATTGAAGCGTGTGACGTGGCCTTTATACACCATAAATTAGTGTAAATGGAATTGATACGATGATACAACTTTTATTATATTATAAACCACTTTTTTACAAAACAAAAAAATAACATACTGGGAACTCTAGTAATTCATATTCTGATAGGTCATAACATAGAGATCAGGCAAAGTTTGTCAAAAAAGGACATTTTAAAAATGCCCCTGTCTCTATGGGATTGTATGACCCATGTTCTTTGTTCAGCGTTCAAAATATACAAAAAATTACAAATACAATTATTTTATAGTTGTTGAAAGAAATGGTTGCAATGGTATAAAAGGGTGTAGTTTAGTATTTTATAAATTTGAGAATTATTTAGTTTATTTTTTTTACATATTTCATGTCATATCTCTTAAGATGTGAATGTAGGCTCATAAGTTGTATATGTATAAGTGGAACTTATTTACTTGTGCGGACAATCAAAACTACTACTTTATGAATGTAAAGTGCTGTAGAATTAATAAATATAAATAAATGAACATTTTATTATACTATTTGGGCCATTTATGTAAACATAATCTCCATGTAAACCAATAGATTTTTTTCAAATTAAAGGGAACCTGTTATGTCATGTTGTGATATTGAACTGCCCACAATGTGTTTTAACTGATGCATTGTGCATCACTAACATGGTTTTATAATAACTAAATTTCACATATTTATATTAAAAAAAGACTTAATATGCTGAGGTGACTGCACAAACCTACCTGTCTTCAGTCATAGGGGAAACGTATTTGATCACTGTTACTCAAGTTAATTCATAATATTATTTGAATTGCATCGCATCCCCTTGACTTTGGGCCTGCTTATCTCCTCCCATTCCGGTTACACATTGGAGCAGTTTAATATCACAAAATGACATGACAGCTTTCCTTCAAACCTGTTTTGCATTTGATTGCTTGAACAAGTAAACAATAAGGGCCTTGTCCACACACCTGCGCTCTAAGTATTTAGCGTTCTGCACTAAATACTTAGGTTTTGTGAGAGAAGCGCAGGTGCGTGTGTGCGGGCGCTTTCTGAGGACGCTGTCCCTGGTTACCCGATGTCTATCGTGGTAACCAGTTCATACAGCAGGCTGCCTAGTGACCACTTATGCCGAGCGCACCAAAGGACTGAATCCTCTGAACCAATTCACACAAACTCTATAGCAGGGGTGGGCAACTCCGGGCCTCGAGGGCCGTACACAGTGCAGGTTTTCTGTATATCCTTAGCATTTGACAGTTGGTAATTTAATGTCCTGCACAGTTGATTATTCTAACTGTCAAATGCTAAGGATATCCAGAAAACCTGGACTGTGTGTGGCCCTCGAGGCCTGGAGCTGCCCAACCCTGCTCTATAGGAAAGGCAAAAGGCTATTCCACTGGAGTATATTTGACAAATTAGTACAGAAAAACTCTGCATGTAAAAAGTCTGAATGTAAACTATTCCTTTAACTCCTTCACAACCTCTCACATACTGGGGCCTCAAAAGTCATGTTTCTGACTTTTATGTGGGTTTAAACACTGCACTTGTATGATTCCCCACATATGACAGCCATTATCAGCCATCATATCCTTCTAACAACCATGGTGGAGCTAAGCTCTTCTCATGGCTGTTAAGCAGTTATATATCGCTGTCAGTCTTTACAGAGGCATTTGACTTGCGCTGGTGGGAGTGCCTCATTTCTCCTGCCCATCAGCATCCCTGTGCCATGAGAGTGAAGCAACCATGAGTTTCGATGATAGCTGGAGGTCTGCTAATGATACACATGCCTGTCATTTTAAATCTTCTGTGAATGCCAGCTTTTAGGTGGCATTAATTGGAGATTATGATTTCTGTTATACGTAGCACTAATATGTACAGCACAAGCAATTGGGTGATTTAAAGGGAACCAACCACCCCCAATGACCCCCCCGGACTATTAATATGGCTCCCTACACCCAGCACATACATGTGCTGCAATGTTTTTTGCTAAAAAAACTGCTTTTTAAAAGTGAAGATAATGCTTTATAAAGTATTTAACGAAGGGACGGGTGGGCGTTACTTAGCTGTGGCTAAAGCCGGGTTGCAGCTGCCACTCATCATCCTGTGTCCCCTCGCAGCAGTAACGGCCAGCCCTTTCTTGTCGTCACAGCCTGGTGCACGGGCTCGCATGCCCGTGCACACGTCATCAGCTACAGCCGGGTAGCGAGCGCGCGCTCTGACTTCCACAGCCGAGCGCAGGAAGTCAGAGCGCGCGCTCGCTACCCGGCTGTAGCTGATGACGTGTGCACGGGCATGCGAGCCCGTGCACCAGGCTGTGACGACAAGAAAGGGCTGGCCGTTACTGCTGCGAGGGGACACAGGATGATGAGTGGCAGCTGCAACCCGGCTTTAGCCACAGCTAAGTAACGCCCACCCGTCCCTTCGTTAAATACTTTATAAAGCATTATCTTCACTTTTAAAAAGCTGTTTTTTTAGCAAAAAACATTGCAGCACATGTATGTGCTGGGTGTAGGGAGCCATATTAATAGTCCGGGGGGTCATTGGGGGTGGTTGGTTCCCTTTAAGTATTAAAAATCTGGAAAAAAGCACAAAAGTTCAAATTACCCCCCTGTTGTCCCAATAAAATAAAACAATTTAAAAAAATTAACAATACACATATTTGTTATTGCTGCATTCATAAAAGATCTATGAAAATATTAAATAAATTCAACTCATCATAAATGTCAAAAATTAAATCACCAGAATTATGTTTTTTGGCTCTGCAATGTTGCAATAAAATGCAATCTGAGGCAATCAAAACATTGTATCTAGCCCAAAATAGGTTAAGTAAAAATATCCCATCAGGGTGCAAAAAAAATGCTCTCACATATTCTGAAAATGTAATAATATTACGGGTCAAGGAAAATGATGACACAAAAACATTTTCGTACACATTTCTAAAATCTTTTTCACAACTTAAATTAAAAAAAACTATACATGTTTAGTACATCTGTACTAGTTCTTAAGCCGGCTTCACACCACAGTTTTTGTCTGTCAGGCTGGATCCTGGTTTTTGCAGGATCCACCAGACAGAACCTGACAGTACAGAATGTGCACAAAGTGTGGCCAAATATGCCCTCAGATACTTATTTTTGCAGGATTCCTTTTCTGCTACTGTCCATGGTGCTGAAGTCTGCCTGTGTCGACTCAGCCGATGTCCAAGGTGCTGAATTCACAGCCTGTGCATGAAATACTGCTATCCATGGTGCTGAAGTTAGAACGCCAGAATTTTTGAGAATGCTATGTTAAAAAAATTGGATCCGGGAAATGATCCAATTTTTTCTCAGATTCGGCACCCATAGAATCCCAAGTTATGGGCACCGGATTGTGCCAGATCTGGTTCTGTCTGGTTTTGTCCGATTTTTGAACCGGAGAAAATAAATTCTGCAGGCTCCAATTTTGGGTATGGTGAAAAACCTAACAAAACTGGATCAGGCACAGAATACACAAAACCTGATGGCCAAATATGACCAGTCTGACACTATAGGGATACATGGGAGACAAAACCAGATCAGGTTCTGTCTGATTCAAATGGGACAGAACCTGATGCACAAAAACCATGGTGTGAAGCTACCTTTACCGGTAGAATCATAGTACCCAGTAAGGTTTACGTTGTAATGAACATTGTATATAGAAAACCCCGAAAACAATTGTGGAATTACACTTTTTTGCAATTTTAATGCACTTAGAATTCTTTCCTGCTTTCTAATGCCCTCATATGGCTCTGTGGACACAAAAATATAAAACTTAGGGAAGGAAAAAAATGAAAGAGCAAAAAATGAAAATCGCAAGATCCTGAAGGGGTTAATTCCACTATTATGGAGCATTAACTATTATCATATTGTCGAAATAGTCTTATCAAAATAGTAATTTATTTAAAAAAATGCTTTGAATATTTACCATTGGATAAATTACACTGGGGAACAATTTGAAAAAAATTTCTGTTGAGTTAGGTTTTTGAGCTGATTTATACTAAAATTGGCATGCTGATTCCAAAAATGTAGTCAGTTTTTTTCTAGCACGTCAAGTTTTTCCTCCACAAATTACCTGCCAGAGATGCACAATTGCACTGATATCTGTAATAAGTTATCTGATTACAATTCGACTCATATAGAGCTACATGGCAACTTGTAAGAGTAGTCACAACTGAGACAGTGTGGTGAGAGGTGTGTGCAGCTCCCAATACGTCATAATTATCAATATCTTGAAACAAAACACTTTTTAGGTACAGTAGTTTACATATTTTTGAGAAGACAAAAATCCTATAGTTCAAAAACTTGACGTGATAGAGAAAAACAGATCATTTCTGGGTTCAGCATCCAAAAATTAATTAAGAACAGTTGTCTGACCTAACTCCTAAAAAATTGTGTTCCCCAGTGTTATCTATACTTTTTTTAGCTCAATATTTGTTACTAAATGCATATAAATCTGGGACAAATAGTGCATCTTTTTCTTTCGCACAGGTACCTTTGTAGTACAAGTGACTGCTGCTGATGCAGATGATCCTTCTTATGGAAACAGTGCCAAAGTAATTTACAGCATTCTTCTGGGACAACCATACTTTTCTGTCGAACCTGAAACAGGTTAGTATAGTACATGTCTTATACTTAAATTGTGTGTATATTTTTACATAAATCAATGTAAAATGTTTAGAACAGACTGCTTAAAAAAGCTTTAAATTGTATTTTGTTATTAAAAAGTTAATTTAAGGCAATACATATAGAGCAGTCTTTTTTTTAAATAGATATTCTGTATTTAAGTTATTTCAAAACAGTACACAAAATTGACAAAAGTAACATCTTTAGCACATTCATTAGAGTCATTAACATTCAAGTGTTAATAAGGGGGTAAAAAGTCAACTAGGGTGGGTGGTAAAACAGGGGTGATTGGAAAGAAGTGGGATTGGGTGATGATGGCCCTCTTTTTTTAATTTACTTTAGGTCACTCATAGACTAAAAGGGCATGTTCCCACGATCATTTTGAAGTGTTTTGGATATAGCGTATTGTCGCTATTCCAAAACGCTGCGTTGTACAGTACAAGCACAGTGGATGGGATTTAGAGAAATTCCGTGTACCCTATGTCAATTCATTGCTGCGGAATAGGAGGCGATCTTGGTAGAGGAATACAGGGAAAAGCCACCATGCCCAAACACTGACTGTGGGTATAGGTGGCTATTTTCACCGCCGAGATTACTGGCTTCCTCGTAGAAGAGGAGACAATGCATCCAGGATGTGACGTCTCTGGATAATGTCAACACAGTTTAAATTTTTGGGCAGTCCTTGTTGAACTCTGAAGTGACAGTTTAAAATGTCACTGCATTAACGAGTTGCTGCGCACGTTTGTGCAACTTTGGGGCATGGAGCTTGCTTTTATATAGTGTGTTCATAAAGCAACTATACAGTGCAGTGTGGTGTTGTTATAAGTACTAATACACAGTATATTTGTCCGCCAGTCCGGTTAGATTGCAGAACAGTTATGAGGACTGTGAAAAACAGTGTGACGCTGCAGTAGAGACCATGTTAAGTAAGACACGACAAGAGTGGACAGGAAGCGGACACATCACCTACTGGCAAGTGTTAACCACTGCATCGTTACTTTATAAACACTCTGTATAAAGCTATAGCTGTATTAGAGAATGTAGACATGATTTATTATCATTGAACAACTGCTATATATACAGATTGGAAAGCACTTAGTGACTCATAAAACAAGAGCTGCTAGGTCTACTGAAACCCAGACAGCTCTGTAAGGCTGGTTTCATACTGCAGTTTTTTTCCTGATCAGGTTTGTGTGCCAACACCAGGAGACAAACCAGGAGAGGAACCAGGAGAGGAACGAGGAGAGGAGTTTACAGAGAATAACTATAATTGAAGGATTGACACCTGCTCTGAGTTTTGGAGTCACTCCTGGTTTTGACACACAAACCTGATCAAACCTGATCAGGGAAAAAATTGCAGTGTGAAACCAGCCTTATGCAGAGGAAAGACTGAGTTTCCTTTGCTGCGATTGTGTATATTATACCAGTTCCAGTTATAAATAAATCACCAATAAAATAAATGTATATTTTATTTCCAAACACCATGCTGTAATTCCTCATGGGAAAGCACAGTGTACAAAGAAAATGAAAAAAAAAAAAAAAAAATTTCATAATGAAAAAATAAATAAAAAAAACTTTGAAATAATATGTGCAGAATATAAAATAATTTCTACAGTAAGTAGAACAGAATTTAAAATGTTTTTTTATGGTTCATTGTCATCATAAATACAGAAGTTAGAAATAGAAATGTGTTTAGTTTTTTCTTTTTTTCCCCAATATCAGCAAAAACAAAAAAATTTACAAAAAAATGAATTCAAAATTAGGAAAATACAGAGAAAAAATGTTAATATTATATGAGAATTTTTTTAAGGTTGATAAAATTACATGTATGATAAAACCTTGAAAATGTGCTTGATCAAGAAAAGGGCTGAGGAGGCCGCGGCAGGAGGGGGTTCCTGGGGACGTCCTGCGGTGGATCACACCGCAGTGTGAAGCCGCCCTTAGAAGACTCGACCTAGTAACCAAGGCTGAGATTTCAGCATTACTGATGGCTATTAAAAGATGCAAAGTGAACCAGATATTGGGAAGCCAGGATAGAGAGTATCTTTTAATATTTTGATGATCATTATAGGTTAACAAAAATGTTGCTGAATTTGTTTAAAAAAAAAGAAAATATACAAAATCTGCATGTTGGCATATGAGGATTATTTTAAAATTTGAGTAGAATACCACTTACCATAAATTTATTCACTTATCTTTACTTTTCAGCTGATTTATGCTGCCAAAACTATGGGTGGCATGAATTATAGCCTGAAAAATGTCAATTGTAACCAGGTATATTTTTCTCTGAAATGGATTTCAGAGAAAATATAGTTTTGAAGACTTGTCCAGAGGCCATATTTTTACAACTATATGGTAAGTATAAAAATAACCTGGAATACTCAATGGAGAAGTGGGAAAAAGATAAGAGAAACAAATTGTTTGCTGTTATCTTGATGACGGGATCTCCCTAAACAAGCAATCCCAGTTTTTTGCTTTTAATTGAATCCTACATCTGAATATTTATCCCACTCCTTTGTACTCCACTTGTACAGCTAGTAACTCTCGGCCAGCTCTGGTAAAAGAGTGATTATACTTTCCTCTAATAACTGTAATCAATCGCTTTATTGAAACATCAACATGCTGCTTACACCTTTCAGGTTAGGTTAAAACCTAGTTCCAAAAAGTCAAAAATATTCAGTTGTGCCATTATAAAAAATGTTATATGGGATATTAAAATAATTTAAGCATGGCTTTTTTGCCTTCAATGAGAAACTGAGTTGAATCCCCATACCACAGAGGTAGGAAGTAGAGAAATATATTACAATCTTCAAGGTTTAAAATCACATTGTATAGAAATGTGACTAAATTGAATTCAACACAATTTGATCCTACCTAAATAATGTTAGAGCAAATAACTGAAGTATTTTCACTGTCCAATAAGGTTATAACTTATGAAGGTTTTTTTTAAGTCACACACTGTAAAATTGGTGTTCTCTTCAGTTTGTACTTCAACTAAACTCTCCAGAATTACACTGGTATACTTTTACTACAAAGACACACAAAAATATATGGCCAAATGTATTGGCCAAAAGTCATGGTCAAAAGTACTGGCACCCTTAAAATTGTTCCAGAAGATGGATTATTTCTCCCAGAAATAAATTGCAATCGCACATGTTTTGTTATACACATATCTACTTCTTTTGCATAGTTTGTACTGGAATAACAAAAAATAAAATAGAGAAAATAGACATAATTTCAAACAAACCCCCCTAAATGAAACCTTTCCAAAATTATGTCTAAAAAACTTTGTTACAAGCATGTGATGCTCATTTAAACTCCCCTGTGGCATGTAAAAGGAATGGGAAATATGGATAACTCAAATGAACGCAGATAAAATGAAGAGTAGTTCACTCAATTTTGCATTGTATGTCTTTGTGTGACACTAGGTACTGTAAGGGCCCCTTTACATGCCACCACTGAAAGGTAGCAACTGCCGGGCACTGGGGATAATTGTGCCTGTTGCCATGAAATTGCTACGAAATGGCGGCGAGTAAATAGGGAAATTCCTCCCGGTGTCCTGCAGTTGACTCAGATACCTGTTGCAGAGCCGTGCTCAAAAACTCAAGGGAACACAAAGGCACAATTGTCATGGTGGTGGCGTCTAAACGGGGCACAGGCATGGATGTTGCATTGCCTAGTGAACTCCCTGGGGCGTGCAACAGCATCATGGATACCACGCCCCATCAGCGATCATTGGTGGGGGCTACTGTGTTACGATTGGCTGTACCTGCACAGGGCGCCATATTTAAAGAGCTATCCATTCACACTACACAATTGCAATGGCGTCATGTATTAGCCAGCCTTCCTGCGCAGGCTGGTCAATCATGATGCTATTGCGTTGTCCAATCAGCGTATTATCGTCACGGAATACACAACTCTGTCACGCCTATGTACTTGCGGCGTGAAATATGTACACCCATATTCCTTTGTGGTAGCGGCGTGTAAAGCAGGAAGGTATTCAACGGGAAGTAAGCCGCATGATCTTTGAGAACTTCCGGGGAACAAAGATACCTTCAGTTGACAAAGCAATGGTGGCGTGTATATGCGCCATCAGCGATCGGTATCCACCGTTAAAAACGTGTGCGTGCACGTGCGGTGGATACCTGTTGCTAGGCACAGTGGCGGCGTGTAAAGGTACCTTAAGAGTAGTGACAGGCATGACAGGTGTCATAGGCGAAGGGGCACTATGTATCCCTCAGAATGTGTTCTTAGACATATTAATCCTGCTTTGAGTAAGTTTTATTCACAATTATTGCTTTCAGTGCAACACAAAACAAAAATAATTGTAAACTGGGTCAAGTTATTTGACCAAGTCTTTAAGAAAACCTGATTGGGGTTTTTATTTTTGGAGAGATCTGTAAGATGATAGTGGGATGGATCTCTTTATCCAGCACAGATCTTTTGAATGGACCATGGACACGATTCTTATTTAAACCTGCAGCAAAGGGCATGGTGTGTCTCTGTTGCAAAGCAGCAGGTTCTGTGTGAGCCTGAGGCTGGGGTCACACTTGAGAATGCCGCCAGCGCTAAAATCTTTGAAACGCAGCACATAGCGTTAATGCTATGCGCTGCCAGTAAACCCTAGCACCATAGCAACCTGGTGTTTATCTTAGCAGCTGCCACACACCAAGCTGCATGACATGCACTTTAGCAGAGAGCACAGGAAAACGCTGTCTGCAGCATTTTCCTGTGCGCTCTGCTAAAGCGCATGTCATGCAGCATGGTGTGAGACCGCTGTTAACATGAACAGTGGATTGCTATGGGGCTCCGGCTCACTGGCAGCGCATAGTATTAACACTATGCACTGCGGCTGCTTTCTCAAGATTTTAGCGGGTTCAGTAGCCTCAAGTATGACCCCAGCCTTACACAGACCAGAATTAAAGACCTAGACAAGAGTCAAATGGATGCTAGAAACTAGACTATGCACCTGAGATTTGTATAGGTACAGGGTGCAGATGTTGACAGGACTGTAACCATATGCTATGTAAGTGAACCATCTGTATTCCAGGTGTCCAGGTCTTTTTAAAGTGTGTTTTGGAAAATAAGAGAATTTGAGAACCAATATTGTTAAAACATATCAACAGTCACAAAACTACAAGTCCATCTTTAGACATCTTGCTGTTTCGTTGTCTATGGTGCACAACTTAAACAAGAAGTTTACAATTCATAGCACTATAGCTAATCTCAGAGGATGTGGATGGCAGAGGAACATTGATGAATGGTTTCAATGCAGGCTAGTCTGGATGGTGGATAAGGAGCCCCAACAATGTTCCAAAGAAATTCAAGCAGTTCTGCAGGCTTAAGGTGCATCAGTGTTCGTGTTAACTATCCTTTGACTTTTGAATAAATAAAACACTATAGCAGGAGAACAGGAAAATTATACTGTTTACACAGTGACATAAAAAAGCTAGAGTACAGTTTGCTAAAATATTCAAGAGTAATTCAAAATCCTTCAGGGAAAGTATCAGTTGCACAGATGAGACAAATAAAGAGCTTTTTGGTAAAGCACACCATTCTGCTATTTACCAAAAATGGAATGAGGCTTACAAAGAAAAGAGCACAGTACCTACAGTCAAATATGATGGAAGTTTAAAGATGTTTTTGAACTGTTCTGTTCTAACACTGGAGCCCTTGACTGTATGCAAGGCCTTCTTGAATTTGAAGATTACCAAATAATTTTGGGTTGCATTATAATGCAACCTAAATATATAATGAATTAGGGCCGTGACCCTAAACATGTCATGAAGTACCCAGAAATGGTTAAAATTACCACCAGAGCCTCCAATGAGTAAAGAAGTGGTATAGTCTAAAGTAGGAGGAAAAAAATCAGGGTGTAGCTGAACAAAAAACTACACCACTAGGATAGATACAAGGCAAGGGAAGTATTTTGATTTTAATCAATACATTTATTAAGTGAATCAAACAAAATGGCCACCATGATTATTATTATTATTATTATTATTATTTATTTATATAGCGCCATTGGGTTCCATGGCGCTTTACATGAGGATGAGGGAGACAAGAACAAGTACACTAAATCTAGGCGATCAGGACGTACAGGTACAGGAGGGGCAGGGACCCTGTCCACGTGGGCTCACAGTCTATGAGGGGTGGGTTAGGATACAGTAGGATGGGGGAATGTCAGGTATGGGGCGTTCGCCTGGGTCTCATGGCAGGTTGTAGGCTTGACGGAACAGGTGAGTCTTCAGGTGACACTTGAAGTTACTCAGGGTAGGAGAGTGTCTGACGTGTTCGGGTAGGGAGTTCCAGAGTAAGGCAGATGCCCGGGAGAAGTCCTGGACTCGGTTGTGTGAAGAGGTGATGAGGGGGGAGCAGAGGAGGAGTTCTTGGGAGGAGCGGAGGTTGCGTGAGGGTAGGTATCGGGAGACCAGGTCGGAGATGTATGGTGGGGCCAGGTTGTGTATGGCTTTGTAGGTCATGGTTAGTGTTTTGAATTGGGATCTCTTGGAGACGGGGAGCCAGTGAAGGGCTTGGCAGAGGGGGGAGACAGGGGAGTAGCGGGAGGACATATAGATGAGTCGGGCAGCGGAGTTGAGGATAGACTGGAGAGGTGTGAGGGAGTTAGCCGGGAGGCCATTGAGAAGGAGGTTGCAGTAGTCAAGGCGGGAGATGATAAGAGCATGGATGAGTGTTTTATCGGTGTCGTGGGTGAGGAAGGAGCGGATCCGTGAGATGTTCTTGAGCTGGAGCCGGAGGGATGTGGTGAGGGCCTCGATGTGGGGTTTGAAGGATAGGGAGGAGTCAAGGATTACCCCGAGGCACTTGGCTTGGGGGACTGGGGAGAGGGCGCAGTCGTTGATGCAGATGGATAGGTTGGGAGGTGGGGTGGAATTTCTTGGGGGGAAGACTATGAATTCAGTTTTGTCCATGTTGAGTTTAAGGAAGCGAGCAGAGAAGAAGGATGAGATGGCGGAAAGGCATTGAGGGATTTTCGAGAGTAGGGAGGTGATGTCAGGGCCGGACAGGTAGATTTGGGTGTCATCGGCGTAGAAGTGGTACTGGAGGCCATGGGACTCGATGAGTTGCCCTAGGCCGAGAGTGTAAATGGAGAAAAGTAGGGGTCCCAGGACGGAACCTTGGGGGACTCCGAAAGAAAGGGGGTAGGGTGAGGAGGAGGTGTGGGAGTGGGAGACGCTGAAGGTCCGATCTGCTAGGTATGAGGAGATCCAGGAGAGGGCAAGGTGGGTGATGCCAAGGGATTCCAGGATCCGGAGAAGAAGGGAGTGGTCAACCGTGTCGAAGGCGGCAGACAGGTCATGGAGTAGCAGGATGGAGTAGTGGTGTTTGTTCTTGGCGGTCAGTAGGTCGTTGGTGACTTTGGTCAGGGCTGATAGTTATAAATAGCTGTCCTAGCTATTATTTAAAGAAACTGATGACAAATTTATTTTTTTATGAGTAAATAAATCTGTTTACATTACACTTAGTCAATTGAAAAGTATTTTTTTATTTAACAAATTACATAATATAAAAATCAAAGATGTTAGAGAGACATGTGGCACCAAGTACTGTACTCATTTATGCTCCTTGATGCTATCTTGCATCGTGTTATATATGTTGGATGTTTTCTAGGGCCTATTTACATAATATACAACTTGTCTTGTGTGGTAGGTTCCTGCTTATATGGATCTGGTGCATAGAGCCTTCTCTTGTGCTGCTATGATCAATGCCTCTTTACTATCATCAAGTCCATAATTTTCCAGCCATTGGTAGAATTTCTTCATATTAGCTACCTCAGCTATTTGTTGATGATACGTACCATGTAGTGGCTTATCTTGCCATGGTAGTTCATGTTTCTGTTTATCCTTCCAGGATTGTTGGGGTTGCTGCAAATAGGAACAGAAGCATGAAACACAATGGCAGGATCAGATATATTTAATCACATTACCACTCATCTTTTGATACCCTCCACTCCTCACCAGCACTTCCCTTGTTCTCATCTTGTTATCACTGCTGTGATCACCAAAATACTCAGGACTGGGACTGAGACATTAACCATTGATTAGATGTGGAACATTTATGCCAATGCACATGAAAGGTCATGTTGCATGTCGTGATGTCATTGTTGTGACCTTACATGTGCTTCTGCTAAACATTCTCATGCCTCACCAGGAGATGATGTTCTGGCTGAGCTTAAGAAGGTCCAGAGATTCAACATTCAGCAGCATGATAATAATATGTGACAATGACTGGTTGGCTGAGAGGTGATAATTGAATGGCCAGAGGCATAAGCGGTAAGGTTGGTATAAACATTTTGTATACTAAACATAAGAAAAGAACTCCAGCACTCTTGATATGTTATTGGAGCTGGCTTTGTCTGCCTACAGGTTTTTAATATTAGTTACATCTTATGTATATTATGCTCAGAGTCAAATAGCAAAACAACTACTTAAGTGTTATTGTGCTCTGAGGTTTGCAGAGACCCCTGAGCATTAAAAGGGTCATTAACTTCTCTGCAAATCAAATTTTCTAGGAAAATCTTCATAAACAAGCAAATACAAATTTTGCCTGATCCATTCATTTGTTTATAATTGAAAGCACTTTATAGATGTGATTTTCATTAAAAAGGAAAATCTCCTAACATTTTAAGTTCATTTTTTCTTTCCAAATACTGTAGTCTAAGTAAGTGTTTGTTGCTAAACAAATTGTAATATGTGCAGCATTTTATATCTATGTTAATTAACTTTACTTTTATGAAGGTATTATCCGTACTGCTTTACCAAACATGAATCGAGAAATCAGAGAACATTACCAGGTTGTTATCCAGGCCAAAGATATGGGTGGCCAGATGGGAGGATTATCCGGAACGACTACTGTGAACATAACTCTGACAGATGTAAATGACAATCCACCAAGATTTACTCAAAGTAAGTGAATACAGTATAAATTGTAGATAATGTTAACAATCTCTATCAATGGATAAAGGCAGACATTTTTGAAGATTGCACTACTGAATACAAAATTAAAGAGTATTGATGTAAGCCTCTAAGATCTGATCCACAGGTCCTAAACACAAATAGTCAAAGGAAATACATTACTCGCTCTAATTTTAAAGTGTTTACACAAGAGTTAAGAAATAAAACACTTTAAAATCTTACAAAAATTTTACTAATTCTTTGTTGTAAAACAATTTTGATACTTATGCATTTTTATGTCAGCCCTGCCTTCAACAAAAATGATACCACTAATTGGAGTAATATTTCTGGCATAGACACAAGACAGTTGTAAAATGTACTTAAAGGGGAACTCCGGGGAGAGATAACTTTTTGTACTGTCCATGCCCGCCTACATGATGAAGCTGAGCTTGGCACTACAGTTCCTGGATCTATAGATCATGTCTAAATCTATAAAATCATATCTGCTTTTTTACTCTCACCCCTCCCTCAGGGGAAATAGAAATTCAGCTTCATGCTGTTAATGAGAGCAGGAGGTTTGTCAGGGACGTGGACCCTGGAAGCTCCAAGCCATCTTACATTCCTGCCCCCTCAAACGTCTGTAGGAACAGGGGGCATGGAGGGGTTGTGGCCACTGCCCCATGGTTACAGTCCATACATATTGTGTGTTGTGATTTATTTGGTCAGGCCTAAAAGAGCTAAGGAAAAACACTGATCAGCTCTGACTCATTCAATAACATCATTCATACGGCATCTCTGTATTGAATTCAAGAGTTCCACCTTAGTTTATTTAAAATGGGATTCAGACAAACCCCACAGATACAGTATATATATATCTTTCACACTATAAGTTTCTCAAAAGTTTTCCCACCTCCTCTGCCCTCCATTTCAGACTATCTATTAATCTATTGGGAATATGTAGTACAATAAGAATATGCAAAGTTGATGCTTTTATTGCGAACAGTGATTATATGATCTCTGAGTGTCTGAACGGAGTAGAGCCTTTTCAACTCTTCCAGTAATACTTGTTAAAGTAGACTGTTTTTCACGTATCTTGAGCTTCCATAAATGCTTCAGTTGCAGTGAAAAAATGAGCAATATAAAAGTAATGTAAATTAGTCATCTCTTGGGGGACATATTGTATTAGAAATATAATGTATATACGAAATATAACATAAAGTGTGGTCGCAATTTAAATCCGCCGAAAATAATATAAAAGGAAACAAAATAAAAAAACAAAACATCATTAATTTATATACTCATAATTTTGGATATGTAATGTAAAAATGAAAAATGAATAAACATTAATTTTAATATATGGGACCAGATTCATCAAGATTGGCGTTGCTCATGTCTGTCTTAATGAGTAGGTTTGTTGGAGTCAGACATTTCTGATTCACGAATCAGGAGTATTTGACAAGTGACATGCAGCTCTCTTGCACCTCACAACAAATTCGTCATACTAAGGGCCCTTTCACATCAGCGTTTTTTTCAAATCGCGGCAGATGCGGTGAAAAAACCACATCTGCCGCGATTACCGTATACTGGCTGCACTTGCGGCACGTTGCGGCGCGATTGCAGTAAACGCCATACAATGTATAGGCGGACTTGCGGCAGGTGCGGCAAGTGCGGTTTTGGCACTTGCGCAGGTGCGGCCGCGAAAAAAAATGCTGTCAGCCGCGGTTTTTTTCGCGGCCGCACCTGCCGCAAGTGCCAAAACCACACTTGCTGCACCTGCCGCAAGTCCGCCTATACCTTGTATGGCGTTTACCGCAACCGCGCCGCAACCGTGCAGCAAGTGCAGCCGGTATGCGGTAATCGCGGCAGATGCGTTTTTTTCACCGCATCTGCCGCGATTTGAAAAAAAAGCTGATGTGAAAGGGCCCTAACACACAGAAAATTGAATACAAAAGCAATCAAAAAGACATATTTAAAAAAAAAAACAAAACAGTGGTATGAATTAAAATACCAAACGGTTTAAAAAACCTAACACTAATATGGTTCATTAAGAAAAATAAAGTTAAAGATTAAAATACATATTATTTTATCTAAGTTATTAGTGTGTAATAGTAGCAAAGCCTAAAGAAAATTAGAATATGTATTCAGATGATGATTTGAATGGCCATCTTGTTATACCTAGCATATATCTGTTTGTAGGAATGGAGTATACGGCTGATGAAGGCCATAGGTTTACAGCGTATGAGGCTGTCACGTGATGTGAACTGATGGGCAGAATTGTAGTTGGGAGAATAGAGTAGAGGATAAGGATAACGGGAATGGATGAGATGGGACAGAAAACAATAGATTGTGAGTTCACTACCGATGAACACATAGTGTAATATGTGGTCTATTACATTAATATAGTTTGATGTATTATGTTTGAGAGGAATCCTTAGAGGAGAATGATATACCGCAATGGGGATAAAAAGAGGTATATGTTATAGATTTTATAATAATTTAAAAAAAAGTTTATAATTGCTGTTAGAATTGATCACGCAAAGAATTTATATTTTAAAGAAATTTTTAGTGTTATAAACCAATCCAGATGAAAATATTAACCTTGAGATGTATAATATGTTTTTTATGATGAACTGAATGAATATCAGGGACCGGGGACTGCTGGATACTAATAAAGCTGTATATGGGTTGAACCCTTTTCTTCACGTTGTGAGACGCTGGTGACACCACACTATTAGATTTTTAATGTCAGTATATATAGAAGTACTTTGTATATGGATGTAATTCTTGTATTTCCTGATGAAGTGAGGAGGTCCTCACGAAACGCGTCGAGACAGATAAAGATACTTGGATAATATTTGGATTGGATCAGTACTTCGGGCAGCGCACGTTGAAACTCCTATTCACCTAGCTTTACATACTTTGGATTCTCCAGGAGGTGCAGCAGCCTGTTTTATGAGTAATAGGTGTTGTGACTTGGCACAACCCTCAAAGGTGAGTGCAACACACACCTAGTTATTAATTTTAATACACAGATAAGACCCTATGTGCGCCATTTCTCCCCCTTTTCTAGTGCATTTTTTAATAAGTTATTTGTGTGTAAGAGTAGCAAAGCCTAAAGAACATTATATAAATTTAGTATGCGCATGTGCACAGATCACTCATGGCGGGCAATGGGAGCGCATGGGCGGTCTGCAAGCATCTGCAGACACCGTGCGGCCCATTATAAAGGATAGGGCTGCCGTCTGCATGCAGACACTTGCAGATGTCCTCCGCAGAACGCTGCGGAGGCATCTGCAAGTGTGAACCCAGCCTTAAGTGCTCTGGGCATGACAAAACTTTGCCTCCCACCCAACCTCTTTGTCTTCATCTATCTTGATTTTTCCTTTTCCTGCCTCCTGATAAAACGCACATGAGCGAGTTATCAATCGACCTGAAGAGGTTGGTTTTAGGCAGTGAAACAGCCTCAGAAGGCAAAACCTTGTCCAGTGCTCTGTGTCTTCCAGAGCACTTAAAAATGAATTGGCATACACATAACAATGTTGGCTTCTATTTAATGGCGGAAGAGAAAAATGTAATAATGTTATTGCAATTCCATTCTAAAACCTGATTATGATATATTCAAGTTGAGATAGTTATATTACTGACAGATCCCCTTTAAATTGACTGGGAGATTTTACAAAGCAATTACCTAATCAGCCATGAAATTCCTTAGTATAAGCCGAAAGTAATTGATCAACAATCTATTAGATAATGTATTTGGGTGACATAGGAGGCAGCCTCTTTTAGCCTGACCACCTAAATACACTTGTTACTGTAAATAATACATCCAACAGATTAAATAGCCTCTGATTTTGGCTGGAGAGCAGGAATCTCGCTTTCACCATCCAGCTTCTTTGATGATCACAAGAGCAGTTTCTGAGCCCATGCAATTACCAAGATATATATGTATGTCAGTTGGTCTCAACAAAAGACATTCGTTGATGTCATATATCACTAAAGGGGTTAAAATAAATATGGTGTTTTATTTTATGTTCTAAACTTCATTTTTTTTCCCTGAAATTGGCAAAAATGTAGCAGATAGACTTTTCCTAATCAGTTCTAAATGTCACTGGTTAGATTTAAATCACCTCATTAAGTTCCTTGCTAGAGGCATGCATGAGCTGGTATTATAAAAATCGAATATATTTTTTTTTGTTACAAAAGACTTAAAAATAGATGTATTTTTCCTCAGTGATTGTTCTGTGTTGTCTATTCTATAGCATTGTTATAAGCTATACACAACACAATGCTTTTACTTTAAATGAAGAATCTGAGAAATAATACGTCTGGCACTGTATGTGATTATAGACAAAATATCTTCTATATTTGCATTCATCATAATATTGCACATCTCCAAACCTGGATAAACATTTTATATATATATGATATTATCACATTTCACCATTTCATTTATATTTAATGGTTTTAATGACCTATCTGTATAGAAGGTCATCAATATCAGATCAATGGGAATCCCATTTTGGCACCTTTTCAGTTATCTGTTATTAGCCGTGGTGGTGAATGAAAGTAAATATTAAATAAAGTTAGCTCCAACTCATTTAAATAGTAACTGAACTTTGGCACTTTTCTTTAAAGAGTCATGCAGGAAAAAGTATATAATACTGTATATCGGACATGTAGTCTGTTTTTCAGTATGTCATTATATGCCTGTAGAGCCTTGTATATTAGAAAATGCTTCCAAATAAACATTGACAATAAAAAAAGGTTGGAGAAACCAGCCAAATGATAAATGACTTTTCTGTTAATATTGCCCTTCAATTTCTATCTTCTTTCTCAATGATGTTAATAGTAGAGTACGTTCTGAAATACTAGATTTGCAGCAGAAAATTTCACAATGAATTCAGAGGGAGCATGATGGAGTTTTGTGTGCCAATTTTCATGGTTCCACAGTGGTACACTTAAAAAAAAATAAACACAAGTCACTAGAATTGACTTCATTGATGAGCTAATTTAATAGAGTGGAATTTCAGCTCACATTTTGTTGAACCCTACAATGCCAAGCCACTGTTAGAAAAAGATAACAACATCTCTAATCTCCCTACTATGTTCCGACCTCCTATTTGACTAGGACTTCAACCTCTCTGAGCAACATCTCATCATTGTGCTTGTGTGATATTATGACATAGAGATGCACATCGCTCAAGTGGAAACTAAGGTGTGCAATAATGTCTGAGGTATAGTTAAGAAAGAAGACAGGTGTTAGAGTGAAGAGGCTGAATATTTTTTTATGGTAAAAATAAAGGAGACAAAACGGCAATAGTGCCTATCAATAGGACACTGATTTGCACTCAGATCACATAATAGGTCCCTCACTCATCTAGTGTGTGCACCAAATAGTTAAATAGCATGTAGTTTAAGTGCTGCAGGACCTCCACCACCATTTAACACATGTAAAGATATCCAGTCAGGGATGGTGTATACACAGTCCACGCGCTTGAATAATCAGTCCAAATCTTTAGGTAAGCCCTTACTTACATCCACCTACGCTACGCGTTTCAGTACCACTCCGGGCACCGTCATTTTGATGCCCTGATAACAGTGTCCGGAGTGGTACTGAAACGCGTAGGTGAAATAAAAAGGGGGGTCTTTTACCTAAAGACTTTGACTGATTATTTCAAGCAGCCGGGCTGTCTATACACCATCCAAGGATCTGGAAATACTTTTTTTGGCATTTAACATTCTATATTTATTCTACTCTTGGTTCTATAAAGAAATCAAGGCATTACAAGCAACATTCAAATTACATTGAATAACTTTTCTGCAATTCATAACTCTGTGATAATGTGTGCATTTTTGCAATCTATTCTCATGCCAAGTCAAAACCATTGGAGTGTGCACTGGTGGCACATGTACTAAGGTTGGATAGAGTGCAGCTCCCCCTCATTGGCAGCAAATGTACAATGGTTGGATAGAGCACAGCTCCCCCTAAGCCACCAACCACAAAGCAGGTCATGGGCACATCATGGGGCCAAGCATGAACTAAGGAGACATCAAAAAAAAAAACTTCTGTAGCTTTATTGGAGTGATACCAGGATGTTGGGACCTTACACCTGTTTGTGCAGAAAACGCCATGCCTCATTAGACTGATAAATCCAAGCCTAGCATTTGAAGTCTGGTATTTCAGCATGTGCTGCAGTGATAAGAAAATATGTGAATGTTAAATGATGAGGAGGAGAGGCAGATGAAGTAATGTTATATTTATTATCATTTGGGGCTGAAGAGATTAAAGTATACAATAATTGGAAATTTAATCCAAGGGTAATAACATCTCTTAATATACAATTTCCAAGTAAAATCCAAACGTACAGGAAATTTGAATAGAGATGAGCAAACCTTTTGAAGTTTGGGTTTGGTTTGCCGAATGGACATACATGTGGAGAGTGGAATTCCACAATGTTGGCACATCGCATATCAAACTGGTTAACCGGTTGACCAAAAGACCTCTAAAGCAATGCTATTCGATGAGGTGCAGTGTGAGAATAATGGAAGTGAGTACACAGCAACTGTGACTTGTGCAGCAGCTTATCTAGGCACTAAGATAGTGGCATAGGAATTGCTGGACAACCAGGTTGAGAACATGAGCCATGCAAGATATATGTGTAAGTATGCCCTGGCATAGGGCTGCCACGAGGTTTGCACTGTATTTCACATGGCCTTTCCTGGTTCAGGTGTAGCGGAGACAGCCATTGCTGAAACTCGGCCTGCATAGCTGTCCATAACTCTTCAGCTGTGTGACTTATATTTCCAAGGCATTTTAATTTAAAACTGCCTGTTGGTGGAAAGCCCTGGCAGTGCAGTATGGATTTGTGGTGGATTCTGTCTAAATTGTTGCAACATTAAGGGGGATTGTCAAAGGTGCAGCTTGAGGCCCTAGAGGAGGTGGACGAGGCAGAAGCAGTGGATGCAGAGGTATAGGTCAAAGTTTGTCCCAAAAGTCTTGGAGATTTCAAGACATGGGGAGCAGCAACTTTCCCTGCCTGGCCCCACGGCCACAGAGTCACCCAGTGGCCAGTGAGGAAGATGTAATACCCCATGGCCATGTTTACTCGTCTAGGTATTAGTGGTGATATGCACCCTCACACACACAGAGTTTCTCAATGAGCGGGTGATGTCTGTGACTTGCTGGATAGCACAGCACAGCTTTTGTTAAGAAGTAATAGCGTCTGGATAACTGATAATAAAAGGGCCACAATGACCATCAGCTTTTGGAAACCATCTGTATCCACAGGGTGTAAAGGGAGCATTTCCATGGCCAACAAATTGGAAATGGTCATGTTCAAGCTCTTTGCTTTAGGATGTATAGGAGGAAATAATATTTTCCGTGACAACAACTGTTGGACCAAGGACTGTGCTGAGAGAGTGTGGAGTAGAGTGTACACAAGAAACTGCTGCATTGTGAAAGGAGGTGCAGGTGAAACATTTGCGTGTTTGAGATTGGCCAAAGCCAGCAGGTGTGTCCACTTCCGTAACAACTGAGGGACTGTCAGTCACCCCAACTGTGGTGAGTAAACAAGTGGAGGTCCTGCAGCCGGACACCTGTCGGACAACACTTACCATGCTGATGGAGGAAGAAGTAGCAGATGCATTTGTTAAGGCAGATGGTGTTCGGTGAGGCTTGCAATGCACAGTTTTAGTACAGTAATTTCCCAGGGTAAGGCATGGTGCTGGATCATGTGGCAGTTCATGTTTTCAAATTGTTGTTTTTTTTTGCTTCTGCTACAAAATTTACAGATAACATGAGTTGAGTCGTCTTTTGAGGTATCAAAAAAAGGGTCATGTTAGGCAACCCTTACTGCCTTTGACAAATGTCGACCAGTGACCACTGCTGTCCAGAGCCAAAGTTGTGGCTGAGGATGACATGCTTGTCTTGCTTGCAGCCCTCAGTTTCTGTGCAGGAACACATAACCTAACCTCCTTAACTTCCTCCTCTGCTGAACTACCTAGCTGCATCACTTATGGTTGATTCCAAGTTGAATCCATAACTACATCATCATCCTCTCTAGTAGTGAATAAAGGCCATGGAGGCCAGAAATAATTTACCTGATGCATTATTTTTAATTCTGTGAATGCTCTATACCACAGCATGTATTGTCATTATTGCTTTAATTTGGACTTTGAAATGGATTTTATTTGAATTCCTGAATGATTGGAGCTGGTCCTTTAATCTATTTTCCATCATCATCCTCTCTTTTGTCCAATTCCTCACCATGAGAGTCACCCTCCTTAACTTCTTGTCCTGAACGCACAGTACTTTACTAGTGTTCCTCAGATATCTGATTCCCATCACCATCATCACCTGCACCCCTGAGGGTAAACGTCTGGTGACAAGGGTCTGGATTCTACTGGGACCATACTTCCTCCATCCCTGGATCCAACTTTAAAAGATGTTGGGCATCGGTGCAGACGGTTACATTTTCTGGACATGCCACTGGATGCAGCACTTGCCATGAACTATAGCAAAAGCTCTTTCTGTGCCTCATACACAACTTGTATAGCTCTTCTGCTGGCAAACAAAGAGACTGGAGTAGGCTGTCCAGTAAGAGAAGTGGTGACTTCCCTTGGGGCATAACAAGACAATTTTTGGTCAGTACTGCTTTCAATGCCATTTGCAGTAGCACCTACAGAACTTACACGTTGAACATCAAGCCTCCCTGTTCCAACAATGCTTTTACCCTTCCCCTTTCCACCACGACCTCAGAATTTTCTATTCATGTTCTATGCACACAGATTTGGAAAGCACTTCTTTGAGGCCAAAGACTGCCTTTTTATGAAAAAGTGAAGGATTTGACAATCACTCCTTTGAGACAAAAAAATGCCTTCTTATTACAAACTAAAGGCTTTGACAATATCTGGTTAGATACCAAACACAGCCTTGTCAGGGAAAACTTATTGATTTGTCAATAAACTAGTTTGAGGTAAAAAAAATGCTTTTTTAGTACAAACTGAAGGATTTGAGAATAACTGGTTAGAGGCCAAACACAGCATTTTATGGAAAACTGAATGATTTGGCAAAAAACTGGATTGAGACAAAAAATGCAGTAAGTACAAGGGTGGACAACTCCATGTCTTGAAGTCCGCCAACAGTGCAGGTTTTCAGGATTTCTTTAGCATTGCACAGGTTATAATTGAATCACCTGTACTGGTGATGATTCCAACCCTTGTTCAATGCTGTAGAAATCCAGAAAACCTGCACTCTTGGTGGCCCTTAAGCCCTGGAGTTCCCCACAACTGCTTTAGTACAAACTGAAAGATTTAGCAATCACTGGTTAAAGGCTAAGCACAGCCTTTTCAGGGAAACTTCCTTATTTGGCAATAAACTGGTTTAAGGAAAAAAAAATCCTTTTTAGTACAAACTGAGGTATTGGAGAATCACTGGTTATAGGCTAAACACAGACATTTTAGGGGAAACTGACTTATTTGTATTAAAAAGGCATTTTTGGCCTCAAACCTGTTTATTGCCAAATCAATCAGTTTCATATTAAAAGGCTGTGTTTTTCCTTTAACCAATTATTCTCAAATTCTTCACTTTGTATTAAAAAAGGCATTTTTGGCCTCAAACCTGTTTATTGCCAAAGTGAAGAATTTGAGAATAATTGGTTAAAGGACAAACACAGCCTTTTAATATGAAACTGATTGATTTAGCAATAAACTGGTTTGAGGCAAAAAAAAAGGCCATTTTAGTACAAACTGAAGGATTTCAGATCAACTGCTTAGAGGCTAAACAAAGACTTTTTAAGGAAAACTGAAAAATTTGGCAACAACTGCTTTGATGCCAGACACAACCTTTTAATTAGAAACACTAATATTTGGCAATCACTTGCTGTATGCAAAAATCATGGCTTAGGCAAAAATTTAGATGTCACACTTGTTCTAAGCAAAAAATGCCTATGTACAGATGGACACTGTTGCACTTCTATTTCTATCTAAAAATCAATCGAGTAGCAAGCTCATTTTTTGTTTAACATGGACGAAGCAGCATGCAGCTGCACTGTCCCTAAGCAGTAACACTTTGAAAATGGCGACGACAGCAAATGGCCACTTCTTTTATCTCGAGGGACATGTGACTTTGGCAGCCTTTGAAACAAGCCAGCCAATAATTCAAGACCTTGTGTCTTCAAATTGTGGATGTTTTATGTGCCTTTATTTGTTGCCGGCCTGGAACATCCACACAGAAAGTGTCATTGAAAAATGGAGTCTGACGCAATTCTAACCTCTCCCATCACCTATCCTCATCAAACATGTCACACCCACTATCCTACACTGTCAAAAGGTAAGAGAAAAACATCACGTAAATGTAGTAACACTCACAGTTTGTAGACTTATTCAGCCAGCACCACCACGGTGTATTGCGCACTGTGAGGTTCTTTTCAGCTTTTGCATGGCTTCAGGTTGCCCCTTCCTTTGGCATCCTGCAATCCAGCGTCCTGCGCTCTGAGCCGCCTGTTTAACCGGTGCACACTTCCAGTACAGTGATGCGTCACTTCTGGTTTCCAGTGAAGAATGAAGCTGCACACGGGTCACAGCAGGAACACATCATGTTTATTAAATAAATCGGGTTCTTACATGGTGAGGGGTGCAGGTGGATACACAGGTGACAGGCATTTTACGCCACAAGTGGCGCTTCCATGGGCATACAATCCACCACATCACTAAAACGTAGCAATGCTTTTCAGTTTACGAACAAAGCTGACTGAACAAAATCTGCAATGTTCATGCCCAATTTGACATTAGCGAACATGTTCAAGGAAAGTTAACTAACCTCTAAATTTGAATTTTGCCTGAACTGCTTTAAAACATAATGGGATTTGTCTGTATGTTATATTCGTTACAATACAAAACATTACAATAAACAATTATTAAAAAAAAAAAAAAAAACATAATGGGATGGGATACAATTTTTTAAATTTCTATTGAACTTAATGCGAACCATCTGAAATTCTGTAATAATTCTGCAACCATTGTATAAATTAACATAAAGCAGATTTAAACTGTACCAGGTCAATTACTGCATCAAGAATTTCTATACAGTGTGGAAAATATAGACAGATTTTCTGGTACCTACACAAGAATGCTTTCAAGGAAGTAAAATATTAGAATCTGAGAGTTCTCAGTGGTTGATACCTTTTAATGGCTAACTGAAAAGATGGTAAAAATAGCAAGCTTTTGGGACACTGTTGCTCCTTTGTCAGGCAGATAATGACACAGAATCTGAAGACACATGCACATATATATACAGTTGTGGCCAAAAGAATTGACACCCCTGCAGTTCTGTCAGATAATACTCAGTTTCTTCATGAAATTGATTGCAATCGCAAATTCTTTGGTATTATTGTCTTCATTAAACTTGTCTTCAATGAAAAAAACACAAAAATAATTGTCGTAGAGCCAAATTGGATCTAATTCCACACCAAATTTAAAAAGGGTGGACAAAAGTATTGGCACTGTTAGAAAAATCATGTGATGCTTCTCTAATTTGTGAAATTAACAGCACCTGTAACTTGCTTGTGGCACCTAACAGGTGTTGGCAATAACTAAATCACACTTGCAGCCAGTTGACATGGATTAAAGTTGACTCAACCTCTGTCCTGTGTCCTTGTGTGTACCACATTGAGCATGGAGAAAAGAAAGAAGACCAAAAAACTGTCTGAGGACTTGAGAAACCAAATTGTGAGGAAGCATGAGCAATCTCAATACTACAAGTCCATCTTCAAAGACCTGAATGTTCCTGTGTCTACCGTGCGCAATGTCATCAAGAAGTTTAAAGCCCATGGCACTGTGGCTAACCTCCCTAGATGTGGACAGAAAAGAAAAATTGACAAGACATTTCAACTCAAGATTGTGCAGATGGTGGATAAAGAACTGTGACTAGCATCCAAACAAGTTCAAGCTGCCCTGCAGTCCGAGGGTACAACAGTGTCCACCCGTACTATCCGTTGGCGTCTGAATGAAAAGGGACTGTATGGTAGAAGATCAAGGAAGACCCCACTTCTTACCCTGAGACATAAAAAAGCCAGGCTGGAGTTTGCCAAAACTTACCTGAGAAAGCCTACGCCGTTTTGAAAGAATGTTCTCTGGTCAGATGAGACAAAAGTAGAGTTTTTTTTAGCAAAGGCATCAACATAGAGTTTACAGGAGAAAAAATGAGTCATTAAAAGAAAAGAACACGGTCCCTACAGTCAAACATGGAGGAGGTTCCCTGATGTTTTGGGGTTGCTTTGCTGCCTCTGGCACTGGATTGCTTGACCATGTGCATGGCATTATGAAGTCTGAAGACTACCAACAAATTTTGCAGCATAATGTAGGACCCAGTGTGAGAAAGCTGGGTCTCCCTCAGAGGTCATAGGTCTTCCAGCAGGACAATGACCCAAAACACACTTCAAAATGCACTAGAAAATGGTTTGAGAGAAAGCACTGGAGACTTCTAAAGTGACCAGCAATGAGTCCAGACCTGAATCCCATAGAACACCTGTGGAGAGATCACACAGAGTTCTTTTTTTTTCCCGAACTTGCCGTTTGGCTCCGCCCCTCAGGGGGTGGGGCTAAACAGACTTTCTGGGAGAGAGAGAAAAAACTCTGTTTAAATGCTGCAGACAGGGAGAGAATGATTGGCAGCGGTGGGCAGATTAAACATGCAGGGGGTGTGAATCTGCCCTTGGCTGCAGCCCCTAGCCACCTCCTTAGTGGCTGGAGCATGTAAGTTTTCTAACTGTATTATCTCGGGGTACAGGGTTGCTCAAGTGCTGGGGGACCCCTTGTCTGCATGCTGCAGACATGCTGCATCCAGTGCTGTAATTAGATCACCATGCCTGGTTTGGTGACAGGTCCTCTTTAGCACTCAACTACTCCTGCACTGACATCAGCTTTCTGGACACCATCATTAAGCTACGGAACAACGAAATAGAGTCATCCCTGTACTGGAAACCAATTGACCGTCCAACATATCTCCATGGGACAGTTTTAATTCAAAACACATAAAAAACTCTATTGTGTATAGCCAGGCCACCAGATACAATCGGATATGTTCCAACCCTACCGATAGAGACAATCACCTTGAGGACCTCAGAAAAACCTTTTTGAACCAGGGCTACTATCCAAGAACAATCAAGAACCATATTACGAGAGCCACCAGAATATCAAGCAATCATCTCCTACATTACAAAACTAAAGAGGAAAACAACAGAGTTCCTCTCGTAGTCACCTACAATCCAAGTCTGGAGGTGCTAAGAGGAGCCGCATGGAAACTGCAACCACTCCTACAAAAAGATGCCCGACTAAAATCAATATTTCCGGATCCATCAGTCGTGTTTTAGACGACCTCCAAATCTAAAAAACAGCATTGTCAGAAGTGCCCTGTCCTCTCCAGCAGCAACAGGAACCTTTCCCTGCAACCAGAACAGATGCAAAACCTGTCCATCTATAATGACAATGGACAAGATAAGGATTTCTGGGACAGATCAGGACTACAAGATCCCAGGTAGCTTCAGTTGCACCACAAGTAATGTTGTGTATTTAGTCATATGTACCAAATGTCCAACAGGTGGCATGTACATAGGGGAGACCGGGCAAAAATTCAGGACAAGAATGAATTCTCATCACCACTCAATAAAAGAAAAACGTATGGCCCTACCTGTAGCAAAACATTTTTCCAGCCCTGACCACAGTGAAACCAATATGGGACTTCTCATCTTAAAAAGCAACTTCAAATCTCAGAGAGAGAGAAGAATTTGAGAATACAAATTGATAACGACCTTTGACACATTCAAAACAGGATTAAATGTATCACATGGATTCACGGCTTTTTAAATAACGTGAATGGACATTTGGGGACATCACAAATTCATGCGGTTTTATATAAATTGAAAAGACATTTGGGGATAACACATCTCCAACAGATTACATTTTTAGGACAATGAACTTTTGACACTTCTTATGTGAACACCCTCGCTTCCTTTTATTGCTTTCCTCAACTTATTTAAGTATTTTCAGTTCTTCCCAGACCACTACCACATAACAATAATACAATGTGTTCCACTTATCTTGGAATTCTAGTTTCAGTTCCCCATCCCTTGCTCCCTAGCCTGACTCTGTTTTACATCACCTGTCACATTTACTATAACAGCTAAGACTGTTTTTTTTTTTTCAGTTCATTTACTTATGTATATAAGTATGTGTCTTCAGAATCTGTGTCATTATCTGCCTGACGAAGGGTCACAGTGTCCCGAAAGCTTGCTATGTTTACCATTATTTCAGTAAGCCATTAAAAGGTATCAACCACTGAGAACTCTCAGATTCTAATATTTTTCTATCTATGGGCTAACACGGTACAAACATTTGTTACCTTATCTTCAAGGAAGTAGTGATAGTCCTCTTTTCCCTATTAGGTTTCACACATTTAAAAAAACCTGTCATCAGGGTTATGCATAATAAATTAAAGACATACCCATAATGTCATTCTTATACTGATTTAATATATACATGTAGTGATTTAAAAAAAAAAAATAATCATCATTAGGGGTTTTGGTCTCTGTGCATTGGGGTGGGACTGCACTGCAGGGCTGTGGCTAAACACTTTAGCTTTGCCATGACAATATGTAGTCTTTAGCACCTTTATCCTATCTCTTACTTTCATTTTGTGCTAGGGTTGTCCTAGCCACACATTTCTCTTGTGTTTAACTTCAGTAAAATGTCTCCAGTATTGGTGCATACGCAGTTAACCTCTCGACTGTCTTCAGTTAAATGGTGCCAGTGGTGGCGTATGTGCGAAATATGATTTTAACTTTGCATTGAGCTGAGATCTAAATCTTAGCATGTACCGGCAACATAATAATTTTTCTGAATACTGCAAGTAGATCAATCTGCACAAGTGTCAACTGTAGCTAGCACATTGTAATTTTAAAATTAAAATAAGGAACAAAATAAAGAAATCAGAGTCGGTGGAGGAACAATGGCAGAGGTGAGGACCCTACCATTATTCCTGCCATACAGTCTTGCCTCAATGCATTGAGACCAAAACTTCTAATGACAAAAAAAAATTCTGACTGCAATTTTCACTGAATGTATGCTTTTAATCAGTTTAACAGTACTATTATGACCCTACCTTTAGTTTAAGATACCGTATATACTCGTGTATAAGCCGACCAGTGTATAAGCCGACCCCCCTACTTTTGCCCCCAAAACCTGGGAAAACCTATTGACTCGTGTATAAGTCGAGGGTGGAACCCAGCACAGGTATACAGCCCCCAGCAATGTGGTATACAGCAGCCTCCCCAGTGGTATATACAGCAGCAGCCCCAGTGGTAGTATACAGCAGCCCCAGAGGTATATACAGCAGCCCCAGTGGTAGTATACAGCAGCAGCCCCAGTGGTAGTATACAGCAGCAGCCCCAGTGGTAGTATACAGCAGCAGCCCCAGTGGTATATACAGCAGCAGCCCCAGTGGTATATACAGCAGCAGCCCCAGTGGTAGTATACAGCAGCCCCAGAGGTATATACAGCAGCCCCAGTGGTAGTATACAGCAGCCCTTAGGTAGTATACAGCAGCCCCAGAGGTATATACAGCCCCAGAGGTATTTACAACCCCAGAGGTATATACAGCCCCAAAGGTATATACAGCAGCCCCACCATATCTGTATACAGGCCCCCCCCTTGGATAGTAATCCTGTAAAGGAAGAGATTAGTATACTTATCCCTCCGCTGTCCCGCTGCCGCTGTCCCACCGCCGCCATCGCGCTCTTCTGTCTTCATCCAGCGTCTTCCGTCTTCTTCCGGCTTACTCCTCTGGCACGCAGACAATGATGTCATTGCCTGCGCCCACCGGAGGAAGCCGGAAGAATACGGAAGACGCTGGATGAAGATGGAAGAGCGCGATGGCGGCGGCGGGACAGCGGCAGTGGGACAGCGGAGGGATAAGTATACTAATTTCTTCCTTTACAGGATTGCTACCCAAGGGGGGGGCCTGTATACTGATATGGGGGGGCACTGTATACTGTATACATTGTATACAGTATACAGTGACTCGCGTATAAGCCGAGGAGGGGACTTTTCAGCCCAAGTTGTGGGCTGAAAAACTCGGCTTATACGCGAGTATATACGGTACATAACCTTGATGACAGATATTCATTACAGTCTAAACATCATTTTCATTTTTATTTCATAAATCTATAGTACACATAAAAAGAAGTAACTTTGTAATAAATATAATAATATCTTTAATTCAACAGCATTTTAATCATATCAGCAACACTACCAATTTTTATGGTTGTACCGAGGTACCACTTAAAAAATAATCAAGGCAATTTTGCTTCTTTCTCTGTCAAAATTGAGCAGTCATCATCAAAACTCTCAATTTTGAGGTAAAATCTGTTTTTAATGAAGTCAGACTTTCGCATTACTCAGATAGGTGATGGCAGTTGCAATGGATTCCATTCTATGTAGACCGGAGAAGATAGGAGCCGGAGGCCGAGCTCCTCCCTACTTTTTTACCTACTATCTTATATCTATATGAAAAAGTCTTTACTGAACACAGATTTTACCTCAGAATTGAGAATTTTGATGATGACTGATTCATTCTGGTAGAGAAAGAAGATTTCTCTACTAAAGATATGTTATAAAGTTGCTTATTTTCATGTGTACTATCAATTTATTAAATAAATATTAACACAACAGTTATGATTTAAATATCAATTTATACAAAAATTTGGTCATAGCAGGAGGGACTTTGTTATTCATTTAATTTTAAAATAAATTACCTTAGCTGGTGTCAATCAATACTGGTAGTTTGTACTGTATTCTAAATAATCATTTAATTTTATTTTGCGTTTTATTTTAGTGTAAGTGCTCTCCTTTTTTCGTAATGTGGAGGACTAAAATCTATATATATAAAGCTGAGAGTATGTATGTATGTGTCTGTGTGTATGTATGTATCAATACTCGCCCACTACACATATCCTGCCCATTCCAGTTAGCCACGCCCACTTCAAAACCCACCTCTCCACAGAACCAGACAATGTTATATAGAGGTGAATGAGCTATATGCAGAATCAGACAGCATTCTATGGAAGATGAGGATCTATATGCAGAACCAGACAACATTCTATGGAGGAAGAGGATCTAGAGGCAGAACCAGACAACGTTCCATGAAGGGGAGGAGCTATACACAGAATCAGACAACATTTTATGGGGGGGGGAGCCGGAGGCAGAACCAGACAACATTCTATGGAGGAGGAGGAGCTAGTGGCAGAACCAGACAACATTTTACCAAGAGGAGGAGATAGAGACAGAACCAGACAACATTCTTTGAAGGGGGAGGAGCAGAGGCAGAACTAGACAGCATTTTATGGTAAGAGAGGAGCTGGAGACAGAACCACCAGACAAAATTCAATGGAGGGGAGGAGTTAGAGGCAGAAGTAGACAACATTGTATGGAGGGGAGGAGCTAGAGGCAGAAGCAGACCACTTTCTTTGGAGGAAGGAGCTGCAGGCAGAACCAGACAACATTCTATGGAGGGGAGAAGCTGCAGGCAGAACCAGACAGCATTCTATGGAGGAGGAGAATCTATAGGCACAACCAGAACACATTCTATGGAGGAAGAGGAGCTAGAGGCAGAACCAGATAAAACGCCCCTCCAGGGCCTTAGGATACTCAGAACCAGGCTTTCTTAAAGCTTCATCATGGGGATCACAGGGACCGAGACTTGGCTCCGTGACCCTGGCAGTGTCATTAAAATTTCGATGTGGTTGGCTCTCTCTCTTAGGGATAGGGATCTGGCATGGAGGGCTCATTCTGGGCAGGGATGTCTGGACATGGGGATACTTGTTAATTTTACATGACGCCACCCACAGTTTGCGGCTATAGATGGCCGCTGCTGCACGACAGTCTTCCTAGGGGCCAATGATTGGGAGGCAGCAATGTTCTTAAGCCCCCTATGGGTAGGGCTGACCCCTAAGGTGCCCAAAGATACCTAAGTGAGTTGGTAGTTGTGTTTCTGGTGCGTTAGATGCGTTAAGAAGGTTCATAGACACTGTGGGCTGCAGTCTTTAGTTATTTTACTCACAGTCTTTGTGCAGAAACCTGCTGAGCACTGGGTTCTCGGAGGCAGGGATCCAGCTACTCCCTGGTAGTAGAATGGTACGTAACCAGCACCCCTTCTCTGTCCTATTCAGGTTGTCTCTCCCGTCCTGCCTTGTGCCTCGCCACACAGAGCTATGAGCCAGTGATTGTGAGCTTTTCCTAGAGGTTCCCCTGCAGTGTCTCCCCTTAGCCCTTTTCAGCAGATATGCACGGTTGTCGACCGTGTCACCATGAAGGTGCCACAGTCTCCGGGTTGCTAGCTGAGACTGGTCTTTTCCACTAGTCGTTTGAGTTTCTGGTGCCCCTTGCGGCCTAGTCCTCCACTTGCCTGCCCCTGACAATAGATACGAGACCCACAGATGGATTGTTCACTTCCCGTGCCTCAGGGACCTTCTCTTCCTCCTGGAGCCACTTGGGTGATGTTCTGCTCTAGGGTTTGGCCTCAGGACAAGCTCCCACGTGCTCCAGTCCTCTGGACACTTCTCAGTTGTGCATTCTCTAGCTTTCTTCAACTCAACCTTGGTGTTCAATGGCCTTTCCTCAGCTGTTCTACCACCTCTCCTCAGCTCGTTACTCTCTTCTTCTGTACAGCTGTCTCTTCTGCTGCATTCTAGATCTTTCCCACTCTTTATACCCTTCATCATGTGTCCAACGTCATCTACGTGTGTTCATTCTGACCTCACTCCGCCCCACATGCTCCCCCTAACTACTTCCTTCACCACCCAACCCCACTACAATCATTCCTAGTGTGATCTGGGTGTCCTGGTACTAGTCTGTACCCTATTACCAGTGAGTGGGATACTACAACTTAATAGGGGTGCACTACCTCTGTGGCAACGGGATCCACAGGGGCGCCACACAGACAACATTCTATGGAGAGGAGGATCTTGCGGAAGATGTTTATGTGCAAAATAATTATTCTATTCTATTATATCTAAGAGTTACTATGCATGGGCAATGCTGGGCTCTACAGCTAGTATTTAATAATATAGAAATTGACTCTCAACTTGTACATGTTTGATCGGAATTTTTATCAAAATATTTTTTTATTTGATCAAAATACAAATGCTTGAGTTTTTCGCATGGCAACAAGCTTTATTTTAACATTTTTGGATCTCTTTCGAATAAAGATGCAGAGAGCCTTTGTTATTATAAACTTTAGCCAGATGAGATTACACTGCACCATATAATTCATTTAATTTCAAAACCTTGTCCATCCACAAGAATTACAATCTGTATATTAACTGAAAGAGTAGAGAACTATATTTGCATCTAGAAGAGTTTTAACACTGAAAAATATTTTGAAATGCAGCCAATTCTTATATTCTTGACATTTTTATAAGATTTCATGAGTGCTTCCATTAGTGAAACAAGTGCAACCTAAAATATCTTAGTCAATTTACAATGATATTTTACAGAAAAATTACAATACATTGCAATGCCCCTTATTCCTTTCAATTTCAGATACATATCATCTCAGTGTCTCTGAATCCTCTCCTACTGGAACTGCCGTTGGTCATATAAAAACTGTAGATGCAGATATTGGCAGAAATGCAGAAGTTAGATACAGAATAATAGATGGAGATGAAATGAATATGTTTGATGTAACAACAGAAAGATCGACACAGGATGGTGTCATACTTATAAGAAAGGTATGTATTATGTTCTATTTTAAAATGCAAAGAAAGCAAACTTAGGAAAAATATCAATCTTTTAGTTAAGTGGAAACCTGTCTAGCTTTGATTTACTTGGATTTTAATGAAATGGAGTATATAATTGAATTTTTACAATGTTAAAATGTTATCATCCATTTCTTTTTACTCATTCGAAAAAGATAAAGAATCATAATATTTTTTCCTAACGTGTTTATTTTGTGATTGAAGATTTTTTATTTTATATTCTGTATATGATTATAGGGTCAACCACTTGTTTGTGTTTTATCTTTTAGCATTCTGCGATATGGTGCACTTGAACAGTAGAAAACAATAATGTGGTGACTTTTGCTGTCATTTATATGAGTGATTTCTAGTAACGCTTTGTGGTCTGTGCAGACGTCATTGTGCAGAGAGGGTTGTATTATATTGGATACTCCACAGAAGGGAAAGGGGGCCAAATCTCCGAGTGGGTCCTAACCAAGTAACCCTGATTACAACTATGGCGGTGCAACCGAATCATAGGTATAGGGAATTGTCAGCAGATGAGTGGTTGATACTGAAAACTACTACATGAAAATTAACACCATTTTTACTGCCATATGGAGATAGTATAGTGGTAGGCACCAATTCTGAAGAACATATAATAGATTATAGTATAGTTAATGATGGTGACTTACAGCTGACGTTCTATACTTTTTGGAGCTGTTCACTTTTTCCATTTTTTCCATCTGGCTCAGATGAACATAACAACTTCTTTCAGTCACAACTTATATTCAGATATTTGACTTCTTACATTTTCTGCACTGTCCCCATTAATTCCCAAACTCCTCATCCTGGTGATACTCCAAAGCTGAGACGTTGCTGCCTTATGTAAATCTATTACTAATCATCTAAGTACCCCACATAATGTCCACCACTGGGCTTTGTACAAAGTAAAATGTCTCATTTGTACCTTCTGGATAGCAAAACTGCCCCTGTAATCAAATTTTTAATGTCCTATGCAAGTGCACTGGAAAAGAGTGTCCACATTTTGACCCCTAAAAACTAATAATGTCCCCAGTCCCCATTACACACAATATAATTGAGTGCCTCTATAACAATAATGCTTTTTTAGCGCTCATTTAATATTTTTTAATGTCTCATATATAATTCCCTTCAATAGACTCGCCCACTGTATGATGGTCCCCAGTGCAAACCCCACTATATGATGGCACTCAGTAGCCTCTGACTGTGTGATGGCCCCCAGTTGCCCCCACTATATGATGGCCTTCAGTAGCCCTACACACACACTTTATAATTGTCCCAGTATTTTCCCCACACTGTAATATGGCCTCAGGTATTCTCCCCACACTGTATTATGGTCCCCAGTGTTTCCCTCACACAAATATGGCCATCAGTATTCTCACACTGTATAAAGGCCCCCAGTATTCCTCCACACTTTAATAAAACCCTCAGTATTTTTCACAAATTGTAATATGCACTCTTTCCCCCACAATGTATCATAGCCATAATTATATCCCCAGACAGTAATATGACACCCAGTATCCCCACAACACTGTAATATGGACCCTAGTATTTATCTCATACTGTGTTATGGACCTCAGTATGTGGCCAACACTGTATCATGGCCCCAGTATTTCCTTCCACACTATAACATGGTAATATGGCCCTTAGTATTTCCTCCACCTTGTAGTATAACCCCAGTATCCTGCCATGCTGTATCTTGGCCCCAAGTATTTCTCTCACACTTTATCATAGCCCCCAATATTCACCCCACACTGTAATATGGCCCCACAGTATTTGCCATATAGCTAAAACACCCACAGTATTTTCCATACACTGTATCATGATGCCCAGTATATCTACATGAGCAACCTATACTCATCTATAGTGATGGACAAAACTGAACTGTAAAGTTCAAGGTCCATACAGGACAACTAGTGTCCATGCACTGACCCTGAATATGGATTTCTCAGGAAGGTCAGCGTCACTACCTGGGTTCAAATGCCAGGATAAAGATCAAGGAGGCTGCAAAAAGGAAGCAAAATGGGGATTAAATCAGTTAAATTATACTGAGTTTAAACACTGCTGTCATATAACTTACAGGTGTGCTAATTAAACCTTATAAATTTTCCCTTGCTTCCTCCACACACTCTCTGTGACAGCACCTGTGATTGGTTGCACTAAGACTGCGCCCCCATCCTCTGTGCTGGAATTTTGGATTGTTTGCCCTCACACTAGCTTTCTAGCTCCTGAGGTGTAGTGTAAAAATAAATAAATAATTGAACAAAAATGGCAGGGGGTTTCCAGTATTTGATACCCAGTGCAGATGAATCAGACAGCCTGAGGCTGCAACCCAGCACAGGCTTTTTAATTGTTTAAATAAACGATTTTAAAAAATGGAGTGCGGTTCCCTCAATTTTGATATCCACTTAAGATAAAGCAGACAGCTGTGGGATGGTAGTCTCAGACTGGGGAGGCCCATGGTTATTTGGCGCTCCCCATACTAAAAATAGCAGTAGGATTTGCACTAACTTGGGGTTTGGGATCTGACCTCATGCTTGGTTCAAGTTCAGTGCAGAACCAGACTTTTTTAAAAGTCTGTCTTGATCCAGTGAACCCAAACATCTGTGGGTTCACCCATCTCTACTCACCTACCCATGAATTCTGAAGAGTCTGCCAGCAGACAGGACAAATGTGGTGATGTCATAGTGTCGGGGTATGCAGAGTCCTAGCATAATGACATGATCATCAGACCACTGCCTTTTCCTTTAGTCTCCCTGTCGTTCTGTAAATCACAAACCTTAATAGACCTGTGGTCAACAGAATGGAGAGCAGTATCATGTTTCCCTGCTCTACTAAAGAATTTAAGTACAGTGTATCATTGCGCTGTGCACACCTACACAGTGTAGAACAGCGGTAGCTCTGGATGTGTCCCTTACATCATCAGGGGCAACTCTCTGCTCCCCAGTAGATATGATACTAATACTCTGCAATCCTAATAAATGTGTGCTTGATTAGGATTGCACTCCTTAAAGAGGGCCTGTCACCTCTCTGCTGCATAGAAATCTAAATTACAAAGTCAATATCTCAGGGTACACAGCACACAGACACATGGGGCACCCCTTCCCTGAATGCAGCAGACATGCTTCATTCAGTGCTGCATTTAGATTGCCATGTAGCAGGGGGGTGACAGGTTCTCTTTAAGACAATCTATAAAAAGTTAGCTCCATTTTCTAATTGTAACAAAATATTAGCATTTGTTTATTATTGTCTATTATGATGGCCAATGTACCAATTGTTTACTATACATGACTCAGTTATATACTACAGATTTTTTCTACAGTTTGGTTATCTAAGCTTCATTGCTATTAATTATTTAATGCATGAGTCTTGTTCTGATACTACCCATATTATGTTGATTTTGAATTGTGAAATGCAAGATATATTATTGCATCTACAAATATAGAGGCCCCTTTCACATCTATGCGTCTGCTGCGTTTTGCTTAATTTGCGTTTTCATGCGTTTTTACCGCAAAAACGCATCAAAACGCATGCGTTTTTGTCCCCATTGATTTTAATGGAAACGCATCAAAAACGCATACAAACGCATGTTAAAAACGCATGTGCATTTGCATAACGCATGCGTTTTTGAAAACGCAGCCCAAAACGTTGTTTGCCACGTTTTGAGCTGCGTTTGCAAAAACGCATGCGTTTTGCGTTTATGCAAATGCACATGTGTTTTTAACATGCGTTTGCATGCGTTTTTGATGCGTTTCCATTAAAATCAATGGGGACAAAAACGCATGCGTTTTGATGCGTTTTTGCGGTAAAAACGCATGAAAACGCAAATTAAGCAAAACGCAGCAGACGCATAGATGTGAAAGGGGCCAGAGTGTCGCCTTTTTTTACAGATTGTACAGGGAGAGTCTGGGGGTAGAGATTTGAAAACCTATTGTGAATAGTGTGGTCCTGTGTTAGATACTTTGGCACTTTGGTGAGAAAAAGGGTAACAATGTTTGAACTTTTCACTTTCCATAACTCACCACCTGCTATAGCTTTGAGTGTGAAACTACCATAATTTTTTAGCCAATCATCTTGGTTATCTCATATTTAACATGACTTGCAATTATTTAGCATGTGATTACTTATGCAGCATTTTATCATATCACTTCATTGTTACTATTTTGCTTTTAGTTTTTGAAAAATCTTTTTTCTTCCAGGATAGTATAAATTACAAATCCCTCTGCACAGCACAAATTATCGCATTCTGCAAGTGACACTGCTCAGGCATTGCTGGCAGGAAGTGACTCATGACAGCATCCGGGGTCATTAGCTGATCCTGCACTGTCATGACAATGCGTTAAGGCACTATATTCACATCAGATCAGCAGGCATGTTGTCACGCTGGGTGTGGGGAGACACCCAGCGTAGGATGACGAGGGGGGAAAGGAGTCCCTGATGCTAAGGGCAAAAGGGGAGATGATGACCCTAGATAAACTACAACTGACACTTGGCTCCCCTAACAACCTTGTACAGTTTCCACAACTGTTGCTGAGCGGGATACCTATTCCCTGACTGTCCCTGAACTACAACTACACAAAGATCAGAGCGGGAGAACACTAGTCAGCCCGGCTACCAACTAAAAATGCAAGCCAGGGAAACAAACAAACAAAGAGGGAAGGGAAGAAACACTTAGCTTGAGAAGATCCACACAGAAATCCAACTGAAACTCCAGGATTCACTGCTTGAGCTCAGAAGGTACCTCTAAACACCTGATAAGATATAACCAGCAGTGCATCCTGAGAGTCTGTTTGGCCAAATGCCACAACCTTCTGCGAGTGGCCTCTACAGTCTCATCTGTGCCTCTTTACACAGCCATGTCAGTATCCCCCCTTCTACGAGTTGACTCTGGACCCTCAGGGCTTGGCTTTTCAGGATGGGAGAGATAAAGTGCGCGTATCAGCCTTGCAGTGTTCACCTCTGTTGCTGGCACCCACATACTCTCTTTGGGACCGTAAATCCTCAAGTGCACCAAATACTGAAGGGAACGACGCAACATGCGAGAGTCCACAACCTTAGAGATTTGAAATCCTAAATGCCCATCCGCACAGATCGGCTTTGGTGGCAAAGGAAATGACTCAGATGAAGGCACATATTTTTTGAGAAGAGATCTATGAAACACATTGTCAATCCTGAGTGCTTGAGGCAACTCCAGACAAAACGCTACAGGGTTAATGACAGCAGTTATCTTCTAAGGACCAATGAACCTAGGTCCCAACTTCCATGAAGGCACCTTCAGCTTGCTATTCCTGGTAGCCAACCACACATAGCCATTCACACATAGGTCCGGACCTGGCAAGCGATTCTTGTCAGCCATATGTTTGTATCTGTCACCCATAAGTCTCAAGTTACTTTGCACTCCCTGCTATACAGAGGAGAGTGAAGAAGCGAATTGTTCCTTCTCAGGAACTCCCGAAGAACCTTTACCACTAAAGGTACCAAATTGAGGATGAAACCCATATGCACCAAAAAATGGCGACTTGCCGGTGGACTCCTGGGGACAATTATTTATGGCAAATTCGGCTAAAGGTAAATAAGATGCCCAATCCTCCTGGGTTTTGGATACAAAACACCTAAGATAAGTCTCCAAATTTTGATTTGTGTGCTCAGTCTGCCCAATAGACTGAGGGTGGAAGGCAGAAGAATAGGTCAACTTCACCCCTAATGGAGTAAAAAAGGCTTTCCAACACTTGGAAACAAACTGTCTAACGCGATCTGAGACGACATCGGAGGGAACCCCATAAAGCCTGACTATTTCACTAAGAAACACTTTTGTGAGTATCTTGGCATTAGGAAGTGCTGGTAGTGCTACAAAGTTCTTGCTGAACCTATCAACCACTACCAAAACCACTGTCTTGCCTGCAGAGACAGGAAGACCCGTGATAAAATCCATAGATAGATGTATCCATGGTCTATCAGGAATGGACAATGGTAGGAGAGATCCATAAGGACTGGTATGCGTAACCTTTGTGCGTGCGCAAACTCTTCAAGCAAACACAAAGTTAGTTACGTCTTTCTGCAACCCTAGCCACCAAAAGCGATGAGTCAAAAGATCCAAGGTTGCCCTTCTACCCTGATGACCTGCTAGTACAGAGACATGATGTTCATTAATTACCTTGAGGCTAGTGATGGGCGAATCCTAAATTACTCGGAATCGCTTGACTCTAGTGAGTCCAAGCCCAGGACTCGCTACTCGTTGCGAGTCTAGCGAGTCCAATGTTAATGAATGGGGAAGCGAGTAATAGCGAGTAGTGTGCGATTTACAAATCACAGATGTGTCTCGGAAGCTTCAGCCTGAAGCAATCCTAGTTTTGCCATTGATTTGCATTGGACTCGTTTACTGTGCAAGAAATCGCTGGGAAACTCGCACAGATAAGAGTACTGTCTGCTCTGTGTGCTGGCTGCCGCAGCTCCAGGGTCCTAGAGCCCGCCTGCTGCCTGATGAAGCAGAGCTGAGATTGTTCTCAGTCTGCTCATTCCCTGTGCATAGACATCTATATCTATGCACAGGGGATGTAGCAGAGAGGACATCGCGTTTTGGACTGCGTCGGACGGAAGAGGATTTTTTTAATCAAAGATGGAGTCCCTAATGGCTTTTTTTTAAATTTCTAATAAAAATTTTTCTCTGTGTTGTGTTTTTTTTAAAACAATTTAATAGAAATTCATGGCGGTCATGTCTAATATTATCGTGACCGCCATAAATTTCGGGCTTAGGGCCAGCTGATAATACAAAGCTGGCCTTAACCTCTTTATTACCCAGCGTGCCACCGCCACCAGGGCCGCTGGAAGAGCGGGGTTCAGTGCCAGAGGATGGCGCTTCAATGAACGCGCCATCTTCTGGGGCGGCTGCGGGCTGCAATTTGCAGCGGGGGGTGCCCAGAAAGCTTGGGCATCCCTGCGCTGCGATTCCAGCCCCCAGCTGCTTAGCTGTACCTGGCTGGACATAGAAATTGCGCGGAGCCCCACGCATTTTTTTTAAATTATTTCATGAAATTCATGAAATAATAAAAAAAAAGGGCTCCCCTATATTCTTGTGTCTGGCCAGGTACAAATTGGCACCTGGGGGTTGGGGGCAGCCCGTCGCTGCCTGCTGGATCCGACTGGTTCCAGAAATACGGCGAAGCCCATGTAATTTTTTTTCTAAAAAATCAATAAAACAATCCTAAAAAAGGGACTGCAGGGTTAATAAAGATGCAGTCCCTTTTATTTACATTGTTTTATGGATTTGTCAGAAAAAAATTTCACGTGGGCTTCGCCGTATTTCTGGAACCAGCCGGATCCAGCAGGCAGTGACGGGCTGCCCCCAACCCCCAGGTGCCTATTTGTACCTGGCCGGACACAAGAATATAGGGGAGCCCTTTTTTTTTATTATTTCATGAATTTCATGAAATAATAAAAAAAAAATGCGTGGGGCTCCGCGCAATTTCTATGTCTAGCCAGGTACAGCTAAGCAGCTGGGGGCTGGAATCCGCAGCGCAGGGATGCCCAAGCTTTCTGGGCACCCCAGCTGCATATTGCAGACCGCAGCCGCCCCAGAAGATGGCACGTTCATTGAAGCGCCATCCTCTGGTGCTGAACCCCGCTCTTCCAGTGGCCCTGTTGGCGGTGGCACGCTGGGTAATAAAGGGGTTAATACCAGATTTGTTATACAAGCTGGTATTAAGCCCGAGATTCTTAATGTCAGGCCACGTTTGACCCAGCCACTAAGAATCTCCAATAAAGGGTTAAAAAAACACAACACAGAGAAAAATTTTCATTTGAAATAAAAAAAAAAGCCATTAGGGACTCCATCTTTTATTAAAAAAATCCTCTTCTGTCCGACGCAGTCCAAAACGCGATGTCCTCTCTGCTACATCCCCTGTGCATAGATATAGATGTCTATGAACAGGAAATGAGCAGACTGAGAACAATCTCAGCACTGCTACATCATCTCTGTGAGCAGGCGGGCTCTAGGACCCTGGAGCTGCTGCAGCCTGCACAGAGAAGACAGCTGGACTCGGCTCGCAAAGTAACAGCAGTTACTTTGCGAGTTTCCCTGCTATCACTGGCACAGTAGCCGACTCTAATGCAAGACAATGGCAATCCTAGTTTTGTCAGCGTTTGCCATTGATTTGCATTGGACTCGTGCGAGTAAACGCTGGGAAACTCGCAGAGTACCGAGTCCTGCGAGTCCCTTACTACTCGCCGAGTAACGAGTCCTAGCGAGTAGATTCGCCCATCCCTACTTGAGGCACTAATTAGATGGTACAAACAATCTCCCTGAAGGGCAGGAGATTCGGGTAAAGAGCCGAGACAACCACCCCCTTCTTTAAAAGGGGAACAGGACTCTCTTGATTACTACCACCCGGGAAACTACGTGACAATGCACCTGCCTCGACATTGTTAACCCCCTGGATGTTAGGTGATGGTGAAATTAAACCTTGTAAAAAACAAGTACCATCTAGCCTGCCTGGGGATGAGATGTTTGGTGGATTCAGGGTAAAATAAGTTCTTATGGTCAGTGATGACACTGATGGGATTGAGAAACACTTTTGTGAGTGATGCCATTCTGCAAAAGCCAACTTAATAGCCAAAATTTCTCTATTACCGACATCATAATTTCTTTCGGCTGACGATAATTTTTTGGAGGAAAAGGCGCATGGCAACCATTTACCGGGGGACGGCCCTTGTGACAACACTGCTCCACCCCCACCTTGGATGCATCCACCTCCACAATAAAGGGCTGAGAAAGATCGGGTTGACAGAGGATAGGTGTAATAGCAAAGCATCTCTTCAGCGAGGAGAAAGTCTGCTGAGCAGAGTATGACCACTTAGAAAAATGTGACCCTTACTTTGTCATGTTCATGAGGGGTTTCACAATTGCAGAATAATTGTTAATAAATTAACGGTAGAAATTTGTAAACCCCAAAAAGCGTTGCAATGCCTTCAGGTTTTCTGGACGATCCCAGTCAAGCACCGCCCGAACCTTCTCTGGAGCCATCCGAAAACCCATAGGTGACAACAGATACCCTAGAAATTGGACCTCCTGAACGGCAAAAACACTTTTTTCAGTTTAGCATACAATTTGTTCTCCCTTAAAATCTGTAGCACCTGTTTAACTTGAGACTGATGTGTCTCCATATCAGGTGAGTAAATCAAAATATCATCCAAGTAAACTACCACAAATCTACCCACCAAATGATTGAAAATATAATTCACAAAGTGTTGAAAAACTGCAGGGGCATTAGTGAGTCCAAACGGCATCACGAGACTCTCACAATGGCCCTCAGGGGTATTAAAAGCAGTTTTTCATTCAACCCTCTCTCTGATTCTAACCAGGTTGTAGTCCCCCGCTCAAATCCAATTTGGAGGACCATTTAGCTCCCACTGACTGAACAAATCAGGAATCAGGAATCAGAGGAAGTTGTTTGGATCACGGACAGTTATCCGATTTAATTTACAGAAATCCAAACAAGGATAGAGGCCCTTATCTTTCTTTTTAACGAAAAAGAATCCTGCCGTGACTGGCGAAGATGAGGGTCTGATATGTCCCTTCTCCAGAATCTTGGCAATAAAATTCATGGCTTGTCTCTCATGACCAGATATATTGTACAGCCTTGATTTGGGTAGTTGAGCTCCAGGAATGGTATACATGGTGAGGAGGCAAATCCTGACAACCCTTTTCTGAGAACACATCCTCATACTCTGATAGATATGCAGGAAATGTCACAGCAGAGACTGCAGTGAGAGATATCTTCAAGCAATTCTCCACACAGAAATCACTCCACTCCACAATGTCTCTGGACTGCCAATACACCATGGATTATGTTTAACCAACCATGGCTGGTCCAAAACAATGCTAGCAGGGAGACCCTCCAGAACATAGCAGGAAATTGTCTCCTGATGTTGAGGTTCTACCTTCAATTTAATATTTTGCACAATGTATTTGCGTTAGACTTCCCTGAGCAAGTGGCGCTGAGTCGATGCCATATATATGAATGGGTTTATACAACAAACTGCAGGTAAGCCCATGAGTCTTTACAAAATGAGCATCCACCATTCTGACCCCTGCTCCACTATCTACAAAAACAGAATTTTTTTTGTTTTGCTCTCTAGTGCCACCTTGGCTCTTAGGAGAAAAGGGGAATTACATGTGGAAAATGCACACACCGCCTGTTCATTTACCCCCACACCATCCATGGTAACCCGAGTCCCAGGTATTCCACTTTGCTTAGGAACAGAGGGACAGGTTCCAATAAAATGGTAATTTTTACCACAGAAAAATGCAGACCCCTTTTTTCTTCTTTTGGTAAATGCCAGAAGAAACTTTGGAGGAGGTTGCTCCTGGTAGTTGCATGCGTTCATCTACGCTTGGGAGAAATGACTCACCCTCTGATTGCCCACCCGGCAATATGGTACTACCTCAAGAAAGGTTCTCAGGAGAAGGTTTACTCTTTCTATCCTGAAGGTGTCTATCCATACGTATAGCCAAAGACATGGCAGTGTCCAGAGATTCTGGGGTCTCATAAACCGCCAGAGCATCCTTCAACCTTTCTTAGAGTCCCTGGCAAATATGACTTCTGAGGGCTGGATATTTACACTTAGTGTCCGTAGCCCACCTACAAAACTCAGAACACTAAGTCTCTGCTGACCGATTCCCCTGTTGGAGGTGACGTAATCTGGATTCGGCTAAAGAGATATGGTCAGGATCATCATAGATGAGTCAAAGGACATGAAAAAAAACCATCTACAGACCGGAGGCAAGCAGAGTCATGCGGCAAAGAGAAAATCCAGGATTAGGGATCCCCCTGCAACAGCAACATAATAATTCCCACACGTTGCTGCTCATCTCCACAGGAATAGAGCTGAAGCCTAAAGTATAGTATACAGGCTTATTTAAATGACGCAAATTTGCCTTTGCCTTCTACGAGCCTGTCTGGAAGAGCAATCTTAGGTTCAGGTCTGACCTGACCACCCGCTGGGTCCCGCACCACAACATTCTGCAACTGCTGACCCTGTAAGGATGACCAAATGTCTTCAACCTCCAGAGTCAGAGCCTGGAGCTGCTGGGCCAAGGCAGAGACAGGATCCATGAAGAGAAAAGGAAGAAAAGAAAAACAAATCAGTTTTACCCTTTTCCTTTAATTAAGGTGCGGCTGGTGATAATGTCATGCAGGACAAGGGAATGTCCAACAACCGTGCGTGAGAGCGGCGCACGGACCAACGATATCTGGCACACAACAGAACCAGGGTTCCCAGCTGGTCTTCCATGCCAGTACTATCCCAGACACAACCTGCTTAGCTATCAACAGCACATTTTCCAGCCAGTAACAGCACCAGGGAAAGTGACAAGCAAAGAGGGAAGAAACACTTAGCTTGAGAAGATCCACACAGCAATCCAACAAAAACTTCAGGATTCATTGCTTGAGCTGAGAAGCTACCTCCAAACACCTGACAAGCTATCACCAGCAGTGCATCCTCAGCTCCCAGGACACAGTACCTCGAGGTCCGCGCTGCCACTTCAGAAAGGGACAAAAGAAGCCAGTACAAGAGAATGTCTGGACCAATGATTCTTCTTTATTATCCAACGCGTTTCAGAGTTATCTCCCAACTCCTTCATCAGGGAATGACATTCCCTGATAAAGGAGTTGGGAGATAACTCTGAAACGCGTTGGATAATAAAGAAGAATCATTGATCCAGACATTCTCTTGTACTGGCTTCTTTTGTCCCTTTCTGAAGTGGCAGCGCGGACCTCGAGGTACTGTGTCCTGGGAGCTGATTATACCACAGAGATCTGTGGAAAGTACGGTCCTGCAGCAGCTACTTGTATTTGAGCGATCATTACCAGTTGTGGGTTTTCACAACTAAATCAGGTGAGCAGCCTCTTTTGTATAACCTCTTGTTCTTCTTTAAAGAAGATATCACCCTATGTGCGCATTCTTGAATTTTACAGCAGTGCATCCTAGCAGTCAAGTGGTATAAATACACAGCTCAAGGTAAAAAATCAGCTGGGTGATAGTGACCACCAGGTTTCACTAAAAGAGAAATGCCTCTTAAAGCAAGAGAGACATTTTTTAAGATTTTCACTGTTTGGCCAAATGACGGGACTTTCTGCGAGTGGCCTCTACAGTCTCATCAGTGCCTTCTGACACACCCGTGACACATATGCAGAGAATTATACGAGGTCAGGGTGTGAGATCGCATTAAAGGGAAGGAGGTAGTCAAGGATGTAGACATACGGCCTTGTTAATGATGGGGTTAATGTTCTGTTCTGGACCCAAACTTGTCCCGAACCTCATTGGAAGTCCCTGATTGAGCAGTTGTGCTCTCCACCCACTTACAGCCAGCCATAAGCAAAACACTTCCGTAAGAGGGCAGGGTTTTTCATTTTCTTTTTTTGGTACTCATTATATTTGATAATTCAGATTAAACCTCAGTGAAAGTTGATCAACAACCGCAAATGGCTCGCACTGGGCTGAGCACCAAGCATACTCGAGCACAGCAATGATCGCTCCAGTGATTTGCATGTGTAAATCACCCGAACTCTGACCTTGAATACTGAAAATGTTTTTAAAGTCTGTGTTTGGTACACATTTTGAACTTTAAAGCCCAGTTTATTCATATCTATACAGTACCCTGGCACTGAAAAAATGACACCCATATATGCTGAGTCACCATGCTGCCCTAATTATTGCTACAATTCATATTTGTTTTATGAGTTTGCAAACATTTTCCCCTCCCAATGTCACAAAACAGATGGGGCATCTTTACAGTAAGACAGGTGGTCTTATTTTATTTTTAGAGTAATAAGATAAGCAGAATACACAGAGAAAATATTAGCAAACCTTATGCAGATGTTTTTTACTAGATCAGCTTTATATTGACAACCCAAGTCTGCAAGATGATAACATAGCCATTTTGACTTAATGACCAGTATATAAATTGCAACTTTTTTTTTTAATATAGATTGTGATGTTTAAAAACACATTAATTTTAAGTAATTTTAACACGAAATTGTGTTTTAATTTGTTTTTATTAATAAATCAATAGTTCATTTGAAAATAAAAAAATGTTATCTGTATTATGAGGGTAATATTTCCCCTTAAACTAAAAAATGTACTGCTTTTAATTAAGTTTATGAGAAGCAGTAAATCAGACTGCTCTTTGCACCTTCTTCAGCCCCAAGACCACCACCTCACGAGAAAGAATGATGCCTCTTTGGATGATGCATGCTACATCATCAACTCACTGGCCTTCTTTGAGCTCATGAATGCACACTTCTCTTGCCTTGCTGAGGGCAATGCAGAGTGCAGTCATGCACAGGCACAGGGAAAGGTCATTTAATCCTGATTTTGGCATCCTTACAGGGAAGTCAGATGCAAACTTCTTTTTTCAGATTGTAATTCTAAGGTGGACACAAATTTTTTGAGACAAATGTCTTGAATACAGATTCTCTCTAGCCAAGAATCAGTTAAATTATTTTGGACAGTGTGATCCTTAAGGTACTTCTCATGCACAACCAGGTGACATTTTTGGCGCAATATTTCTCTGAATTACGCCGCAATTGCTCCTTATTGCAGGCGTTATTAGAATTTGGCGCCGATGAAACCAATGCGTCTGGTTTCGATTCACTCAGTGCTGTGAAATCGAAACCAGGCGACATTGGTTCCATCGCCACCAAATTCCGAAATACACGCCGCAATAAGGGAGGCAATTTGGCGGCGATAATTCCAGCGAGAATATCGCCGACAAAAATGTCTCCCTTGGTTATGGCGTGAGAAGGCACCCTTAGTCCTATGATGAATACAAAAAAATCCCAAGAGGTCTAAGGATTGATAAAAACATTTCCTATTTTCAAGATGATTAAATCCCCCACACGAATGACCCTAAACTGACATAGATAATAAGTAATACGTTCCTTGATGGAGCAATTAGATGTCACACCTGAGGATTATTACTATTACTAGTGATGAGGACATAAAAGCTCGTGCTCGATGCTTGCCGACATCTCAAGATACTCTTGTATCGCCAGCGCCGAGCCCATGTAATCATGAGTGACAGGGTCCGCCCACAGATCCGTTATAAACAGTATTCCAAGGCGAGATGGCTTTCATTGCGCAGCAGTAACCCTGCTGTGGCCCAGAGGATCCTACATTAATTTGTCCTGTATGTCCAGCTCACTGTGCACTGAAGGCAGTATAGTGTCTCAATCGCTATTTATACCGCGTCCGAGCACGCAGTACCGTGCTGCACACCAGTACGATACTTGAAGTAGAGTAGCCGTGCATACCGCCATCATCTATTACTAGAACAAAAAGATATTTTGACGAGTTTTAGCAATTGGGTTTTTTCTAAATTGAAGGATATAAACTTAAGAATTATACTCCTGTGTGAGTTTATTGTAATATAGTTTTGTAATTAGTATGGTTAAAAAAGATACATTTCCATCAGGTTTGACCAAGGGAAAGGGTAAAGGAAAGAAGTAGAGGTAAAGCCATAATGCAGGACCCACTCTGACCTAAAGTATGAACAATGGCACATGCTGATAAAATGGGCTGTCAGGGAATTTTACAAAGGTACTGGCATAGAGGTCATGTTGATCTGCAGAGTTATGGCAGTTCCATTAATACATGACCGTTCGCTCTATGAAAGGCTTAGTAGTAGAACAAGCTGGGCAGAAAATATCCTCTTCGACATGGTCTTGTGTAAAACAATCACTTAAGAGTATCATAAGTTGATGGTATCCCAGTTGTATTGTGATGTTTTCAGCCTGAATTTATTTAGGGTTTGCGGTTCACTCAGAATTTCTCTTGCCATATTTGTAAAAGGAAATAAAGTTTCACTGTGCTTTTGAAACTTTCCTATCAGTTGTGTAATAAAAAGAAGACTTTACTTTTACTCATGTTTTAAAACTTTATCCAAGGCAATGCTGTGTCTTCATTTTGTTGCAGAATATTATATGAAGTTATAAAATAAATCCTAACTACACTCAAAAGTATGAAATGCAAATGTAACCGCTGTAAACCTCAGTATTTCACTTCCCATTTTATAGAAATGGCTTTAATGTGTAACTCCAAAAATCTATTCACCATAACATGTCTTTACACAGTTTTATAATCAATATAATCTGCAATAACGTTGTGGATTATATAAGCAACATTAAGTAATAATATATTAGGAAATTAAAACATAAGTACACACAAGAAATACAATCTATTAAATTCCTTCCTTTTTAGTAGTAATTTGCTATTTATTTTAGTTTACAATGTTAATCAATGAAAATTCTTTATATGCTAATATAATCTATTGGTTGTGCAATGAGTTATACAAGTATAGATGTATAACAAACATATAAATAAGAAATAATTGGATACATACAATGATAATGTATATTTCAACTTGTATTTAACATAGCACAAGCCATTAAAGGGAACCTTTCACCCCTTTGGGCATATTAAACTGCACCCACCATCTTAAACATTATGTAAATGGGGTTCTTGAAACCCCTCTATGTGCACAGACGTCCCCCAAATACCTGAGAAATCAACTTTTATTCTCTGCCTCACTGCATTCTAAAAGGTTCGGGAGGTGTGCTCTCTGTTCCCAGCGTACAGGGTCCTTGCCTGAGTTAAAGGAGGACTCGCTCCTGTGCATTGGAGTATGACACCATGCTCCATTGAATATAGTGCTGAAGTCTCATGAGCTTTGTGTAGTTTCATAAGACTTCAACACTATCTTCATTGGAGTACTGTGACCTGCTCCACTGTGCAGGCGAGAGTGCTGCTGTCACTCAGCGGCCGTCACCTGGAGAGGGGGAGGCAATCTTGAAAATGCAAAGCTGGTTTTGCTGGCAAGGGGAGGCGAGGACCTTATATACCGGGACCAGAGAGCATACCTCCCGGACCTTTAAGGATGCAGCAAGGCAGAGAATAAAAGTTGATTTCTCAGGAATGTGGGGAACGTCTGGGCACATAGAGGGGTTTCAAGAACCCCATTTACATCATATTTAAGCTGGTGGGCACAGTTTAAAATGTCCTAAGGGTTGACAGGTTCCTGTTAAAAATGTGTGCTGCATCATGGTACAAGAGGTATCAACATTTGCTAAATTTTTGTATAAAAAGTATAAGTAAGCACAATCATGTCAGTAACTGGGCGGCACAGTGGCTCAAGTGGTTAGCACTGCAGTCCTTGCAGCACTGGGGTCCTGAGGTCCTGGGTTCAATTCCCACCAAGGACAACATCTGCAAGGAGTTTGTATGTTCTCCCCGTGTATGCGTGGGTTTTCTCCAGGCACTCCGGTTTCCTGCCACATTGCAAAGACATACTGATAGGATGTTTAGATTATGAGCCTCAATAGGGACAGCATTACTGATGTATGTAAAGTGCTATGGAATTAATAGCGCTATATAAATGAATAAATATTATTATTATTACTGACATGTTTGCAACTTACTTGTCACTATCTTGTATGAAGTGGCCTCCACACAACTAAACATGCCAACACCCAATATATGAACACACAGATATAGTATGGATCTTTAACAATCAGTAGTGGTCATACCACAGATCCTTAAAACAAATCATTGAGATTGTAAAGTATATGAGCCCTAAGTGTCAGAAAGTTGACTAGCCACGATAAGGCTATAACACTCACCTTAAAAATTACTGCCCTCTCTGAGTACCTTGGAGCAGCAGGGGATTTGTTTAGTATTAAAGTATACCTGGCACCAGTTTATTTGTATATAAGCTGCGACCAACATGAGAAAGGTCTTATATACAGTATTATAGAATGCTGTATATAAGTTCCCAGACAGACTGTAAAACATTAAAAATAACTTTTATTAAAAGATTTTATTAAAAAAGCATTTTTTATACTCATCTGTGGATCGGTCTGGTTCAATGGGTGTTGCTGGTCCTGATCTGGTGCCTCTTGTGATTGAGTATAAATAAATGTTCCAGCTCAGCCAAATGCTCTATGCAAATCCACCTGGAGCTCAGATGTCAGCCTTGCCTTAGCCTTTGCAACTCAAATGAAGAAAAAAATAAATAAGTAAAAAATCGAGTTCAGCTCAAACAGGAATAGAGTTGACTGAGGTCACACTAACCATGTAAATTTTTCTTCTGTAAGAACTTTTCTTTTATTACTAAATAAAAAAGGAAAACTCCATTCCTGCTAGAGCTGGGCTTGATATTTTTTTTCTTTATTTGGCCTCCTGTGATCGCCGTCCTCATTTCCTGCTTCTTGTGGATAACGCATCCTATGTCATCTACTCACTCGACTTCATTGCACCCCCATGCATGTGCAGTTCTTTTTAACCTGCTGAGGGCAGAACAAAGTGCAGTAATGCACAGGCATAGAGAATGGTCAAATAACTCCTGTGCATGCGCATTACATGGGTGTTCTTTGACCTGTCCCCACACTTGCACATTACAGCACAGCACTTTACTCTTCCCTCAGCAGGGAAGAGAGATGTGCGCATAGCAGGAGCACAATGACAGCCAGTTAGTGGATGGCGTGAGACACATAATTCAGAGGAAGGAGAATGGCAATCACAAGAAGAGAGGAAGTGGCGGATCAAGACCAATGATGCTCACTGGATCAGACCACTCGACAGGTGAGTATAATAAAAGCTTTTTTTTATGTTTTCCAGATTGACTTGGGAACTTTTATACAATATTCTAGAATGCTGTATAAAAGTTCTTATTGGTGGTGGCCACAGCTAATATACGAAAAGACTGGTGACAGGTTCACTTTCAAATAGTAATTCTTCTGGTACTCTATAGAATATTGAAAGGTTTTAAAAAAAATAAGCAGTTGAACAAATCTTTCAACTGTTTCTAGATTGCCCAGTGTTTTCATACATCTTGACTGACCAACTTTACCCTGTATTGACTTTCTAAAATGTCAATGCAAACTAAGCAGCTTGCATATATTTTTGAAGCTGTGACAGTGGGAAGTTTGCTGTCAAACATAACCAGATCTCCCAGACAGAAGTTAAACATGATTTATTAACAAGTTTATTAGCTTGATCTCTGCATACACAGCACTGAACAAGTGTTTGCTTATATGGATTCTGAACTTACCATGCTTCTTCCTAAGGACTCAGTGAACATATTATCAATAGATGTAGGGAGAGAACAGAATTTCTGGGTCTTAGGAGAATCAGACAGCTCTGATATGCAGACAGAGGCTTAAATTGCCCTGTCACTGTAACTAATAAACCAACCCAAGTTAGGGGAAAATTAGCAATAAAAGGAATGAACTGATGTTAAAATTCCAAAAAAGGTCTTTTTAGTTAGGCGTAAAATAAATTAAAACATAAAAATAAAAAATAGTTTAAATAAAATAGCAAAAAGCATAAGTAAAATAAAACCAATAACAAAAATGTAATTGCAATTGAGTTTCTGTTTCTATATCTGCACCCAATGAAAAAAAAGTTCAATTTTTATAAATATAATATTTGGAAAGAAGAACACAAGTTATGTTTTTAGAGGTCCTTTGGGTTGTAAATAAAAATCCTAGGAAATAAAAAAGTGAAAAACTGACTTAACATATTCCCTATTGCCAGTGAAAAAAACAACCAATAAATATGAAAGATAAAATAGAGATAGATTAGATAGATAGATAGAAAGACAGATCATTCAATTGTATCTCTTGCAATATGCAAAGGGTCATTGTCCTGCTGAAAGGTGAACCTATGCCCCTATCTCAAGTTTTTTGTAGCCTCTAACAGATTTTTCTCCAAGTTCAGTTATTCAGGTACACAACATATGATGTACTGTATGTCATACTGTATGTCATGAAGGGATTATGGACAGCATCAGGTCCTCTAGCCATTGATCAAACAAGTTGCGAACAAATGTCAATATCTATACTTTTCCATTATGCTAGACAAACCTCATTTAGGGCGTGATTTCTGGATGGAAAGTGATCCTCAATTTATCTCTTCATAATTTCCAATTGATGTTTGATTGCATTCAAGTGAGGAGACATAATAGTTCACTGAATCACTTTAACCATGTTCTTCATACATGTAACTGTGGCCTTAGGTGTGGAGAATTGTCATGTTGGAAAAGTGCACATATTCCATGGAGTGATGGTAGCATCTTATCTTTTACTATAGAGCAGGAAACTGTGAAAGCCATATACCATCAATGAAATGCATCTCCCTGATACTAGCAGTTTTCATGAGGCCACACAAATGGACCATGTTACCACTAGAGATGAGCAATGTTCGATTCGAAATTTTTGCCAATCTCAAATTCACCTGTTTTGGGCGGTGTTCGAGTCATTCGTCGGAATAGAACAATCAGCTTCAAATTCGGCAGTTCGAGAAGCTGTTTAATTTTGGTTCGAAAATGCGGCAGATGCGGTCAGAAAGCTGCATCTGCCGCATTTTCAGCCAAATTCAACAGCTGTAAAGTAAAATAAAGTGTTAGAAAAAAAAAGTATGCTCACCTGTTCGCGGTCCACCGATGGCTCCGGCAAGGTCCTGTTGCAGATAGGACCTGTGGTGACGTCAGTTATCGTGGGAATTCCGGTCACTTGAGCGGAGTTCCCGCAATAACATGACGTCACCACAGATCCTATCAGCAAGAGGACCTTGCCGCAAAGGTTAAAATAGACAACGTTAATAGACACATTGAAATAGACAACGGGCAGCCACCAACTCCCAGCTGACTATTTGGACCTGCCTGGACACAGAAATATCGGTAAGCCCTTATTTTAATTATTTCATGAATTTCATGAAATAATAAAAAATAATGCGTGAGGCTCCGCGCTATTTCTATTGTCCAGCTAGGCAGCTGGGGGCTGGAATCCGCAGCACAGGGAGCCCCAAGCCCTCTGGGCACCCCTCACTGTGAATGGCAGCCCTCAGCTGCCCCAGAAAATGGCGCGTTCATTGAAGCACCATTTTCTGGCGCTGAACCCAACTCTTCCAGGTCCCTGGTGCGGTGGCTCACTGGGTAATAAAGGGGTTAGGGACAGCTTTGTATTATCAGCTGGCCCTAAGCCCGAAATTCATGGCGGTCACGCCAATAGTAGACATTATCGCCATGAATTTCTAGTAAATTATGTAAAAAAAAAACACTTCAATGAATGCACCATTTTCTTGGGCGGCTGCGGGCTGCCATTCGCAGCGGTGGGTGCACAGAAAGCTTGGGCCTCCCTGCACTGCGGATTCCAGCCCCAGCTGCCTAGCTGTACCTGGCTGGACATAGAAATAGGCGGAGCCCACGCATTTTTTTTTATTATTTCATGAAATTCATGAAATAATAAAAAAAAAGGGGGCTCCCCTATATTGTTCCGCCTAGCCAGGTACAAATAGGCACCTGGGGGTTGGTGGCAGCTCGTCGCTGCCTGCTGTCTGGATACAAAAAATACGGCGAAGCCCACATCAAAATTTTTCTGAAAAATCCATTAAACAATCCTATAAAAAGGACTGCATCTTTATTAACCCATCGACCATGGTCAAGGGGTTAATAAAGATGCAATCCCTTTCATTCATATTGTTTAATGGATTTTTCAGAAAAAATTTTGACGTGGGCTTCGCCGTATTTTTTGTATCCAGTTGGATACAGCAGGCAGCGATGGGCTGCCACCAACCCCCAGGTGCTAATCTGTACCTGGCCGGACACAACAATATAGAGGAGCCCCCTTTTTTTTATTATTTCATGAATTTCATGAAATAATGAAAAAAAAATGCGTGGGGCTCCGCGCTATTTCTATGTCCAGCCAGGTACAGCTAGGCAGCTGAGGGCTGGAATCCGCAGCGCAGGGAGGCCCAAGCCTTCTGGGTAACCCCAGCTGCGCATAGCAAGCCTCCAGCTGCCCCAGAAAATGGCGCGCTCATTGAAGCGCCAGTTTCTGGTGCTGGACCCAACTCTTCCAGGGCCCTGGTGCGGTGGCTGATTGGGTAATAAAGGGGTTAGGGCTAGCTTTTTGTTATCAGCTGGCCCTAAGCCCGAAATTCATGGGGTGACGCCAATATTAGACATGGCCGTCATGAATTTCTATTAAATTGTTTAAATAAAAACACAACACCAAGAAAAAAACATTTTTAGTTGAAAATAAAACAAAAAAACAAAAAGACACTTAGGGACTACCTCTGCTACATCTCTGGTAGAGAACCTCCACCAGAGATGTAGCAGAGCTGTGCACCTTGGGAAAGTTCATGTGAGTTCATGCAGGCAAGCATGAACTCACATGAACCCTGCCAGCACTGCTACTTCAAATGAACAGCTGACCTGAGTCAGCTGTTCATTTGAAAATCCAGGCGGGAAGGTCAAACATAGAAAACCGGTTTGAAAACCGGTCCGGGACCATAGAGCCCCCATACATGGGCGCCGGATTGCACCGGACCGGTACAATCCATTTTTCAAACCTGTTTTGAAAACCGGATACTCCCGGATTGTACCGGTCCGGTGCAATCCGGCACCCCATAACATGGGGCTTTATGGTCCCGGATTGCTCCGGACCGGAGCAATCTGGGAGAATCCGGTTTGAACTCCGGGTCATGTGCCCAGAGTTCCCGTGATAACATGACGTCACCACAGGTCCTATCTGCAACAGGACCTTGCCGGAGGCATCGATGGACCGCGGAAAGGTGAGCATACTTTTTTTTTTAACACTTTATTTTTCTTAATAAACAGCCCCACATAGCTGTTTATTTAGTGTTCCCGGGTGTTCGACGGTGTTCGTCGACCATTCGACGAACATTTGTCAAACACCCTGCCGATTTGACGAATCGAATTCGAACACTAGGGTGGTGGCTCATTTCTAGTTACCACAATGTTTTACTTTAGGCCCAATACATTTTTTGTACTCCTTATCTCTGTTAATCGCTTTACAATTTTAAAGCCATTCCTACCCATTTTTTTTTCTCTTGTTCTCATTACTCCAGAGTATAAAGTACCAATATTCTCTATGTTTTTTCAGACTGGGCCTTTTGAAATTTTTAGGAAGGTTTTTTTGTCCATAGACTTTAGAAAATGCTTCCTTTTTAGACAACACCCATGCATGCCATTCCTCTGATGTGTATGAAATATTATACAATAGGAAACACTCACCCTGGTAAGGCTTTGTGCTTCTTTAGCTAACTTTAGTGCCCTTACGTGATAATTTTCATTAACTCTTATCAGAAAAAGCTCTTATTTAAATATTACCTCTATGGTTGGACAGGACATCCCTGTGAGGTATAGTTGCAGTTTAAATTATTTTACCTATGTTGTATTACTTTTGCTACTGTGTGGACTTGCAAGTAAAGCTTGTTGCCTTCACCTTTCTTGTGTAAAGAAGTAAATTCTTCCTTACGTCTTGTGACATTTCCCTTCTATCTGGTGCCATTGATGACAGCATTAAATTGGAAGGTTTCTATGTTAAGTAAGGCACTTTTATAGTTAACTATCTACTAGACACCTGTTTAATGAAGTACTAAACTTACCTGTGGTTCAATTCTTGTTAATTAGAATTTTGTTCTCTAAACTTTAGCTTTGCTGCTAACACTTAGGGCCCTTTCACATCAGCGTTTTTCGTAATTCGCGGCAGATGCGGTGAAAAAACCGCATCTGCCGCGTTTGCCGCATAACCGTTCCACTTGCGGCGCGGTTGCGGTTTTTCCCATACAAAGTATAGGGGGACTTGCAGCAGATGCGGCAAGTGCGGTTTTGCACTTGCGGCAGGTGCGGCAGCGAAAAAAACCGCGGTCAGCCGCGTTTTTTTTCGCTGCCGCACCTGCCCCAAGTGCAAAACCGCACTTGCCGCATCTGCCGCAAGTCCCCCTATACTTTGTATGGGAAAAACCGCAACCGCGCCGCAAGTGGAACGGTTATGCGGCAAACGCGGCAGATGCGTTTTTTTCACCGCATCTGCCGCGAATTACGAAAAACGCTGATGTGAAAGGGCCCTTACATGGAAATGTGTTAATTTTGCAACATGCTCTTGAATGCGTTTTTAGCAAAATTACTTTTTGGGATGTACAAATTTTGTTTGCAATCAATGATCCCCATTTGTGGGACTCTTTTGTTGTATGGACACCATAGAAAATATTGATTCTGAAAGGAAACTAAAAGTTTCTCTAATAAATCTGTTGTGAGGTGAACTTATTTATGCTCATAATATAGTATAACAAGAGAAGAGAAAGTGGCACTCACCAAGCTAAGCTAAAAAAAAATCTTTACTTCAAAGTTTTACATAAAAACGGGATGCAGGCAACTAGGTTGACAGCCAGAATTAGGTCATCCTCGCATGGCTTGCCTCCTCCTAGCTGCCCACCCGCTTGCCTGCCTCCCGTTTTTATGTGAAACTTTGAAATAGAGAAGTTGTAGCACAGATTGGTGAGTGCCATTTTTTCTTCTCTTCTTATACTGTATTACTGGACTTTGGCAGCTTGAGAATCACCTATACCTGTGCAGTACTCCAGTGATCCCTTTTGCCAGCATACACATGGTGATCATTAACTGCAAGACATTCAAGATTTGTGGTGCACAACCACTCTTTACTATTGTATTATTTATGCTGAGCACTATACTTTTATGCTGAGTTTTCCTAAAGGAGACACAATAAACTAAAGATAGTAGTTGAGATCCCACCATCATCACTACAAATTATCTATGGAAGGAGGTCTCTTCTGGCAGTACAAAGCTTGTTCATTTTCTTCCATTCCTTTCAAAATTAGATTTTTATGCCTAAAGGAATATTTTATTTTCATGATAGAAAAGGATAAATAGGGAGCGCACATAGGGCGTTATCGTCTTAATAGTCCAGTCCCCCCAATCGGTGTGACTCACCTGCGGTGGTTGTGAGAGCCACAACAAACTGAGAGAGCCTGGTAATGGTCGCTGCAGGAGCCCACTGAAGATAAATGATTTCCACCGAAGAAAAAGCTGGGCTTTGTAGTCCGCGCTGACCTCAAGAAACTTCCAGTCCAGTAAAGGGTTAATCAGGTTCTGGTTTATTTGCCTACGCGTTTCGTGGCTTTAAATCTGCCACTTCAGCAGGGCTATTACCTGATGAAGTGGCAGATTTAAAGCCACGAAACGCGTAGGCAAATAAACCAGAACCTGATTAACCCTTTACTGGACTGGAAGTTTCTTGAGGTCAGCGCGGACTACAAAGCCCAGCTTTTTCTTCGGTGGAAATCATTTTCATGATAGAGAATCCACTATCATTTTCCAATTGATAAGTCACTCAAATATGCGTTATAAAACTATAGCCAATATTTTTTAAAAAATATATACCGGTACTCATTCTCAATCCTCCTTTCAAAAATCACATACTACAGTTGTGCTGACAAAAATAAAAACAATTATTTTGTGAATCATACTGTAGTTTGATTTGAGATCCAGCTCTCAGCTCAGTCTCCCTGCCACTGAAAGAGGCAATATAAAGGGGAACTACGGAGAGTTAAAACATTTTTGTATGGTCGCTGCACTCCTATACTATAATGCCAGGCGGCCTGTTACACTTTTATAATATTTAGAATTCATATAAATCACCTATTCAATAACTTTTCCTTACCCATCACTCCTCACGTATGGGACAATACCTCATACTTGATTGGACAGCTGCACCCTCCCTCCACAGTCAGCTTCAGCACGTCCGATAACAGACGCTTCCTCATTAAATCACATAGGCGTGATATCACAGAAGGTCCTTTTGTCTCCGAAACAAGGCGGTGTGGGCCCGCCCCTGCTTTCTGTATACAAGCAGATATCAACTATCGGCTCACACTAGGAGCTTTTATGATGTCATTCCGATGTGATTGAATGAGGAAGTCTATGTCACCACATGCACTGAAGCTTACTGCAGAGAGAGGGGAGAGGCTGCTCAATCAGGCATGATGTATTGTCCCATGCAGGAGGTGGATGTGTAAAGACCAGTTAGTAAATAAGTGATTTATGAATTATAAACATTATACAAGTGTAACAGGCAGCTTAGCATTATAGTATAGGTGTGCAGGTATTGCACAAAATGTTTTTATCTCCCTTGAGCCACATTTTTAGCCTAGCTCAAATTTACTGAATGTTATACATATGTAGCAAGTGCCATCTCTATACAGGTTACACCACACTGTGTGAATAATTCGATGCCATGGCTATACTATTTGTACAGCACAGCCAGAGCAATTTCAAAGCTACTGAGCAATTGTTTATGTAACAGGCGTGCTACAATACAGACTTGGCGGGCCAATAATGCAAGTTAAATAATAATGCAAGTTGTGTATTCCAATAAAAATCCTTCATATTTTAAAACCCAAATATCTGAAACTGTGTTTATGACCCATTAATTTTAATGCTCTTATCTACCCACTGATATAAATTGTTTAATTGTTAGACATGAAAAATGGCTGCTGGCAAGGTGACGGCAACTGTTACCACTTGCAATAACTACATTCTATTAGCTAATTAATGTGATTATGGTATACAGTTTATCTCGTTTAATATGACATTCACGGAAATAAAAAGCACAGTTCAATTTATACTGTATTTTTGATGCTGAACACTCATTGATTAATAAACACGATTACTATCAAGATAATGTATTTTAGAACATTTCCCAAAAATTATCAAACTAAATTTCATGGAAATTAGCACCATCTTTGCAACAGTGAACAGCATGAAGCTGAATACAATGTAACAAAGCAAACTGTCATTCTAATGAGGAGGCAACAATAAATTATCACAAAGAATTTTCTGTGCCTGATTTAACACCTCAGAGAGAAGTCAACAACAGCAAGAGAACATCGAGTCCCACAGGTTCTGCTTTTAAACACAGATTTGAAAATTTATGAGCAATGAATTCCCAAACCAGAAAATACAGACTAAAAATTCATTAAAAGGTGAAGATGAATCGCAAGAGACGAACTATACATAAAGAACTATACATCATGAAGTTTGGATAAAAAGACAATATACAATAGAATACATTTTAGCTAAACCTAAATTGTTTTAGACAAAAGAGTGAGGTTTAAATGTGTTTGGGCTATTTCTGAAATCTAGGTTGGCTGAGCACGTGTCCCAAATACTGCAGACAAAGAAAACTCGGCAGCAGGTTACTATTCATTACTGTAATGGTATTTATATCCATTTAGTATTATATGTTTCTATGTTATAAAATCAACTCACATTGGCTTAATGCCACCTTTGGCTAAATTGTAAATAAAACTTGGCTAATATTAGCAATCTCTTCATTTTTAAGTGCATTTTCTAGACAATAAAAATGAAAGGAGTTAAATACAGTACTTGTTAGCTGTGCATTTCCAGCATTTATGAAAAGATAATACAGCAGTGAAGAAAGGCCAATTTAGTGACATTTCTATCCAGTACTAACATGTAACGTGTCGTTCTGTTATATTGTTTTGCATACAAGATCCAGTTGAAAATATACTGTAAATAATTTCACTTAACTCTTAACAGGTAATCACAAGTAAAGTGGTCCAAAATATTTTTTTGTCTGAAGTATATTAAAATTGTACTAGATTGGTTTACTAAATGATGACAGAAATTTAACTCCTTCACGATCTAGGATGTACTGGCACATCCTAGACCGTGTCCCTGCCTTTGATGCAAGTTCATACATGAAGTTTGCATCTTTACCTACACACATTGGTTGATCTAACAGGCGCAGAGAGATCAGAAATCTTTTCACAGCTGTTAACCAGTTAAAGTCTGCTGTCAATCTCTGGCAATGAAATTAGTGATGAGCGAGCACTAAAATGCTCGGGTGCTCGACAGAGCACCGAGCCCAATGTAAGTCAATTAGTGACAGGTTCCACCCATAGACTTCCGGCTATAAAATGAGTGTTTCTGGGAAAGGGCAGGAGGGGGAGCTTTTTCAAATCGTCACAGCATACCACAGCTTGCTGTGCCCCCCCAGAGGGACCCTAACAATCAATCTGCTCTCTGTGAGGCACCAGCTCACTGTGTGCACTGAAGGGAGCTGTGTATTTGTATCAGATCGATAATTATTAGTGAAGAGTCCGAGCATCTCGGCAGTACTCGGTGCTCACCGAGCATCCCGAGGACTGGGATACTCGTGCGAGTAACGAGTAGTGTCGAGCATGATCGCTCATCACTAAATGAGATGTAACATGCTCTGGCAGGGAGCCAGAGCATGTTACCCCATGATGACCCCATGATGTAATATTGGGGTTATTATTAAAGCCAAGGGTCAGCTGATAACCCCTCTAACTGTCAAGATAAAGTTTCCGTGAATGCTGGCTGAGCACAGGCACTCAAAACAGCATAATTTCTGCTATATAACTCAGTGAAGCAAAAGTGATGATCACAGTTTAAAGTACCAATAAAAACAATAAAAAGAGAAAAAATATATATACAAAAAAAAGAAAACAAAACTTCATATCATGATCTTTTGAAACATTGAAAATAAAACAATTAAAAAATATGTACATATTTGGTATTATAAATATTTGATCTGTCAAAATCTAAAATAAATTAATCTGTTCAGTAAGTAGCATAACAAAAAAAATTAAAACGATAGATCAAGTTTTATTACCGTCGCAACATTGCAATAAAATGCAATAAGACACCATCAATCCATCTCTTCTTCGTCTGCTGAGGGCACAAATAATAAGCCATCACTTATTCCCAGAACCTGAAATATAAAAATGTTATGGTTTTGAAAATTTTGCACCAACAGCAAACATTTTTTTACTAAATTTTGAATATGTATACTACCTAAATTGAAAGAAAACTACCGTATATACTCGTGTATAAGCCGACCCGTGTATAAGCCGACCCCCCTACTTTTGCCCCCAAAATCTGGGAAAACCTATTGACTCATGTATAAGCCGAGGGTGGACCCCAGCACAGGTATACAGCCCCCAGCAGTGTGGTATACAGGCCCCCGCAGTGGTATACAGGCCTCCCCAGTGGTAGTATACAGCCCCCAGAAGTGTGGTATACAGCAGCCTCCCCAGTGGTACATACAGGCCCCAGCAGTGTAACAGCAGCCTCCCCAGTGGTAGTATACAGCAGCCCCAGAGATATATACAGCAGCCCCAGTGGTAGTATACAGCAGCCCCAGAGATATATACAGCAGCCCCAGTGGTAGTATACAGCAGCCCCAGAGGTATATACAGCAGCCCCAGTGGTAGTATACAGAAGCCCCAGAGGTAGTATACAGAAGCCCCAGTAGTAGTATACAGCAGCCTCAGTGGTATATACAGCAGCAGTCCCAGTAGTAGTATACAGAAGCCCCAGTAGTAGTATACAGCAGCCCCAGTAGTAATATACAGCAGCAGCCCCAGTGGTAGTATACAGCAGCAGCCCCAGGGGGTATATACAGCAGCAGCCCCATGGGGTATATACAGCAGCAGCCCCAGTGGTAGTATACAGAAGCCCCAGTAGTAGTATACAGCAGCCCCAGTAGTAGTATACAGCAGCAGCCCCAGTGGTAGTATACAGCAGCAGCCCCAGGGGGTATATACAGCAGCAGCCCCATGGGGTATATACAGCAGCAGCCCCAGTGGTAGTATACAGCAGCAGCCCCAGTGGTAGTATACAGCAGCAGCCCCAGGGGGTATATACAGCAGCAGCCCCAGGGGGTATATACAGCAGCAGCCCCAGGGGGTATATACAGCAGCAGCCCCAGGGGTATACAGACCCCCCCCCATTAGTATACAGGGGCCGCAGCTGTATACAGCAGCCCCAGCTGTATAAAGCCCCCCCGTGGTATCCAGGGCCCCCCTTGCTGCACCTGTAAAGGAAGATGTCAGTATACTTATCGCTGCGCCGCCGCCGCCGCTCCGCTTCTCGGTCACCGCACTGCTCCGGGTCTTCATGTTTCCTGTTCCTTCTCCGACGCTCGAACAATGACGTCATTTCCTGAGCGCCGGAGAAGGAACAGGAAGTATGAAGACCCGGAGCAGCGCGGTGACCGAGAAGCGGAGCGGCGGCGGCAGCGATAAGTATACTGATATCTTCCTTTACAGGTGCAGCAAGGGGGGCCCTGGATACCACAGGGGGGCTGTATATACGGGGGGGGGGGGCGCTGTATCATATTACCGTATATATATACCGTATATACCCGTGTATAAGCCGAGGGGGGACTTTTCAGCACATTTTATGTGCTGAAAAACTCGGCTTATACACGAGTATATACGGTATATATGTTTGGTATAGTATCTGTGTTCATGTACTGAACTGGAGAATCATTCCACCAGGTAAATTTTTAACATATAGTAAACATAGTAAATATAAAAATAAAAAAACTATTAGCCCTCTTTTTGCAATTTTACCACACTTGCTTTTTTTCCCAATTTTCCATTACACTATATGGTAAAAAAATGGTTTCATTCAAAAAGACAACTCATCCCACAAATATCAAGCCCTGTTATATGACTATATTGATTGAAAAATAAAATAGTTATGACTCTTGAAAGAAGTGTAGGAAAAAAAGAGAGTGCCAAAAATGGGAAATTGCCATATGGTGAAGAGGTTAAAGATACAGCCATTACCAAAGTGTTACTCTCTGAGCTAAAATATCATGGTAGGCAGTGTGTATATAGGAAATGTATATTTTCAAGACCTGCATCACAGCCTTAATAAACCTTGCAATCAATGTGGGGAAAGCTGATTTATACTGTAACTTTTAACTTTCCAACTTTATGAAACTATTTGACCCATTATTATGGGTATTAACCTCTTTACGACCAATGACGAGTATACTCGTCATGAAAAGATGTCAGTTCCCGCATCATGACGAGTATACTCGTCATGGCTTTGAACTGTCACCTCTTCTAAACGAACAGTGACAGCTCAAATCTAAAAGCTGTCAGTGACAGCCAAGGGTTAGGGGCAGAGGTGTGGGCACCCCTGTTAACCCCTTCACCCCCCTCCCCCACCGCAATCACTCTTATCTGCGGGCGGGTTGCACCGCAGCCGCCGGCCATGAGCTGATGCTCCAGCTCCCCCTGTGTCCTGTCCCCGCCCCCTGTGTCCAGCTCCCCCTGTGTCCTGTAGCCCCCCCCCTGTGTCCTGAGCCCCCTGTGTCCTGTCCCCGTCCCCTGTGCAGCCCCTCCTGTGTCCTGTCCCCGTCCCCTGTGCAGCCCCTCCTGTGTGCGGTCCCTGTCCCCTGTGCAGCCCCTCCTGTGTCCTGTCCCCGCCCCCTGTGTCCAGCTCCCCCTGTGTCCTGTAGCCCCCCCCCCCCTGTGTCCTGAGCCCTCTGTGTCCTGTCCCCGTCCCCTGTGCAGCCCCCCCTGTCTCCCGTCCATCCCCGCCCTCCACCTTGCACAGTTTGTTTGCCGGCGGGCTTCTGCGCCCACCGGCAAAGCTGCAGGGCCCCCTCCTCCTCCCTGCTGGTCCCCAGCCCCCGGGACTCGGTCCCCAGCCCCCGATCCCTGGTCCCCAGCCCCGCTCACCTATCCCGGCGGGCTGCACGCTCGGTGCACCCGCCCGCACCGTCGGGCCTCCTCTGCAGTGTGGCTCCTCCTCTTCTCAGGGGCTCCTCCTCCTCATCGCTGGGTAAGTATGAATGAATGAAAGAATGAATGAAAGAATGAAAGAATGAATGAATGAATGAATGGATGGATGGATGGATGGATGGGTGGATGGATGGATGGATGGATGGATGGGTGGGTGGATGGATGGATGGATGGGTGGATGGATGGATGGATGTGTGCGTGCGTGGATGTGCGTGTGTGGATTTGTGTGCGTGGTTGTGTGCATGCGTGGATGTCAGCACGTGGATGTGCGTACGTGGATGTGCGTACATGGATGTGCGTACGTGGATATGCATGTGTGGATGTGTGTGCGTGGTTGTGTGCATGCGTGGATGTGCGTACGTGGATGTGCGTACGTGGATGTGCGTACGTGGATGTGCGTACGTGGATGTGCGTGCGTGGATGTGAGTACGTGGATGTGCGTGTGTGAATGTGCGTGCGTGGATGTGTGCGTACGTGGATGTGGATGTACGTGGATGTGTGTGTGGATGTACGTGGATGTCAGCATGCGTGCGTGGATGTGTGCATGCGTGGATGTGCGTGCGTGGTTGTGTGCATGCGTGGATGTGCGTACGTGGATGTGCGTACGTGGATGTGCGTACGTGGATGTGCGTGCGTGGATGTGCGTACGTGGATGTGCGTGTGTGAATGTGCATGCGTGGATGTGTGCGTACGTGGATGTGGATGTACGTGGATGTGTGTGTGGATGTACGTGGATGTCAGCATGCGTGTGTGGATGTGTGCATGCGTGGATGTGCGTGCGTGGTTGTGTGCATGCGTGGATGTGCGTACGTGGATGTGCGTGCGTGGATGATGGGTGCATAGGTGGATGGATGGGTGCAACAAGGGATCAAGTGTCCTCTTGTTATAGTCTCTGGGATCATAGTCATGGTGCACTGTATAACTGATCATTGTCATACAGTGCACCATAACTCTGACCCCTGAGACTGTAGGAAGAGGACACTTGATCCCTTGCTGCAGTCTCTGGATTGAGCAGAGGCGATCGAGCGTCGTGGGACCTTCGTTGTGGACTACGTCGGAGGCAATCGAGCGTCGTGGGACCTTCGTTGTGGACTACGTCGGATCTTCATAATAAAGATGGAGTCCGAATTTTGTTTGTGTTTTTTTTTCAAATAAAAAGATTTTTCTATGTGTGTATTTTCTGACTATTTACCAGAGATTCCTAATGGCGGGTCTAACATTGGCCCTATATTATGAATCTCGGGCTTAGTGCCAGCTGCCAATAAAAAGCTGGCATTAACCCCTTTATTACCCAGTTTGCCACCGGCACCAGGGCAACTGGAAGAGCATGGGTACAGCGCCAGAAAATGGCGCTTCAATGAATGCGCCATTTTCTGGAGCGGCTGCGGGCTGCAATTCGCAGCATGGGGGGCCCAGAACGCTTGGGCCTTTCCATGCTGGATCAGCCCAGCTGCATTTACATGCGCCCAAAATAGCGGAGCCTACGTCATTTTTTTTCTGAATTATTCTAAAATAAAAAAAATGGCTACTGTTTTGGTTGCAAGCAGTATCAACGAGGACGGGTGTGGATCTAGCTGCCATTTACTGGTGCAAATATGGGACCTACGTATTTTTTTTCTAGAATTAGTTCTAGAAATAAAAAAAAATGGGCTTGCTGTATTTTTGGTTGCAGCCAGGTACAACGAGGCAGCTGGGGGTTGCTGGCAGTCTGTAGCTGCCAAGTTGTACCTGGCTGGACCAAAAATATGGCGGAGCCCTACGTCATTTTTTTTTCTAGAATTAGTTCTAGAAATAAAAAAAAAATGGGCTTCGCTGTATTTTTGGTTGCAGCCAGGTACAGCGAGGCAGCTGGGGGTTGCTGTCCCAGCTCCGCCCGTCTAGTAGGGTCGTTAGGTCGGGGCAGTGGTCCAGAGTGTGCCGTGTACCTGGCTGGACCAAAAATATGGCGGAGCCCTACGTCATTTTTTTTTCTAGAATTAGTTCTAGAAATAAAATAAAGCCTTCGCTGTATTTGTAGCCAGCCATGTACAACTTGGTAGCTGGCTGACTGGAATCCTCAGCGTGGAGAGACTCAAATGTTGTGGGTCCCCCACGCTGCAAATTTCAACCCACAGCCACCCAAGAAAATAGCGCATTCATTAGAGGCGGCATTTTCTGGTGCTGTACCCCAACTCTACCAGTTGCCCTTGTGCTGGTGGCACACGGGTTCTCCATATGCGACATAGTGTCCGCTAACAATTTCAATAGAAAATTAGCTCCAATTGTTAGCGGAAACCATGTCGGGTATGGAGAGCCCCTCCCTGTGTGCCTGAACATTGGAGCTCCCCCACAAGTGACCCCATTTTGGAAACTAGACCCCCGAAGGAACGTATCTAGATGCATAGTGAGCACTTTGAACTCCCAGATGCTTCACAAATTCATCCATAAAAATGAAAAAGCACGTTTTTTTCCACAAAAAGTTTCTTTTTTCATTTTTACGGATCAATTTGTGAAGCACCTGGGGGTTCAAAGTGCTCACTATGCATCTAGATATGTTCCTTGGGTGGTCTAGTTTCCAAAATGGGGTCACTTGTGGGGGAGCTCCAATGTTTAGGCACATAGGGGCTCTTCATATCCTACAAGGTGTCCGCTAACAATTCCAATTGTTAGCGGACACCATGTCACGTATGGAGAGCCCCTGTGTGTCTCCACATTGGAGCTCCCCCACAAGTGACCCCATTTTGGAAACTAGACCCCCAAAGGATTATATCTAGATGCATAATGAGCACTTTGAACCCCCAGATGCTTCACAAATTGATCCGTAATAATGAAAAAAGAAATTATTTGTGGAAAAAAAGTGCTTTTTCATTTTTACGGATGAATTTCTGAAGCACCTGGGGGTTCAAAGTGCTCACTATGCATCTAGATACGTTCCTTTGGGGGTCTAGTTTCCAAAATGGGGTCACTTGTGGGGGAGCTCCAATGTGGAGACACATGGGGACCCTCCAAACGCGACATGGTGTCCGCTAACAAATTGAGCTCATTTTCCATTCAAATTGTTAGCGGACACCATGTCGCGTTTGGAGGGTCCCCGTGTGTCTCCACATTGGAGCTCCCCCACAAGTGACCCCATTTTGGAAACTAGACCCCCTAAGGAACGTATCTAGATGCATAGTGAGCACTTTGAACCCCCATATGCTTCAGAAATTCATCCGTAAAAATGAAAAAGCACTTTTTTTTCCCACAAAAAATTTATTTTTTCATTATTATGGATCAATTTGTGAAGCATCTGGGGGTTCAAAGTGCTCACTATGCATCTAGATATGTTCCTTTGGGGGTCTAGTTTTTCAAAATGGGGTCACTTGTGGGGGAGCTCCAATGGGGAGACACACAGGGACCCTCCAAACGCGACATGGTGTCAGCTAACAATTTGAGCTCATTTTCCATTCAAATTGTTAGCGGGCACCATGTCGCGTTTGGAGGGCCCCGGTGTGTCTCCACATTGGAGCTCCCCCACAGGTGACCCCATTTCGGAAACTAGACCCCCTAAGGAACATATCTAGATGCATAGTGAGCACTTTGAACCCCCAGATGCTTCACAAATTCATCAATAAAAATGAAAAAGCACTTTTTTTTTCCACACAAATTTTCTTTTTTCATTTTTACAGATCAATTTGTGAAGCACCTTGGGGTAGAAAGTGCTCACTATGCATCTAGATATGTTCCTTTGGGGGTGTAGTTTCCAAAATGGGGTCACTTGTGGGGGAGCTCCAATGTGGAGACACACGGGGACCCTCCAAACGCGACATGGTGTCCGCTAACAATTTGAATGGAAAATGAGCTCAAATTGTTAGCGGACACCATGTCGCGTTTGGAGGGTTCCTGTGTGTCTCCACATTGGAGCTCCCCCACAAGTGACCCTATTTTGGAAACTAGACCCCCAAAGGAACATATCTAGGTACATAGTGAGCACTTTGAACCCCCAGATGCTTCACAAATTGATCCGTAATAATGAAAAAATAATTTTTTAGTGGAAAAAAAAGTGCTTTTTCATTTTTACGGATGAATTTCTGAAGCATATGGGGGTTCAAAGTGCTCACTATGCATCTAGATACGTTCCTTCGGGGGTCTAGTTTCCAAAATGGGGTCACTTGTGGGGGAGCTCCAATGTGGAGATACACAGGGACCCTCCAAACGCGACATGGTGTCCGCTAACAATTTGAGCTCATTTTCCATTCAAATTGTTAGCGGACACCATGTCACGTATGGAGGGTCCCTGTGTGTCTCCACATTGGAGCTCCCCCACAAATGACCCCATTTTGGAAACTAGACCACCTAAGGAAGGTATCTAGATGCATAGTGAGCATTTTGAACCCCCAGATGCTTCACAAATTCATTCATAAAAATTAAAAAAACACTTTTTTTTCACAAAAAAATTCTTTTTGCCTACATTTTTTCAGTTTCACATGGGCAAAGGGATAAATACATCCCAAAATTTGTTGGGCAATTTCTCCTGAGTACACCGATACCTTATATGTGGTCATAAACCACTGTTTGGGCGCACGGCAGGGCTCAGAAGTGAAGGAGCGCCATTTCACTTTTTGAACGGAAAATTGGCTCTAAAATTCAAATTGCGCTCCCTCCCTTCTGAGCCCTGCCGTGCGCCCAAACAGTGGTTTATGACCATATATGAGGCATCGGTGTACTCAGGAGAAATTGCCCAACAAATTTTAGGATGCATTTTATCCTGTTGCCCATGTGAAAATGAAAAAATTGAGGCTAAAAGAACATTTTTGTTACAAAAATTAAAATGTCCATTTTTTCCTTCAACATTATTTTAGTTCCTGTGAAGCACCTGAAGGGTTAATAATCTTCTTCAATATAGTTTTGAGTAGCTTGAGGGGTGCAGTTTTTGGAATGGTGTCACTTTTGGGTGTTTTCTGTCATGTACACCCCTCAAAGGGACTTCAAATGTGATGTGGTCACTAAAAAATTGGTTTTGTAAATTTTGCTGGAAAAATGAATAATTGCTGATGAACTTTGAACCCTTATAACGTCCTACCAATTTTTTTTTTTTCTTCCAAAATTGTGCTGATGTGAAGTAGACATGTGGGACATGTTATTTATTAACTATTTTGTGGCACATAACTCTCTGGTTTAGCAGAATAAAAATTAAAAATTTGAAAATTGCTAAATTTTCAAAATTTTTGCCAAATTTTTTATTTTTTCACAAATAAACGCAAAAATTATCGACCTAAATTTAATACTAACATGAAGCCCAATATGTCACGAAAAAACAATCTCATAATCGCTAGGATCCGTTGAAGCGTTCCAGAGATATTACCTCATAAAGGGAGAGTGGTCAGAATTACAAAAAATGGTCTGGTCATTAAGCTGCAAAGTGACTCGGTCCTTAAGGGGTTAAGATAAATCTACTAGGCAATGTAAGTAGTTATCCCCTTTCACTCCCCAGAACTACAAGACCTACGGGTGCCATTACGGAAACAATTCCTTTAGGTGTCATAAGAAGTCATAGGAGATTTGCTCTGCTCTACAAGTCTCAGTGACTTGTAGGAGAGAAAGAAATCAAGCCTCTTTACTCCTGTCACTAAGTCTGATCTACTGCAACAAACCTTACATGACTTTTTACAGAAAATGTTACAAATTACAACTGTAAGGTAAAAAAAGGTAAATGTCAAGTCTTTTCTTATAGCTGTTGTAAAAAGTCCCAGCTAGATGCTTTAATAAAGGTAGCTAGAGAATATTCATTTAGGTTGCACAAGTATTAGAGATTCAACATGATAGCCCCAAGGAACTTCTCATTAGTTACATACAACTAGCAAGAGGATTCTAGTCACCAGGTTTTCTCGCAAGCTTACATGCTGAAAAACATGCCCTGCAGGACAAAAGATCTAAAACCTATGTATCCGTAGTACAGTATATACTTAAAAATACAATGTGTACTTTTAAATACATAGTGTACCTAATAAAACGCTAGGAATACCATTGTGGAGCTTCCCAACTGAATACTCTAGTTCTTAAGGTAATTTGTAATCTGAAAGTTTCTTGCAAGAGAAAAAGTTTAAGACATAAAATATAGTTTATTGTGGTTTGTGTCACAATTTTAGTTTTTTCCATCTTGTACAGTTATGGCATATCCACAGTATATTTATAAACATAGAGCAGATGCAGGTCACACGAATAGTGATGGGTTAACCCACCCAAACTTTTTTTAAAATCCGAGTTCGGGGCTGAAAGTGACTCGAACTTGAGTCCAAACCCCAAACTCAGACTTTAAAGATGAAGCAGCGGAGCTGTAAAAAGAATGCAGATAATGATTACAGTTTGTAAAAGATAAACACTGGGCACTAACCAAGTGCTAGCAGCTTAATCAGGTGTATACAGGGGTAATCCAGCGGCAGTAATCACATAGGTGGTGCACAATCCGTATAACAGATAATGATTACACAGCAGCATCATACTTATCGGTGTCCCGTCCTTGTACTTCTGGGCTGCTCAATAACTTCCTGGAATTCCAATAGCCAATCACAGATACTGTCACAGAGAGTGGGCATCTATGATTCTAGATGCTAGAATGTATGGGTAGTTTTAAGGTTACTCCAACTGCCAATCAGACATGCCCATTCTCTGTGACAGCAACTGTGATTGGCTGTTGTGCCCCTCACCCATTCACTGACGTCATAGTACTGTAAAAATAAATAAATAGTAAAATAAATGACATAGCACTTCACTGAAATTTTATTTCTTGGAGTGGAAAGAAAAAGTGAAAAGACAAAAAAGAATAGTCTTTTTTAAAGTTTGGGCTTGGGGACGAAAGTGGCTCAAACTTGAGTTTGAACCCCGAACTCGGAATGTAAAGTTATGGGATGAGGGCTAGAAGGCTGTAAAAGAAAGAAGATAGTTATTAAACAGCATTATAATTATCAGCGTCCACCTGCTTGTACTTCATGGGCTGCTCATTAACTTCCTGAATATTCACTGCATAAGGATCCAACAGCCAATCACAGATGCTGTTACAGAGAACTGGCGCACCAAAACTATGATGCAGTTGCCACAGATTTCATGCTCTTTTGGTGCAATTTTGGCACAAAACTGCATGCATTGTGTTCAATGTGTTCATCTGCATCTCCTGGCTAAAAAAAGCACTAAACCCGCCACATGGTTTTTGCTGTGTATTTCATTCTTTGTTGATGCAATTTTGACATAACATTGCATACATTATGTTCAATGTGTTCATCTGCATCTCCTGGCCCAAAAAAGCACCAAAATTGCAATATAATTGAGCTCTATTTATAAAATTATTCCTTGAAATATTAAAAAAAAAATGATGGGAGGCTTCACCATATTTTTGTATGCCAGCCAGGTACAGCAGGCAGATACAGGCAGCCCCCTACCCCCAGCTGCCTTTTTTTACCTGGCTGGAAACCAAAAAATATAGGGAAGCCCTTTTTTGTAATTATTTCATCAATTTTACAGCTCCTCCGCCCCCGAACCCAAACCAAAACTGTAACACTAACTTCCCAGGAAAGTCTGTGTTCAAGATCTGTGCCTTTACAGTTCGGGTTCACCCATCACTAATCACCAGTTGAAGAAGGGGTTAAAAAGCCAGTAGCTGACTATACGTCTTGGCTAACTAGTCTTAGGCCAGTATGTGTTTACCTACTCTCATCCCCATGACTGATAGTTATGTCCCTATCTGTATGTTACGAAAGAAACCTGTCATTCAAGGGGAGCAGGTTGGGGAGAAAAAGTTGGTAAAATAATAGGTACTGGTATGTGTTGCCATTTGATTTATTATGTATAACTTTAATAAATCCCACCACACATGCAGGCACTTCTTTATAACTTCTTTATTTCACAATGATAAATATCCACATAGGTAAACAAAAAAGTAGGTAGATGAAAGTCAGAGAGGGAAACCTATGCATTTCAAACTCTCTCTGATATCTCTCTGATAGCTGCATGATGGAATTTGTCCAATTTGCTTGATGTCCTAGAGCCTCATTGTTACTTGTACTCTGTTTAATGAGAATAAATATTATTTATTATAGCGCCATTTATTCCCGGCATTTTACATGTAAAGAGGGGTAAACACAATAGAGAAACGTAGAATAATATTGAAAAAAAAACACAAAACATGCAATGCTAACTACTATGGATGGGTGAGTACTGCATTAATCGGTCTCGCTATACTCACAATGAGTAGGTCCCGGTACTCGGTACTCATTGCGAGTATAGCGAGTCCAACTGCAGTGAATGGGCGGGCGAGTACTTTCGCAGTGTATCTGTATATACACTGCGAAAGTACACTAAAAGTGAATAAAAGTTGTTAAAAAATAAAAAAGACATTGATGCACGTTCAAGACCTGGCAATCTGGCCAATCAGGTGGCTTGTAGTGATCACATGGTTTGTGACATCTAGCCATCTGATTGGCCAGATCGCTACCAGCTATCTGATTGGCTGTCATAGTCACAGGTCCTTGTCGGTCATCGGATGTCTTCATTGCCGATCCCGCTGCAGGCGTCGGAGAGGTGAGTATGATATTTTTTATATTTTTTAACAACTTTTATTCACTTTTAGTGTACTTTTGCAGTGTATATATAGATACACTGCGAAAGTAAAAGGACTACTCGCTACTCCCAAGTAATTACAAGAGACTCGGGGAGTAGCGAGTAGCCTGAATATAGTTACTATTCGGCAAGTACCGAATAGTAATGATTATACTTGCTCATCCCCACCAACTAACAAGATAAGCAATTTTATCATAGTGCTAACTCATTACACCCATGATACAAATAAGAAAAAAGTTAAAATTATTCAGATGGAAATAGAGGTTTACATATATAAAATTAAAAACACACATATGCATGTTTTTTTCACTATCTGACATTAACTCCATTACGACCAATGACGAGTTTAGCCATCATGAAAAGATGTCAGTTCCCGCAACATGACGGCTAAACTCGTCATGGCTTTGAACTGTCACTGCTTGTAAACAAACAGTGACAGTTCAAATCTAACAGCTGTGAGTGACAGCTAAGGGTTAGGGGAAGTGGTGAGGGGACCCTTGTTAGCGGTTGCCACACTCAGAGCAATATAATCTATCAGTCAATCTGACTGACCAATCACATCATGATCGCGCAGGGAAATGCTGAATGTCAGCACCTCCCTGCATGATCTCTACAGGAGCTGAGCTGTCGGCTGTGCCCGGCTCCTGCAATCATCCCCGCTGCCCGTCCACTGCTGTGCCCACTCTCCTGTCTCCAATCCGTGCTCTCCGGTCTCTTGCCTCCACTCCCCTCACTCCTCTCCCCGCTTCCTCCTCCCCTCTTCCTGTCTCTACTCCCGGTCTCCTGCCTCCGCTCACAGTCTCCTCCATCCTCTCCCCGCTCTCCTCCCTCCTCTTCTCGCTTCCTCCACCCCTCTCTCCTGCCTCCTCTCCTGGTCTCCTCCGTCCTCTCTTTGCTCTCCTCCCTCCTTTCCCTGCTTCCTCCTCCTTCCTCTCCCCGCATCCTCCTCCCCAATCTCCTTTCTCCGCTCCCCAGTCTTCTCCGACCTGTGCCCCGCTCACCTCCTCTGTTGGCTCCCCGTTCTCCTTCACTGTCCGCTCCCCGCTTTCCTCCTTCATCCTGTGCTGCCCGGCCACTCACCGGCTCTGCCCCGCTCCACTCAGCCTCATCCCTACCTGGAGCAGATGAGGCTGAGATGAGTGATCTGACAGCCAGGGGCAGCGATCACTATTTGGTCGCTGTCCCTGTGTTGCCCCCTAAGTGCTATTTAAGGTCTGGGGAGAGGGAGTTCAGGGTTACTTCCCTCTCCCCATGGTGATTGGTCCATCATAATGTAATTGTGATGGGCCAATCACGATGGTAACCAGAGTAACATCTGGTAACTTGACCCAAGCCTCAGAGATCATGTGATCTCTGGGAATTGGGTCAGGTTACCAGATGTCGCCATGGCAAACTGAGGTTGCTATGGCGACATCTGGTAACCTGACCCAAGCCTCAGAGATCATGTGATCTCTGGGACTTGGGTCAGGTTACCAGATGTCACCATGGCAACCTGAGGTTGTCTTACCAATCTGAGGTTGCCATGGCGACATCTGGTAACCTGAGAGCTGTACTGTATGGCAGATCATTGCCCTACAGTGCAGCATCAGTGTGACCCCCCCAGAGACTGCAGCTAAAGGACCCTTGATCCTTTGCTGCAGTCTTTGGAGGCGACTGACCATCATGGGACCATCGTTGTGGACTACATCAGAGGGCATGGGGATAATAAAGATGGAGTCGAAATATGTGTTTGTGTTTTTTGCTGTAATAAAATTATTTTTTTCACGTTGTGTTGTGTCTTATTTTTTATTGACTTAGAGGTTCCTAATGGCCAGGTCTAACATTGGCCCGACATTATGAACCTCGGCTTAGTGTCAGCTGCCAATACAAATATGGCGTTAATCCCCATTATTACTCAGTTTGCCACCGGCACCAGGGCAACTGGAAGAGTCTGGGTATAGCGCCAGGAAATGGCGCTTTAATGAATGCGCTATTTCCCAGGGCAGCTGCGGGCTGCAATTTGCAGCGTCGGGGGCCCAGAACGATTGGGCCTCTCCACGCTGTGGATTCCAGCTCCCAGCTGCCTAATTGTACATGGCTGAAGGCTAAAAATATGGCAAGCTCATGTCATTTTTTTTTTAAATTATTTCAAGAAATAATTTTTAAAAATGGGCTCCACTGTATTTTGGTAACCAGCCAGGTACAACTAAGCACCTGGGGGTGGGTGGCAGCCGTAGCTGCCTAGTTGTACCTGGCTGGAAACTAAAAATATGGCGGAGCCCACATTGTTTTTTTTATTAAATTATTTCAAGAATTTTTAAAAAAAGGGCTTCGCTGTATTTTGATTACCAGCCAGGTAAAACTAGGCAACTGGGGTGGGTGGCAGCCTTACCTGCCTTTTTTTACGTGTGCTGGTGACCAAAAATACAGCGGAGTCCCAAATCATCAGTGCAAAATCTCACTTGTGGGGTAGCTCCATTGTTTAGGCACATCAGGGAGTCTCCAAATGCGACAATGGTGTTCACTAACGATGTACAGCTAATTTTCAGCTCAAATTGTTAGCGAACATCATGTCGCCTATGGAGAGCCCCTGTGTGTCTAAACTTTGGAGCTCCCCCACAAGTGACCCCATTTTGGAAACTAAACCCCCCAAGGAACTTATCTAGATGCATAGTGAGCACTTTGAACCCCAGGTGCTTCACAAATTGATCTGTGAAAATGAAAAAGTACTTTTTTTTTCACAAAAGTTTGTTTTGGCCTCAATTTTTTCATTTTTACATGAGCAACAGGATAAAATGCATCCTAAAATTTGTTGGGCAATTTCTCCTGATTACACTGATACCTCATATGTGGTCATAAACCACTGTTTGGGCGCACGGCACGGCTCGAAAGGGAAGGAGCGCCATTTGACTTTTTGAATATAAAATTAGCTCCAAAAGTCAAATGGCGCTCCTTCCCTTTTGACCCCTGCGTGCGTCCAAACAGTGGTGTATGGAACATATGAAGTATCGGTGTACTCAGGAGAAATTGTCCGGCAAACATTAGGATGCATTTTATCCTGTTACCCATGTGGAAATGAATAAATTGAGGTAAAAGAACATTTTTGTTGGAAAAACTTAAATGTCTATTTTTAACTTCCACTTTGCTTGTGTTCCTGTGAAGCACCCGAAGGGTTAATATTCTTTTTGAATGTAGATTTGAGTAGCTTAAGGGCTGCAGTTTTTAGAATGGTGTCACTTTTGGGTGTTTTCTGTCATGTACGCCCTTCAAGGGACTTAAAATGTAATGTCAGTTAAAAAATGGTTTTGTAAATTTTGCTGGAAAAATGAGAAATTGCTGATGAACTTTGAACCCTATAACGTCCTAACCAAAAAAATGTTTTTTACCAAAATTGTGCTGATGTAAAGAAGACATGTTGGAAATGTTATTTATTAACTATTTTGTGTCACATAACTCTCTGTTTAACAGAGTAAAAATTCAAAATTTGAAAATTGCGTACATTTTCTAAATGTTTGTCAAGTTTTTGATTTTTTCACAAATAAACACAAAAATGATCGACCTAAATTTACCGCTAACATGAAGCCCAATATGTCATGAAAAAACTTACTCAGAATCACTAGGATCCATTGAAGTGTTCCAGAGGTATTACCTCATAAAGGGACACCATTCAGAATTACAAAAAATGGTCTGGTCATTAAGCTACAAAGTGACTGGTCCTTAAGGGGTTAAATCAGAATAATCCTGGTTTTAGGTAAATTAGGATTATCATTATTATTAATTTTTGCCAAATGCAATAATAATGAGAAAGAGAATGTTTTAAGGCATTTTTATTACTCCTACAAAGTCACAAGTTTACATACATTTCATTAGTATTTGGTACCATTGCCATTAAACTGTATGACCTGGGTCAAATGTTTTGGAAGCAAAGTTTCCACAAGCTACTCAAAATAGTTGGTGGAAATTGGACCCATTTCTCCTGACACAACTGGTATAACTGAGCCATATTTGTAGGTTGCCTTGCTTGACCCTGCCTTTTCAGCTTTGCCCATAAATTTTTAAAAGGATTGAGATCAGGGCTTTGTGATGGCTGCTCCAAAACATTGACATTGTTATCCTTAAATCACTTTGTAACCAGTTTGGCAGTATGCTTTAGGCCATTGTCCATTTGGAAGACACATTTCTCCCAAAGCATTAACTTCCTGGCTTACGACTGGTATGTTGTTTCATTATTGCTACACAATCTTCTTTCCTCATGATGTTATCTATTTTGCAAAGTGAACCTGTCCCTCCTGCACCAAACAAGCCTAGAACTCAATGCTGTCACCCCCGTGTTTCACAGATGGGATGGTGTTCTTAGACTTCTAATATTCTCCCTTTTTCCTCCAAATGTAATGATGCTAATTATGGAAAAACAGTTCAATTTGAGTTTCGGCAGACCACAGGACATGTCTCTAAAAATGTTGGTCTATGTGGTTCCTATGTGTATTTGCAAAAATTTATCTGGCTTTTTATGTTTCTTTTGGAGAAATGGCTTCTTCTTGGCGGAGTGGTCATTCAGCCCATGTTGATACAGTACTCGTTTAACTGTGAATATTGACACAATCTTACCAGCATCTGCCATCATCTTACAAGTAAAACAAGAGAAAAGAATGGGGCGCAATGGGTAGGATCCTCTAGACTCTTATTAGTGGCGTGGGGCAGTGGCCACTCACCAGACAAGGTTGTGCTGCCTGCACAACTCGGTTTGTAAGCCTCCGTTTGGTATCCCCTTTGATGTAATGAACGTTCGTTCCTTCCTCCTTCCTCACTCAATCCCGGCTGCTCCGACAGGACCTTTCCGTTCACGTGGTCACCCGAATTCCGGAGCTATCGTCACCGCATCCACTGGTTACCTAGTAACGCCAGGTCCTTTTTGCTTTTTGCTCCGTGCCTCTATTAGGCTGCTCCTGCCGCTCGCCCCCAATAATGGGGATAGATATATGTTACAAGGATGATAAGCGGTCTTTGTGGGAGCGCTCAAGTAGCAGGCACCTGAACCGATTTCATTAACAGGCAACTTTATTTCCCCTTAGCTCCACAACATGTTTCAACTGTGCTCTGACAGTCTTCCTGAGGCGGTGTGAGGAAGACTGTCAGAGCACAGTTGAAACATGTTGTGGAGTTAAGGGGAAATAAAGTTGCCTGTTAATTAAATCGGTTCAGGTGCCTGCTACTTGAGCGCTCCCATAAAGACCGCTTATCATCCTCGTAACATCATCTTCACAAGGACTTTTGTTCTTGTATTAATATGCACACGTCGGATCAGAGCACATTCATCCCTTGGGCACAGTACCCATTTTTTTCCTGAATGGAATGATGGCTGGACATTCCCATCTTGTTTGTACTTCAGTATAATTGTTTGTACAGATGAACGAAGCACCTTCAGGTATCTGGATATTGCACCCAAGGATGAGCTAGAATGTGCAAGTTCTCAATTATCTTTCTGATATTTTGGCTGATTTCTTTAGACTTTCCCTTGATGTCACGCGAAGAAGCAGCATGATTCAGATGTGCATTAAAATACATTCACTGGTGTGTCTCTAATTAACTCAGATATTGCCAATAAAGCTCAGAAGCTTCCAAACACACGACATGACAGAAGCTTCCAAACACATGAAATGTCCTAAATTGTTTAAAGGCATAGTAATCTTAGTGTATGTAAACTTGTGACTTTGCAGAAAATAATCAAAATACCTTAAAACATTCTCTCATTATTCTGGCATTTGGCAAAAATAAATAATTATGGTAATCCTAATTTACCTAAAACAGATAACATGTATTCTAATTCTATGTCAGATAGTGAGAAAAACATCTGTATGTGTCTTTTTATTTATGTATGTATGTAAATTTCTGGTTTCATCTGTAAGTAGGGGAGTAAGTGAGGCAAAAAATACCCTGATAAAGTAACCAGCTAACAACGGGGGTCGGCGGCCTAACATATAACAAGTATCACCTCCGCTCAATGCAGACTAGCCAAACCCAAAGTAGGGGGTGAAGGGATTCCTACGCAATCAATAGGTCATAAATTAAGTCAAAATCAATGACAAATTATTAAAAGGATGCACATCCAAATGAAGAATGCATATACAAAATAACACTATGTATAAATGACATAGAGAGGAATGTGTACACCAGTCAATCCCAAAACGGATGCTTGAAGTTGTATAATTATAACAGATCCCAATGTAGTAGTCCCTAAAGAGGGAAAGGAGCTTCTTATTTCCTGTCTGAAGAAAAAAGCATGAAAAAGGTTTTCTCCCGACACGTTTTCCTCCTTGGTAACAGGGTCCATCAGGGCCTAGAAGGAGCAATAACCAGAACCAAAGTAAATAATAAGGAACCATAAAACTGTGGTAGGGTATATGAAATTGCAACTAAGAGGTGCATCAGTATGAAACAATCAATAAAAATGGGGGAACAAGAGGGCAATAGTACCCTATCAAAAGTGACACTGACAGTATGGGTAGTGTATATAGATTCCACTCACCTATTCCAGTTGTGTGACCCACAACTGGTTTGAAGGCATATCCCTGAGGAAGGTGCATGGAACTGCACCGAAACACATAGATATCCCTGAGGAATGTGCATGGAACTGCACCGAAACATAGAGATATCCTAGAGGAAGGCATGGAACTGCACGAAGCGTAGAAATAAACGTACTGCTACAAGTATATTGATTCCTTGTGTTTCCTGTGGACTCAGCAGCGCGGACTGTTACACATCTTGCTTCCCAAAATTTGTGATCAGTATGAAACAGGAACATTTCTTCCCAGGCAAACAATGCAACAGTTTCCTATATGGTAAAGGAAATAGCAGGTTAGGATGGGTCATCCAAGTGAATAACAGCTATTGCAAACAGAAATTTCAGTCCTGCATGTTAGTGTGTCAACCCCATTGCTGGGTAGGTTACTTTATTAGGGTATTGCTTGCCTCATCTTGCTCCTATCCATAGCTTTTCCATATCAATAATTTTACTTCTTTGTTTATTTGCATCAAGGGTGTAATGAGTTAGCATCACAATAAAATTATTTATCTGAGTATTAATTGTTTTGTGTTTTTTGGATATTTATACACCAGTATTATTTTGGTCTAGTTGTTTACAATAGTAATGAACAATACAAGGCTCAGGCAGGTACAGGAGAAGATAGGACCCTGCATGTGAAAGCTCACAATCTACGCGGGAAGGATGAGGATACAGTAGGTGAGGGTAGGGCTCCTTGTGCAGCGATATAGTGGACTGAAAGTTAATGCAGGTTGAAAGGATTGTCTGAATAGGTGGGTCTTCAAGTTTCTTTTGAAGGTTTCTACATTTGGCAACAGTCTGATATAATGGGGTAAAGCATTCAAAAGTATGGGGAATGCATGGGACAAATCTTGTATACGATTGTTGGAAGTCAAAATAAGAAGGCAGGGGAGAGGGAGATTTCATGTGGATCAGAGGTTATAGCAGGTAAGTACCAGGAAACCATAATGAACAGCTGAGAACTTTATATTACATTCGTGTAAGCGTAGCTCACCTTTGATGCCATTTATCACCTATAATTTGGAAAGATAATAAATGTTTTTGTTGAGACCAATCATTTAGTTATTATATATGATGGCAAGGGTTGTAATAGGTTTGGTATTGTGGTAGCAAGTAGCGTATCAGTTGTCAAGCAGAGTAATGAAAAAGACAAACATACATGAACATACAGTATACTTCTCCAGTGACTCCCTAACAGTGACTCCATAACATGTGTCAGGAAGACCTGTTGGGTACTTACCCCGTTTGGTCTCCCTCAAGCTACTTTCTCAAATTTATATTTATGATTTTTTAATTAACAAAGCATGGCCTGCGATTAGTTTACAGTGACTAAGGATGTGCACAGTGAAAGGAAGAAGACAAAACACAATATCCCCCACAAAACAAGTAAGCTTGTGACTTTTGTCAGAGGAGCCATATGTTAGACATCCAAAGTTCCAACTTACAGTATAATAAATTAAATTATTATGGGACTCCTTCCTCCTCTACAGTTTATTGATCCACTTAGAGTAAGAACATATAAGATTACTGATTGTATAAGTAATTCATGACTGAAAAATCTTGGTTAAGTGAAGATAAGGTAAAACTTTTTGTGCAGCGGTTTAACTATCTTTGTTAGAGATGAGTGAACTTTTTAAAGTTTGGGTTCACTTTGGTTCACCAAACAATGGGGTGTTCGCTGTATTATTCAATTAACTGTTCATCAAACACCCCTGAATCCCATTGAAATCAATGTCAGGCAAAATCAAAAGCATAAAAAAACCTTCAAAGGGGCCCAAAAGCTGCCAAACTGCTCATATTATGGTAGATACCAAGAAAAGTGTCAACAATCGACCCAGAGTACAAATAGTATTATGGCATAACATGGGTGCATGAGACATGGTCTGTGCCAGTCTCACACTCTTCAAAATAAGTAAAAAAATAGGAGGTGGCCTACATCCACCTACATTTCAGAGGTGGGTGAAACCCAGTTAGAATTCAAAGATGGATGAGTCAAGGGAGAAAAGTGGCAGCAGTTTTCTACATTTTGGAAATACCCACTATGGTGCAAGATACAAGGCCTGGTCTCAGTATTTCAAGGTTCAACATGAAGTAAATTGAGGATGACTGACATCTGTATGCATGACACTCAGATAGTCCTGCTCAAGTCATGAACCACACAGCAAGTACACACCAACAAGAGTCTCACTTTTCCAAAAACTAGTGACACACCACAGCAAAGTGGCTCCCATTTTATAGATTTTGTATTGGGCCACAATGACAGCAAGGCACTAGGTATGTGCCCAGCATTTTAAGGTTGAATATTCAAGAAGAGCATCAGGAGTTTCAGGAATAGGTATTTGGTGCAGAGAGCCCTGCTCAAGTCATGCACCACATAGCAAGGAGACCACAACAAGAGTCACCACTTTTACAAATAATAAGGTCAAACAACAGCAACTTGGCATCCATCTTATATATTTGTATTGGGCCATGATGTAGCAAGGCAGGAGACCTGGGCCCTGAATTTCAAGGTTAATATTCAGGAAGATGTGCAGGAGTTTCAGGAGTATATATGGTGTATAGAGACCACTGCTCAAGTCATGCAGCACACAGAAATGAGACCCCAACAAGAGTCCCCACTTTTCCAAAAATTAGGATCAGACCACAGTAAAATGGCATTAATTGCCCCAGAGTTGAAATATATAATGGTGATATGAATGCAGCACCCTTAGAGGAACACCAGTGCCTAGGTGTATTGGAGTGGAAAAGTCCTTGGCGATCCATGACTTGTTCATATTGATTAGCATGTCTACACTTTCATTGGACAGCCATATGTGCTTATTCACCAGGACACTACCAGCAGCACTGAAGACACGTTATAAGAGAATGCTGGCTGCCGGGCACGACAAAATCTCCAAAGCAGACTGGTGAGCTCAGGCCACTTTTCCATTTTTGAAGCAAAAAATGCACAAGGGTCCAGGTCCACAATCATGGCATCAATATTGAGCTGTAGTACTCCTGCATAATTCTCTTTGGGTGTTCACTATGTATTAGACTTGTCCTCTGTGCTAATGTTGCAAAGAGTGGTCTAAAAAAAGTCAAACAAATCCCAGAAATTGCTTCTAACAGATATACTGCTGCTGCTAACGTTTCTGTGATGACGACTTATCATTTCCCAGATTGGAAGTGTATAACTGCAATGTGCACTGGTGTTTTGGAGAAATGCAGTCCACAGTTTGTTTAAAAGCTTCTTTTGATACCCCTGCATGCATGCCTCCTTTTCCAGAGCTGGAAGCATTTGGCTAAATTTATTCTTGCACCGAGCATATGGCATTGTGGTAACCTAGTGGTCGGAACTACTTTGAATCCTAACAGTCTGGGGATCATGTTACAGATAGTGCAGAGAGAATGCGCTCATGTGTCTTGCGTATCTATGAGGCCCAAGTCCTTGTCGTGTTGGTGGTGGTGGGGTAACATTCTCGCTTGCTTTCTCTGTCCTTTCCCACCGATCTCCCACAACAGAAAGGTCATCAATATCTCCCTCATCTGCTGAGTCTTCCATGCCCATCGCTTCTTCCTCTTCCATTTCTTCCTCAGCTCCTGCACCTTTTTCAACAGTTTGGCTGCTACCATGAACCCTCATTGATCGCTCTACTCCACCCTTCCATGCTACCCGCCTGTGTGTTGACAAACGTTTGGACCTCTTAGATCTTGTTATCAATTCCGCATCCTTCTCCTTTTCTATCGTCTCCTCTTGAACCACCTCCTAACTCTGCGCAACAGTCAAAGTGTGCTCCAGCATGTAGATGATCAGAATAGTCATTCTCATGACAGCCTTATCAGCGCTAAACATCTTGATAGCCACTTCTAAACTATGCAGAAGGGTGCAGAGGTCTTTCACCTGTGCCCAATCCACCAGCATAAGTTTTCCCACCTGCGGATCAGATTGCCCTGGCTATAATGTCATGACATACTGAAAGAGGGCTCATCACTGTTTCCACAGTCATTGCAACATGTGTAGAGTTGAATTCCATCGGGCACATCACATATCAAGCGGTTAACCGGTAGGCCGAAAGGTCTCTGCAGCGATGCAATTTGTTGAACCACGGGTTGCAAACAACAGAAGTGGGCAAACAGTGACTGTGCCGTTTGCAGCAACAAATCTAGGCTGGGATAATGGTCTAGAAATTGCTGGAGAACCAGGTTGAGGATGTGAGCCATGCAAGGCACTTGTGAGACCTTGCCCTGGTGTAGGACAATGCCCAGTTTTGTAGCATTATTGCAAGTGGACTTTCCTGATTGCAGGTTGAGTGGAGACATCCATTAATCAGTCACCAAAACTGACCACTTCTGTTCGCAGTGGGACTCAAATATCTTAGGCATTTTAATATAAACACAGCCGGATGGCATTGGGCCCTACTGACAGCACAATAATGAGGTGTAGTGGATTCCTTCTGCACAATTGGAAAGTGTTTCACATTAATGGAGAAGTTTTGGGTGCAGGTGGAGGCCCCAGAAGAGGTGAAGGAGGCAGATGCAGTGGAGGAAGTGGTAGATACATAAGAGGTTTTACCCCCAAGCGATAGGGATGTCAAGACTTGTAGAGCAAAACCTTTCCCCACAGCCACCAGAGTCACTCAGTGACCAGTCAGTGACATGTAAAGCCTCTGGCCATGCTTATTTGTCAAAGTGTCAGTGGTAAAATGCCTTGACTCTTTGGTTAATCTTTGAAACAGACCTCTAATTCCCATGGAATAGTATGAGTGAACATCTCTGCAGACTCACCCATCTTTGGTGCTCCACAGTCAATAGGACAGCTGGAGAGTTGTGATATGTGGTGAACAACAGTGATTAGGGTGCCACATCTGAGGACAGGACTATGTATGATGTTGAAATCGATGTGGAGGATAAACCACTTGACAGAGCGCTTGACATCCACTGTAGAACATGCTCTTTCTCGTCCTCATCTACAAGTCAAAGTGATGTGCTTCTGTCTTATAAAGGGATGAGAGTAGGCCATCCACTGACAGAAGTTGTCATTTTTCCTTAGCTGGGACAAGCTGGTGTTTGTACTTTCAATACCTTTAGCACCTACCCCATGGACAAAAGTGTTTTCCCTTTTCCAAAATGCTTATTCCCCTTTTCACCATGACATTGGTCTTTACCCCTCATATTTGATGCACAGAGATTTAGAACTCTGTTGTTTTCTGCCACAAATGGCCTGTAAACAATGGTTCTAAGCCGAAAAAGAGTATATGGCAATGTTTAGAGAATTTAGCAAACTCTGCTTTTATGCCCGAAAAAGCTGTGGAGTTTAGGGCAATATTTATTGAAAATTAGCAAACACAGCTTATCTGACAAAAACAGCTCTGGATGGTAATACTGCATATTTTGCAAACAATGGTTCTATGCCCAAAAAGAGTATAGAACAATATTTAGGGAGATTTAGCAAACACTGCTTTTATGCAAATAAAAAATGTGGATATGAATACAGCAGATATGGAAAACACTGATTCTATGTCCAAAAAGAGTTTAGGCAATATTTATGGAGGTTTGTCAAACTCTGTTTTTATGCCAAAAAAGCTCTGGATGGAAATACTGCAGATGTGGCAAACATTGGCTTTATGTCAAAAAAGAGTCTAGGGCAATATTAAGAAATGCTTAGCATACAGTGATTTAAGCAAAACAAAAAGCTGTGGAGTGCAATAAAGCAGATATATGGCAAATACTGATTCTATGTCCAAAACCAGTTTAGGGCAATATTTAGGGAGATTTATCAAAACACTGTTCCATGCCAACAAAAACTCTTGAAGGGAATACAGCAGATTTGGCAAACATTGGTTCTATGTCAAAAAAGAATTTAGGGCAATATTTAGAGAGATTTAGAAAACACGGCTTTTATGCCAAAAAAAGCTCTGCATGGGAATACTGCAGATTTGGCAATCACTGGCTTTATGCCAAAAAAGAGTCTAGGGCAATATTTTTAGGAAGACTTAGCAAACACTGAATAAAGCCAAAAAGCTGCGGAGAGGAATACATCAGATTTGGCAAACACTGAGTCTATGCTCAAAAACAGTTTATAGCAATATTTAGAGAGATATAGCAAACACTGCTTTTATGCCCAAAAAAGGTCTGGATGGAAATACAACAGATTTGACAAACACTGCTTCTCTGCCAAAAAGGGGCTATTTCAGCAAGGAGTAGCTAAACCTACTATCTATCTATGTATGTATCTATGTATGTATCTATCTATGTATCTATCTATATATCTAACAGAAAAAAACTGCACAGCACTCACAGACGCAATGTGAACTGGTGCCACAAGCAGGGACACTGAGTTAAACAACTAGAAAAAATTCTCTGCAGCACTCAGCTACTACCAATGATGCACATATGCTAACAAACTGAATATATTTGAGGAAAAAATTAAAAAACTTACACTTTTTTAAAAAAACGCAAAAATTCTTACTTTTTATTTCTGGGGTTCTTAGTACATACATTGGCCAATGTCTGAATATTTCTGCTAATTAAATTTTTGGCCACATGAACTTGACTGTCCCTTGATCTTCTCCTCACTGTTTGTGATTCTTCAGCCCCTCTGCCTGCCTCCTCTCTTAAAAGGATAGGTCACTAATGAGATGTCAAACCCCAGAGACAGGTGAAATGACTGGGGAATCACAGACAGGGAGGAGATGACCCAGCGAAATCTAGCAGAAATTAGCTGAAAACATGAAATGCTAAGTTATGAAGCACCGCAGAGCATATTTCTTCATCAAAGACATCAATTTAATCAGTATTACACCATCACTACAGTCTTAATTTACTTTACAAAATAATTCTGACAGGTTTACTTTAATTGTTGCAGAATCCTTTTGTGATATGTTCAGCAAAACAATAAACTTTTCTTTTATTCGTAGCACTGTCAACTTTGAAAAATCTAAAACTCTATATTCTAAATACTTAGCAAGGTTCCAGTTAAATCTGCAATGTAATAAGACAACTTCAAAATAAAACTTGGTATTTGCATTTCACAAGGAGTAAGCACACTGCTTATAATGTACCTAGGTAATGGAATTTCTAAACCATTTAGCTATAAACAGTAAAACGGGAGTATCAATTACTCAACTCAAAGCTATAGTGCACAGCAAGAAGAAACTTTATAGATTCAAGTTGAAATCCTTGCCAAGTTTTTAGAACTTAGAAATGCTTTGAAAAGAAACTAAAACATATTATTTGCACATATTTTAAGTGTTTAATGACATAACATATTACTAACCTTAAAAGCTACATAATTTGAAATAACTGCGTCATATACTGTGGAATTCTTATAAGATCAATTTACAATGATCAATTATTTAAAAGAATCAAGGAGAAGCAACAGTCATTTAAAGGTTATTGAGCTATTTTCGTTGCTGTAAGACTTTCCTCTTAGCTGTTGTACTGTAAGCATCCACTTTGTTCAATAAACCAGGCTAAGCCAAAAGCACTTTATTTTTCTCGTCACAATATTTCTTCTTAGCTTTAGAAACTTATTTCCGTGTCAAAGATTTAAACTTTTACAAGATGCATTATGCTTATGGTAAAAGAGGATATTTTGTAACATAGCACAAGATTTGCGTGGAAGATTATTTTGTGATTTTGTGAGAAAAGATTCAATTCTGTATAATTTTAGCTTGCAAATTAGAATTCATGTTCACTAGAGGCTTATGAAACCCCTGGCAGAGTATGTAAGAGATTGACACCAGGGATAAGCAAATCAATTCAATATTGAATTCTCCAGCTTTGACAGATTTTACAAAAATAGATTGGAAAATTGATTTGCAGCAAATTGCAAATGCTTCCATTGCCCCGAAAAAAACATAATAAAATTCTGAGGTAACCTAAGACTGTATCCAAGTAATTTCAAACTCTTTAACAAAAACCTTTCTATTGTAAATTAAGCTAAATTTAGATAGCTGTGGATAAATTAATGGTAATTGTTCTTAAAGGGAATCTGTCACCTGGATCTAAGCCTCTACACTATCACTACTTGTCCCTGCAACTTCCTAGCTGCTCCCTATCTATCCCTCTCTGAGCTAAATCCGCCATATAAAACAGCAGAAAAATAACTTATAACTTACAGAAGTCCCTGAGGCTGGGGACTGAAAAGGCGGGCCCAGGCTCCATTGTGCCCCTCCTTGATGCAGCAGCGCCGCCTCCTCCATTTGGAATCTCCTGCCTGCTTTACACCTATCATGTTGTGGTGATGCGACCTCGATGTGTTCCCTGACCGGGACACAGCATATGGGAGATTGTATCTTCTGCTTGGTAGCAGCACACACAGGTTTAGCTGCTACTGGAGCTGAGTGCTGATTGAAAGCACTGACGCCCAGGTGTGTGGGTAAATAGGAGATGATATGAGCTGCCCTGGGCTGTGGGGAGGGGGTGGAGTGTGTCAGGACAGCAGAAGGAGCTGCTGTGTAGAGAGCTGTGTGAAGATTTAACACAGCCTGTGAGCTCTCTCTGAGTGGACGTTCATGAGGCTAATGAGCGGACGGTGAGGAGAGAAAGGTTGTGTGCTGACCTAACACAGCCTACCCGGGGGAAGGTACAGAGCTTCTATATCAGCTGTTGGGATGGTATGAGGTTGTACTCGGCTGCGCCCTGGAACCTGGAGGTCTGTGAATACCTGAACTGTGCCATTAATCTGTGTGCTGTGTGAGTAAATACCTGAGTCACTGCCTTCTGTTGTGTTGATCCTAACCGCTACCTTACAGTGTAAAGCGGGTGGGAGATTCCAAATGGAGGAGGTGTGGCGATGAAGAAAGAATAACGCCGCCCAGCGGGGCATGTGATGCTGCATCGAGGAGGGGCACAATGGAGCCTGGGCCCGCCTTTTCAGTCTCCAGCCTCAGGGACGTCTGTAAGTTATAAGTTATTTTTCTGTTGTCACTAGTAACTTACTTTCTAGTTCCTTTATATCTGTATCTCGTTTCTGTGCTAAATGTGCTTGTGATGTGTAATAAAAACATTGTTATCACTCATTAGTATGTTGATGATCCGGGGGGCTACCTGTGCTAGCCCCCCTGGGCATCCTCTCTGTGTCCTTTCGCTGCCTCGTGTATAGTTTATTACCCCTCAATGGGAATGATATTGACATCCAAATGTGCACCCCCAAGCCTGGCTCGCTCCGCTCTGCAGAGTGTCGGGTATGACGCCGTGTCACACCTATTCCGATACTCGGCAGCTTATCCACAGAGCTGCGAATTGCGCATGCCCTATGGAGCAAATTACATGTGCTCCATAGAGCATGCGTACTGCGCAGCCTGAAGTCCGGCTGCAGAGTTCCATAAATGATGCGTTCGGCGTCATACCTGGCACTCTGCAGAGCGGAGCGAGTCAGGCTGGGGGCGCACATTTGGATGTCAATATCACACCCATCAGGGCATGATAAACAATGAAGGAGGCAGCAAGAGGGACACAGAGAGAATGCCCAGGGGGGCTAGCAACGGTAGCCCTTCCGGATCTTAACATACTATTGAGTGAGTGATAACAACATTTTATTACACAGTCACAGGGCACATTTAGCACAGAAAAGGGATAGTTAGAATAGTAATAAGAAGATACAGGGACAGGTAGTGATAGCCTGGGGGGCTTAATGGAGGTGACAGGTTCCCTTTCACTATCTATATTTACCCCAATATATAAAGTGATAGTTGCAAAGCATTATGAACAAGCCCGCCCTCAAAACCTTAGGTCATGCAAATCCAAGTGTTTAAATTCACAGGGTCCAGCAAATTTTCAAATGTCCAACAATTTTAAAACTCAATTTGCATCTCACTGATTATCTCATTTCTAAGTGATGATATTCACTGCCTATAGATACAAATCTGAGGTGCAAATCCATGTATAAGCCAAAAGCCAACATGGGTGGTTTGAAGGTTTAAGTAATTTTCATTAAGTGTTATATGTAGAGATGAACTAATATATTGGAATTCTAATTTGTATTAATATATTACATACTGGAAAGCTTGCAATTGCTCATAAAATATACATGGGAGAGAATAAAGAGAGAGAACCCTAATGACCATAAGAGGAAATACTCTATAAAAGAGAAAAAGAGAGGATTCTGCTGATTATAGGAGCTTGCACCTTACAAAAGAGAGGGAGAGAGAACCCTGCTAACCATAAGATCTTACACTCCATAGGAGAGAGAGAAGCATGCTAACTATAAAAACTTACACTCTACAGGTGAGACAAAAATGAGCCTGCTGACCATAAGAGCTTACAATCTACAGAAAAGAGGGATAGAGAACCCTGGTGTTCATAAGATCTTACACTCCACAGGAGGAAAGAAAGTCTGCAGGTTTATAGCATTTGATGAAAAAATACCCAACATCTGCACATTGAACCCGCTGCCAGGAGGAAATTAACTTGAATTAACTCCTAGCAGCATTCGTGTTTTCTTCATGGTGGTGGCAACAGTGCAGGTTCAGTCAATGTTCTGCACATGGAGATCGGTGGCTGCAACACTTGCGGACTGACAGGCGCTCAGCTTTTAGGGGGCACAGATACAACTGTTGCTCTTTATTTCAAGAGTGGTGACTGAACTCAGACCTCAGGCTCCTGTGATTGTAACTCAAAACTCTCTATACGAGAGAATGAGAACCTCCTAATTAAATGAGCTTACACTGTATGGGAGAGAGAGAGGACCCCAATGGCCATAAAGCTTACACTCATAAAGTTGGAGAGAGTATGCCACTTACTATAAGAGCTTACACTCTACAGAACAAAGTGATTTACTCAGTTACTCTTGCGATGGAAAATGACTGTGCAAAATGTGCTGTGCCGAGAAGCATTGATCTATGATGGCACAGGTACTCCACTACTGTACAAAATATGATTATCCACTAGATGTCATAACTGCAAAGTATTATAGGGATGCCAGCATGTCAACACAAAAATAAATCCCACTTTCTGATGTTTCAGCAATGTGTGATATAGTGCCCAGTCTTGTTTTTTTTTTTTAAATCCACAAAATTAATTGCAAAATGTTAGAATTCACGTGAAACCACAAATTTTATGGTATTTGACTTAAACGTAATCCTCCACAAATTGATTTGCTCATATCTGCTAATGACATTTAGAAAATGGAACCGATTTAATTAGGAAATTAATTTTTTATTTACAAAAGTTGGTTAATGCTATGTGGAAGAGAGATATTTCTAGGTAGTTGCACCCAATTGATCATACATGTGATTAAAGCGGCCGTCACATGCTAAGATATCTAGAACGATATTGTAAGCGATCACGTGCACGGATCGCTTACAATATCGCTCACATCGCTGGTGAGATGTCACTCAGACAGACTCACCAGCGATGTGGATCCGCGATCTCGCTGGTAACTATGGTACACATCGGGTAACTAGGCGCCGCGCGTCGCTTAGTTACCCGACGTGTACCATAGTTACCATCTCCCAGCATAGGCTCTGCCGCTGGGAGATCGTTCATCGTGGTGTCATACACCACGATGAAGCAGATCGCTAAATTGTAAATCGCTAGATCTGAGGTCCGGACCTCAGATCTCGATTTTGCGATTTGATCAGATCTCGCTCGTCGTATCTTGCCGTCACACGCACAGACATCGGTTACGCGATGTTTAATCTGCCGCGTTGAAGCGATATCTTGCGCGATATCTGTGCGTGTGACGGCCGCTTAAGCTTGACTTTTTCAAACTGGAAAATTTATGTTATTGCAATGATAAAATTACAAATTTAAAAATAACCTTATTTTACTATTTAAAAATAACCTTATTTTACTATAGAGTTGTTTACTTGAAAGAAACTAAGTTTTATTTTTTGAGAAAAACAAGTGTTAAATGTGGTTAACTACATGGTACATAAAACCATATTTTGGCCTGTGATCTGTTAACCCATTATCTACCAATGTCCTTTTTTTGGAACGCCTAATATTTTGCTTCTAGCAACTAAGATTTTATAATAAGGTCCAATTTTTTGTGTTGTGTTTGTAAAATGATTGTTTTCAAAACAGGAAATCATGTCATTTTTAATTGAATATTCTTCCACCCAGAGAGCTTTCATGCACCAATTTTTGAAAAGAAAAATTGCTAATTTGGCAAGTAATGGGTTAACTGATTAAAAAGTACCACACATACTTTGTGTACACAATATGAAAATTGTATAAGCTGGTTTACATATGTAAATAGGATTACTTTGCCAAACTTTATATTGATTTTATATGCAGCGACTTTAATTTGTATATATTCCCCTCTAGGAGTTGTATTAATTTAATGGATTATCAAATGCAAGACATAATTATTTCATATAAGGTTTCTTAAAAATGGTAAATCACTGAGTAACGTTATAAAATGTCAAGAAACTGCTGATTTTCAATCAACAGTGGCATTTGTTTCCAGTTGTGGTCCAACTATTTATTAAGATTAGTTTGTAGTGTGAAAATTGATCTCAATGTAGGGTGCGTTCACACGCTGTGTATTTGCTGCGTATTTTTACATGAGTGCTCTTGCAATTTTTGTAGCCAAAGCCAGGAGTGGCTGATTAAAACCAGAAGTGGGTGATTTAATACAGAAGTGGAGCACTTGTTTCTATTAGGGTAGGAACACACTTCAGTTCCTGATCAGTTTTCCTGATCAATTTTCCTGATCAGTGTTCATCAGTTTGTGTGCCAAAACCAGGAGTGACTACAAAACCCAGCACAGGTGTCAATCTTTCAATTATACTTTTTCTCTGCAAGGTTCACTCCTGGTTTCGGCACACAAACTGATGAACACTGATCAGGAAAACTGATCAGGAAAACTGATCAGGAAAACTGATCAGGAACTGAAGTGTGTCCCTACCCTTAGACTTTCCTCTGATTGTTCCACTTCTTGTTTTGGCTACAAAAACTGCAACAGCACTCGCTTAAAAATACAGACCAAATACTCAACGTGTGAACACACCCTTAAAATCTTGCAGAATGTGTGTCTTATATGTGTAATTTAAACATAATCATTTGCAATCTCACTATGGTTAAATTCTATAGTTTTTATTGTATTTTACAATTTAATTACATGATAGAATATTAACACTTTAATTTTAGAGCATTAAGTTATGGCATCTAACAATATGGCTGGTCATTAAAAGGGTTGACCAACTTATCTTTGTATTAATAAATGTGCTGGGGATGTGAAGTTATGTTACTAATATATAAAGTATGCATTTCGAATAGAAATTAGTGGATTGCTTTTCGCATCACTGGTCCACTGTTGAAGCCAGTGCTTTTTGGCTGTGGACTGGAGCTTTGTGAATTTCCTTACCTTCCAGGATCCCAGGCACAGCTGATAATTTGCCAGGTTGGCACATCATCAGCTGTGTGTCTATCACCGCACAGATGACACTGATCTGGGAAGTTCAGGAAATTAGTATAGCTCCTATCCACCGCCAGAGAATACAGACCTGGACTTCTGGGGTTGTGTAATCCAATCCCCTCATTGTTCATTACAATTCTTCCTTGATGAAACGTTGCCCACTTTTAAGTGCAGCCTTTCTCACAAATTGTGCAGCAATCCCGTTGTCAAAGAGGTTCTTGACCCCACCACGCACTGTGAGAAAAGCTGAACTATTAAGCATGCGGTACTTCAAAGAGTCAGACATTGATGCAGAACCTCACAAACACTTATAATAGTTAGTGACAAAAAATAATATTCACAACACATTTGTTGAAAAATGATAACTTATTTAAAGCAACATTAGATCTTTCTTTTTTCACTATTTAGTGGTATTGTTATACTTTACCAAGCTTGCTCCAGTCCCAAGCCAAATGGCATCCATAACTTCTGATTCTCCTGAACTGAGAAGCTATATTACAGGTGCTCAATGCATCTTTATGAAAGCCAGAATGAAACTCCATAGAGATGTATAGAAAAGTAAATCCGGTGTGCTCCATAAAACCTTGGAGCTGCAGGCTAGTCACTTTTCATTGCAGACCAACCAGACCACTGCTGGAAAAGGATGAAGGTGGATGTAGGTGAGTAAAAGACAGGGCTCATGGAATTTAAGGTTAATAGAAAAAAAATTTAATCTGGCTCAAAAGGAATAGATTTTTTTCTTTTGTTTTTCAATAAAAATCATGAGTCATGAGCAAGACTGTTTAATGCAGTCGAAACGCATCGAATTGGTCATGTCGACCATGTACTTTTTTCTTTTTTATGCACCATCTTTATTGAAAAATAGTAGAAGAAGAAAATCAATTCCTGTTGAGCTGGATTCCAATTTTTCTATTAACCTTGATGCAACGCCAAGGCGAGGCCGGTATCTCAACCCCAGGTGGATGAGCAAAGGGCAGTTGGGTGAGCTGGAACCTATTCTTATACTCAGGGGACTTACATTTAATAAATTCTTTACAATGGTGCAATAAAACAACAATGTTGTTGTGCTTTAAAGGGTTATTCCTACCTTAGGAATTCAAAGCATATTGTGTATATTATATATCATATTTGTCTTAAAGAGGTTATCCCATCCCTGACACACTGATACTTCCAAAATTATAGTCCACATGGTGCTTCTGCATATGTTAGATATTTCAAGTAACTTTTGTGGATATTGTGAGGCAGCAACCGGGGAACCCGCTTGCAAAATGACAAGAACACGTGTTTATAAGGTTAACCAATGTCTACCCGTTTATTTTCACATATTAATCACATAACCCGGGTAGCATGTTTGACACATATCACATTGATTAACAACACTTTACATAAATACACCATACATTTACATTTAACATCACATAACACTTATATTGCACATAACGTTTTATAGTAACCCGGGACCTGTAACCATCTCTGTCCCCATTGGAGCTCTACTAACAGCTCCCATGGTGGCTACGGCCTCCGGCCTACTTACACTATACATAAGTTACAGTACGATGATGACCCTTCCGGGTTCATAACAGGGATTGGCAAACCCTAGTAACCCGTGGCTGCGGCCTCAGGCCTAACCACGCGTTACCCAGTACGGGAGCCCTTCTAACCCCTGCTTCTGACCTTCGTTACATACGCCTCAACGGGCCCTGTGGGTCCCAATGGCGGTACCTGCCGCCTGGCTTTAGTCACCCAGCATGATGACTCAACATTCACCCATAGTCAGGAATCCTGCCTGACCGGGTCCTTACATACCGTATGTGATCCATCATTCAAACGTCCATGGATCACACACCTGCTCACAGCCCACATCCATGGACTGTGGCCCCTCCATGGCCCATTACAGGGACTGGCAAACCATAGTGCACGGGAACCTCTACATCCGTTACCTACTAGGAGCCCTATTACCCCTGTGTCTGGCACCACAGGCACACCCACACCATTAGAGGTCGTGGTTGAGGGACGGGTACCCTCTGCAAGCAGCAGGGCAAGCCTCCCTCTCGTCCCAAGGACGGAACGCCTCCAACATCATCCATACTCGCTGGGTCACGCTCTCCCCACATCTTTATACATGGGTCTTACATATAGGCCATCATCTCTCAGTCAGGGCCATTACTTAAGCCCTCATACACATAGTTAAACACATTCTGATTCATCAGGTCCTTTAACTGAGTACTCCGACTCGGACCCAAAGGCGGTATATGCCCGCCTGGCACACTACATACAATTGCCTCCAAGGGCTACATACATTCCGGTTCATCAGGACCTTTAACGGACTCCACTGAGTCGGTCCCAAGGGCGGTCTACACTCGCCTAACATGATTTACACACTAGGTGCACAGTTCACACTATCGCTCGGGAACTGCCTTCTTACCGGGCACGGATCCGGGTCTCGCTACCTGTGTCACAGGTTCCACCAGGCATCCCCACAGGCTCCTTTCCCGGGCGTGTTTCACCCCACGCCCGGACCAGTATCCACCAGGTTCAGCCACGGCTTCCCCCTCCAGGTGCGGACACGACCACGGACCTCGGCACCGGCCTGGAGCTAGCATGCTCCCATCATGTACTCAGAGCCTCTAGACTGCTCTGCACTTGGCTGGTCTCAGCTTCCATCTGAATCAATCTCAGCTTCCAGAATCTATCTCACAATCACTCAGGTGGCCGGCTCTTATCGTGCCAGCCACTCCCACATGGACACACCCCCTCAGCTGCTTGTAATCAACCTGTCACACAGCTCAGGTTAACTCCCTGTGTTCCGGGTTGTCAGCACTCACTCATTACATCCTATTCCTCATGGACTCCTCGATCTCATCCCACTCTCACTGCCGCTCATTAGGCTCATGAAACCTCATTGTGTTCCGGTTGGTTCACACAGTATTATCATCACAGGAAAACCGGCCAGTGTGCACAGGATCATCCTCTGATCCTACATGTGATGTACCCCGGCCATGCGGATCATGCCGGCGGTGCCTCACAATATGTATAAAATTTCTAAGATGTGAATAATCCTTTAAAATGTTATTTTTTTATCTACAAACAATTCATCAAATGTCCTAATAATGCAAATCTAATATGCTGTCAGACTTAACTGGCAGGGGTTTATATTTAGAGGAAATGAAACACCTAGCATTTTGAAGAAAATTTAAAAGCATTTATATTCCCTATGGATTCAAACAGATGTGGTACTTTCCAACTTGACAGCAGCAACATGCTATGGTGAAAACAAAACACTCAAGCAATATTTGTAGACCACCACTCACTAAAGGGCAATAAGGCTTATTACCTTGATGGTACCAATGAACAGCTGTCATACTGGCAGCTACTGCATCTGTATTTTGAACATTTATGGTCTGTTTGCACCACACCATGATGCCTAATCGCCTCTCAATATCCACCGTACAAGTATGACTCATGGTGGGAGTGATTGAATGAGCTGGCATACTCAGCTGTTAATTTCTGTAACAACAAGTCAGGATCTGCTTCTATTAGCCAGGAGTAGACTGATGCTCTGCTCACAACTATTAAAGTAATATACGTCACTGTTAATCTGTAGCAATGGCATGTACAGTGCATTATAATGGAAACAATCCATTTTGCACTTATATTAACCCTCAATTCTTCCGCTCCACAATATGATCAAGAGGTGCTAAATGAGTTCCTGTCGTAAATGGGCATCTGCTGAAGAGCTCTATATACCATAACACTGCTCCAATAAGCTACAGACTATGGATGGGATTCAAAAGAGTCTGTTTTTCATCAAATATAGCAATAATTAGTCAAATGATTACATACTCAAGTATCCAAAATGGACAACAAGAGAGAAAATATCACAAAATCATAAAAATTGGAATCACCCCCAATAAAAATAAAATAATAAAATAAAAAAAACACATATTTGTGAACACTGTTTCCTTAAAAGTCCGATTAACTAAATCAGAAAATACCAAAAAGCCAAAAATAAATAAAAATCTCAAGATCCCAGGCTGGAGCCACCTTTTCACTAGGTGCAGCAAGTGACATGCCTGAGACCTGGTGGGTCGGGCCTCCACAAGAGTCCATGCAAATACCCATTAGGCTCTTACATAGGTATTAACTCCCGGTCAGGCAGGAATATCACCTTTTAGCTTCCAGTAGTCCTGGGCATCCTCCCAACTGAGGTCAAAGTATGCCTTCTGCGCAACGCCCATCAGGAATGGAGCCACCACCTTCAGCCCACTGGATGGCGGGTAGGTTTTCCTGCTCCTCTGTGCACTCATGGAAGGTGAGAAAAGCTTGCACATCATCTTCTCAACTCAGCTTCTTCAATGCTGAGTGGACCCTGTCCCAGGCCTCTCGACGTTCTTAGATAAGCGCTGGTGGCATGTCTCGCAGAGCCGCAATCTGCTGCAGCAGCAACTCATTAGTTTTCTGTGGTTGGTATAATAGCTGCATCTACTGGGTGTGCTGCTGATGCTGCTCCTGTTGTTGCCACTGAGTAAGTACTAACTGCTTCAGTAGTTCCTCCATGTTGTCAGCAGGCCTGAACTGTTTCTTTGCAGGCTTGATTACGGTCATGCAGTCTTTGAGGTATGCCTTAGTTCATAGTGCCCGCATTCTCCACCATATTGTAGTGTAGCAGTGTTCACACTGTGCGGTAATGAGACAGTGACCAAAGGAAAGTTCAACTTAAATGGCTTTATTTGCACAACTCACAATTTAAATGCAAAAGATGTCCTCTGGATCGCAGCTGGGTAATCCACATGGTCAGTGTAAAATCTGTTGTCTTGGGAGATGGCCACACCGTTTCACTCTGTGGTGCACCAGATACTTCTTCCTCACAGGCCTGTGTTGTGACTTCACACAGACCTGCCCTGCACAGAGCTTCCAGCTCTGCAGCTTGCAAACAAACCACTGACACACCCAAACCTTTGCTGAGGGTTTTTAAATGGAATCTGTGGCCATGAGCTACATGCAAGACGTGGGCTAGGGGGAGTGGACCGTCCAACTGTCCTGCACTCACAGGTTTGCCTGTGATTGCAATGCACTCCAGTGGGTTCAATATGTTTCGGTACGCATTCTGGGGGATACATATCGTCCCTCCCATATGATTCCCCTCACTATTTCACACCACCAACGTTCACCATCCAACCTGACAGAACTGGAGAGGATCCGCTAGGAAGAATGGCAAAAGATCTCCAAATCCAGGTGTGAAAAACTTGCTACATCCTTTCCAAGAAGACTCATGGCTGTACTAGCTCAAAAGGTTGCCTCTACTTAATACTGAGCAAATGGTCTGAATACTTATGACCATGTGATATTTCAGTTTTTCTTTTTTAATAAATTTGAAAAAATGTCTACATTTCTGATTTTTTTTTTAGTCAAGATGGGGTCTGAGTGTACATTAATGAGAAAAAAATGAACTTTTTTTTAATTTACCAGATAACTGCAATGAGAAAAAGAGTGAAAAATTTAAGGGGGTCTGAATACTTCCCTATCCACTTTATCTGACTGTTTGGGGCCAGTAAAAAGCCCTTTTATATATAAAAAATGTTTTTGCACTTGTGTTTCATAATTTCAATTTTGTATAGTTTTTTTGTAAAATTACATCAGTCAGTCTGTTCTGCTGGGTGTTACCCTGATGACGTCCTGCCTGTCGGTGTCCCTGATGACGTCCTGCCTGTCGGTGTCCCTGATGACGTCCTGCCTGTCGGTGTCCCTGATGACGTCCTGCCTGTCGGTGTCCCTGATGACGTCCTGCCTGTCGGTGTCCCTGATGACGCCCTGCCTGTCGGTGCCCCTGATGACGCCCTGCCTGTCGGTGTCCCTGATGACGCCCTGCCTGTCGGTGTCCCTGATGACGCCCTGCCTGTCGGTGTCCCTGATGACGCCCTGCCTGTCGGTGTCCCTGATGACGTCCTGCCTGTCGGTGTCCCTACCGATGTCCTGTTCCTCCTGTGCTCATCACATGACGCCCATGCCACCGCCCTCGGGCCCCCTCTGCCCTTGCCGGTGCCCCAGGACCGAGGAGGCGGAGGTCCATGCCCCGCGCCTTCTGCGCAGGTTCCTGGCCGGTTTCCGTCTGGGGGGGGCGTAGAGGAGGGGGTACTGTTACCCCTCGGGGGTCTGCCGCAGGGTTCCAGCACCCTCTGCTGGAGTAGCGTCTTCCTTACCGTATGCTACCCGGGTACGCGCACCTGTCTCCAGCCGCAGGGGTCCAGGACTCTCTGCTTGAGCAACATTGCTCCTCTCACTTCTGGTACCACTGCTTGTGCACATGAAACTGTCTCCTACTCAGTTTCTGCTGGAGAGACTGCAGGGATCTGGCCCCTCCTCCCAGCCAATCACCATGCCTCTGTGTCCTGCCAATCAGGACTGCCCTGCTCTGATATAAACCTCCTGTTTCCAATCAGTCGGGGCCAGGGCAATCTTCTCCCTAGTGGAGCTGCCACTTCTGGTCTGTCAGGTCGTTCCTTATTTGGTCTGTTACCTGAATTCTCTGTGTTACTTCCTACAGATTCCTGCCCTGCCTGCTCCTTGCTGACCTCCGTGTTCCTGGCTGGTTTCTCGGATCTCTCCAAGCTGGTCTCTGTCTCAAGCCTGGCTCCGGATCCCCTGTGTTCCGGGTTCCCTGTGTTCCTGGACCCCGTGTTCCTGGTTCCCCGTGTTCCTGGTTCCCTGTATTCTTGGTCCCCGTGATTCACAGTTTCCCGTTTCTTATTGTATACCCGGTTGCTGTTTTGTTACCACGTCGCCTGGGGTCGGTTGAACACTCGTGTCCGCTGCATTGGCCCCTCCGAGGTTGGTACCGGCGGGATCCCTGTATAGGGGTTAAGCGCTCCGGGGCCTCCTTCGGTGGGTTTCCAGTGCTGCGACCTTGTGGCCCTCCCCAGGGGCGTGGGGTCTGTGGTGTTGTTAATAAAACTGTTGACTCTACGGTACTTGTCTGCCTCTCTATCACCCGGTATCAGCATCCGCTTTACGCGGTCCAGTGGGTCCACGTGTGAGTCCGTCAGTAGGACGTGACACTGGGAGAGTTTCAAACATCTGCATCTGTCTGTGCGTTTCTCAGCTGATTTATAATTATATGAAATTTCAACTCAACTTTCAAGCAATTTGTAGTCATAATAAATAATCTGAGGTAATACAGAACCTTACACCATAATTCCATAATATATCCTTATGTTAATTTTTCAGAATTTCTGATAACTATGCAAATCTGCAAATTTGCAAAGTGCTGTAAATTGATACAGTTCAGGATTAAAGTTGTTAGGCATACAACCTACAACACAGCCACAGTTCCTAAAGAGAAGACAGAAGTGATCTAAAATCACTTCTGTCTTCTCTTTTGTATAAAACTATAAACCTCTGCATGCCAAAAAAACATACATTTTATATATTGTATACAAGTTTTAAAGTAATTAAAAAAAACAGTAAGCTGGACTCTTAATGCCTAAAATAAAAAATGACAATGATATTTGTTAGGACTAAGAGGATAAAAAAGTAAGCAATAATCAGTAAATACAACAAAAGGGAAGTGATATTGTTAATGAAAAAGAATATTTTACTAATCAAGCCCAGTCCTGTAACTCTTTCCCGTACCATGTATTTCTTCTAAAGAAAATTTAATGCAGCTTGGTGAGTGCTAAAATTTCTTCTCTTTCTTGATAATAATATAGTAGTAACACAAAATAATAAAAACTCTGTATACCTTAAGTATACCCAACCATAGGATCCTTAGATTTTGTGTAAAACAGTAACAAAAAAACATTTTTTTCTATAGTCTAATCTAAGTTATATTCAAGACAACCATGAAACTGTTACAGAAAATGAAGCATTTCTCCCAGGAAATTATTGCAATTACTGTTATACACACGTTAAACTTCTTTTTGTGTATTGGAACAATGCAAAAAAAAAAACACAGAGAAAAAAAGGCAAATTTAATATAATTTTCACAAAATTCCTAAAATGGGCATGTCCAAATTGTTGGCACCTTTCAAAAATTTGGGTTAAAGAAAAGATGTCAGCTAGTTTATGCCCCCAATATTATCACTACCAGTCCTAAGCATCCTTGTGTGACCTAATACTATTCTGTAATCACTGAGAAAAATGATTTTATAACTTACAAGTTCCTATGCCTATGGTAATTAGGGTGGTGTCTGTGGAGTGTAGGCACTCTGGACATTCTCTTCTGATCCATTTACCCCTGTCTCCATGGCTCTCACACCATGGTGGGTGTAATAACCTAATTTTCAGTGTGCTTACGGCATTTTAAATCTGTGGACTGCTTTCTGTTATGATGCGCCATCCGTGTCATTTGCTGTCTGTGTCATTTCTGGTCCTGCGCATTGTAAATGCGAGTAATTAGGTGTATTCACCAGCTTCAGAATGCACAGTGCACAAGCTCTGGAGCCAGCCAGTGGACTCAATACCCCCAAAGTGCACAGGACAGGAAATGAACCAGGTAGAAGCAGCCACAGATTTAAAAATAGGATGTTTTGCTGCCTCTAGCACTAGGTGCCTTAACTGTATGCAAGGCATCATGAAATCTGAATATTATGAAAGTATTTTGGGTCCCAATGTATTATTCAGAATAAAAAAGTTTGCTTTCCATCCTATGTCATTGGTCTTTCAGCAGGACATTGACCCTAAAGATCAAGAAGCACCCAGCAATGGTTGGAAACAAGTTGCTGCAGAGTTCTGAAAAGGACAACAATCAGTCCATATCTAAATCCCACTGAACACCAGTGCAGGTGATCGTTAACTTGCTGTTGAGAGAAGGTGCCTTTCAAATATAAAGACTTGGACCAGTTTGCAAAAACGAGTTGTCCAAAATTAGAGTTGGTAGGTGTTGATAGTTATAGGAAGCAATCAATTGCAGTCATTTCTTCCAAAGGATACGCAAACAAATATAAACATGAGGGTGCCAACAATTTTGTCTTGACCACTTTTGGAGCTTTGCGTAAATTATGTGCAATTTGCCTTTTTTTCTGTTTTTCTTTGTGCTTAATACAAATAAAGGAAATAAATATGTGTATAAGGCTAGGGTCACACTTGCCCAATTCTAAGTCCTCTGCGTGTTTTGCAGAGAACTTAGAATTTTTTTCTCCCTTCGCAACTGTACGCAGGCTGCAGAGCGGAGAACGCGCCCCTAGCAACCCGCTCTGTATCATGGGTACCAGCTACACAGCGGGCTGGGGGAATGCGATTCGCAGCACGCACGCACCACACACAGGGGAACCATCATGCTGTCTTCCCCTGTGTGTGTTAAAAATCGCACTCCCCGCAGCCCCTGTGTAGCTGGTATCCATGATACACAGCGGGTTGATAGGGGCCGTGTTCTCTGCTCTGCAGCCTGCGTAAGGCTGCGGAGGGAGAAAAAATTCTAAGATCTCTGCAAACAACACAGGGGACTTAGAATTGGGCAAGTGTGACCCTAGCCTAACAAAGCATGTGTAAGGGTCCTTTCACATCAGCGTTTTTCGCTGATCGCGGAAGTTGCAGTGAAAAAAACGCAACTGCCGCGATTACGCATAACGGCTCGATCGGGCAACTTAGCAAGCCCCATATAGTCTTGGGTGAATGTGCGGCAGGTGCTGCAGTTGCGGTTTCGGCACTTGTGGCAGGTGCGGCAGCGAAAAAAAGCGGTATGCCACGGTTTTTTTCGCGCCGCACCTGCCGCAAGTGCTGAAACCGCACTTGCCGAACCTGCCGAAAGCCCCATAGACATTGTATGGGGCTTGCCGCAAGTGTACGCGTGATCGCGGCTGTTATGCGGTAATCGTGGCAGTTGCATTTTTTTCACCGCAACTGCCACGATCAGCGTAAAACGCTGATGTGAAAGGACCCTAATTGCAATAATCGTCTGCAGAAATACTTCATTGTAACAATATCAAGGGTGACAACACATTCAGCTATAACTGTATATGACAATTTTATATACAATATAAACAGAAAAATGCTTAAACATTTCCATCATAAAAATAGGCCTTATACGGCCACTAATGTAATTTCTGGTTAAACATGGTAACAATGGTAAAAATACCCCGAAAAAAAAAAATTGTTTTTGCAGATTTCATTACTAAAGGGTTAATATTGTCTAAAATGGAGCCAAATATGTAATTGTATCTTTGAAAGCATGTTATCATTTTACTAAATGCCAGCATATGATTAGTGGGTGTATTTAATTATATTCAGTGAACTACTTTTCTGAAATATAACAATCATATAATAACCATAACAAAATATATTTTCAAGCAGCATTGTTAAATAATATTTTCCTTTGATGTTCATGAGTAGCAAAAACAATAATTAAAATCAGTACATTGTTAAAAAAACAGAGAGTGAAACTCTTTTAAACTTAAAGGATCCCGCTACAATTTATGAAAGGTTTAGACATGGGGAATGTAAAGGTAGCAGATACATGTAAGTTTACTATCCCCTCTACTATATAAGAAGTCGACAATAATATAAGCTATAAGTCCTTGCTATATAACTCCTTGCTACCACTTTTGAAATTGTTCAAGATAGTAAAGTATTTGTAATGAAAATGATTGTAATTAAAATTTTTGTAATACACATATACACGTTCACTTACTTGGGGAATTGATTGCTTATGCCAGAACAAAAATCATTGTTCTCCACAGAACATTGCCAGATGTCAACTCGAGATTGCTACTGATAACGTGATACTGCAGGGGACAGGTGGATCTACTAGTGATCGTTGTGCCAGAACAACTGAAAATTGTTAATTGTTATCATTTACAAAGGCCAAACTAATCCATTAAACTCTCAGATAGAGATTAGTGATGGGTGAGCAGTAAAATGCTCGCATGCTCGAAGCTCAAATTGAGAATATCGAAATGCCTGGATGCTCAATCCCAAGCAATGGGATTCGTTTACGATCTTGTAGCATGTAATGGGGCCTTTATTACTTACCGTATTTATTACTTAAACATTACTTATGTTTACAATGTCAAGCTATGGGAAACTCGAGCATTTTTCCGGCGGTCTGCAGAAAGCCTAAAAATGTCACAAATGTATAAGAACAGTACTCAAATGACCAGGGAAAAGCATGAGGAAGAACCCTGTAAGCATTTCTGACTCCCAGGCCACTGCTGTGATCAATGTTGTCTGAGTATTACTTTTGCGGATTCACAATAAAATGTAAAAAAACAAAAACAAAATGGATTTTACTCGGAAAAATATTAAGACTCATACTCACTTGCAAGACAGTGTTGGTGTATTTTTGTTTTTTTTATTACATTAAAAAAATTTAAAAAATGGCATGGGGTCCCTCATCAATTTCAAGCCTAGCAAAGGCTAAGCAGACCGCTGAAGCTGATGCTAGAAGCCTGGGAAGGGGGTAATACCCATGGAGCTTCCCAGGCTATTAATAAAAGCCTCCAGATAAATATTTCACCTTTATTGGCTATTAAAATGGGGGACCCCCCAATAAAAATTGTGTGGGGTCCCTCCATTTTAACAGCTAGCAAAGGCTAAGCAGATACCAGGGGGTTAGTATTAATTGCCTGGAAAGAGACCAAGAATATTGTCCCTCTCTGAGGCTGAAAACAAGAGCCCTCAGTCGTCCCAGAAATGGCGCATCCATGGGATGCGCCACATTTGGCACTTAGCCTCGCTCTGCCACACTGACCTATAGTGGTGGCAGCAGGGTTATGGGGTTGGGGTTGATGTCAGCTTATAATGCCTTCATGTGTCCCACGACTGCACTGGCACTGCTACATCTGATGGCAGACTTGAGAGTTACTGGATGCGACCATTCAGCCTGACATCCAGCAGAATCACAGAAGAGAGCATGCCTGCGCTCATTAATGACTCACTGTGGCGTTATAAAGATAAGCTGAGTTCATGTGAATGAACTCAGTTCACCTCTGTGCCATCACTGGGAGGATCAGAAAATTCCCCAGAACGCAAGTGCAAACATCATTTGACGACGCTGTGAACGGGAGTATTTTCCCATGCTACCAGTGATGGCACAGAGGTGAACTCAGTTCATTCACATGAACTCAGCTCTTTATCCTGATCAACACTTGCATTGTTGAATTTCAACATGTGTGGACATCACACACCAGTCTTTGAGTTGGAAGCTGCTAACTCTGCTGAAACCTGGAAAGGGCAGCCAAAGCATAGGTGACTTTCTAAAATGGGTATTTTGACGAGCAGATCCGACAGCTCCGGATAGGATTTAACAAACCCCTGAACGACGAGGTTGAGTACATGGGCCAGGTATGGTACATGTGTGAGCTCACCTCGCCTCAGAGCCGCCACCAGGTTCCGGCCATTGTCAGACATGACCATGCCTGGCTGTAGGTTTAGCAGTGTGAGCCACAGATCTGCCTGCTCTTTCAGAGTTATCCACAACTCTTCAGCATTGTGTGGTTTGTCACCTACTCATATTAGCTTCAGCACAGCCTGTTGCCACTTGGCCAAGGCAGTGCTGCAGTGCTTCCAGCTTGTGACGGATGTGGAGGCTGAAGAAAATGAGGAGGATGAGGAGGATGATGTACAGGAGCTGTAGACTGTGGGGGCAACCTTGATTGAGTTAGGGATCGCAATCCTTGGTGTCGGGAGGATGTGTTCCGTCCCAAATTCCGACTGGGTCCCGACTTCCACTATGTTAACCCACTGTGCAGTCAGCGATATGTATCGTCCCTGCCCACAAGCACTTGTCCACGTGTTTGTGATTAGGTGGACTTTCCCAGTTACTGCATTGTTGAGGGCACAGCTAATTTTTTGGGGCACATGCTTGTTTAATGCGGGGATGGCACATCGGGAGAAATAGCGGGGACCAAGTAACGAGGGAGGCCGTCGCCATCAAGTTGCAGAATGCTTCCGTCTCCACTAGCCTAAAAGGCAATATTTCAAGTGCAAGCAATCACAAAATGTACAAATTCAGTAGTGTGACCTGTGGGGTGTTGGCTGCATATTTGCGCTTGCTTTCCAAGGACTGGGGTATTGACAACTGAACGCTGCACTGGGACAAGGACATAGACATGGTTGCTGATGGTACTATTTCAAATTGTGCAATGACAGGTGCAGGACAGGAGGCATCTTCACATGCAATATGGACAGGGGATCGGCTTTCACGCATAAAAGTGGAAGAATCAGTGGTGACACTGTTCCTGGACCCTGGAGTTCGGCCCACAAAGTCTGGTGTTTGCTGCCTTGTGCCTGATCATGCTGGTCGTGGTCAGGCTTGAGTTTTGCCACCACTGCTGATGCTGACATGGCAGGTGGTGCAAATGGCCTTTTTGGAATTATCAGCAGAGTTCTTAAGAAACAGCCAGCCTCGGGAAGACCTAACAGTTGCACTGACAATTTCCGTTGTGTTGGTGTTACGGGAAATGGTTGCCCGCCTTCTGTCAGCGGTCACCACACTGTTCCTTCTTACCTGTTGGGGTGCTACACCTCCCTCCCCCTCTGCGCTGCTGTCCTCACTCTGCATGTCCTCCTGCCAGGTTGGGTCAGTAACTATATCATCCACCATGTCGTCTTCCACTTTGCACCCTGGTACTCCTCCTGACTTTCTGGCAATTGTGTCTCATCATCGTCCACCTTTTGTGACACTTTCCCACTGTCATCTTCGTGCTACCATGGCTGCTCAAATATTTGTGGTCCCCTAGGAATTGGGACAGGAAGGTAGGGCGAGAAGATGAGAGTGCTTGTTGTGGCACAATTGTAGCTTGCCCACAGCCTCGGCCTCTGCATGCACCATCACTATCACGTCCATTTCCTTGTTCCTTTGCCAGCGCCTTGTGGATTTTAAATGGAGGACAATATATTCCATGCTCAGTGGAAATGGCTGAATTTAGAGCAAAGTTATATCCGTGCGATGGAAAAACCACAGTTTTAAGTAGCTGTATTTTTTTGCTCGCCCATCCCTAATAGAGATAATTATTTGTTACTTCACAGGGAAGAGAGAAAAAAGAAAGAAAAAAATATTTGTAGCATGTTAGCCAGTAGATAGAAAAATATCAGAATCCGAGACTCCTCAGTGGTTGATACTATTTAATGGCTAACTGGAAAGGATGGTAAGAAAAAGCAAAGCAAGCTTTCGAGACACTATGGCCTCTTCGTCAGGCTTAATGATATAGCTTCTGGAGAAATACATATATATATATATATATATATATATATATTAACAAAGGAAATGTGAAGAGTGTAGTGGTCAGCTGGAAGAAGCAGCCAGGGAAGTAAAATCATATATAAGAGGAAGAGACAATTTTATAGTCCTTTAATTAGTGGTTAGTCGAAGAACAGGAATGGGGAGGTTGAAATGGTTGTGATAACAGTTCACGTAAGAAGTGGTCAAAGTTTATTGTTCTCTAACTGGGGTCTGTTCAAGGATGTGAAATCACCAAATGTCCTTTCAATTGATGTAAAAAGACATGAATCTATGTGAAACATTCAATCCTGCTTTGAATGTGTCAAAGGTTGTTATGAATTTGTATTCCCAAATTCTTCTCTCTCTCTGAGATTTGAAGTTACTTTTTAAATGAGCAGACTCATGTCTGTTATGCTGTGATCAGAGTTACAAAAATGCTTGGCTACAGGTAGATTCATGTGTCTTTCTTTTATTGTGTAGCGTTGAGAAGTCATTCTTGTTCTGGATTCTTGTCCGGTCTCCCCTACATAACCAACCCTGTTGGACATTTGGTACATACAATTAAATATACCACATTGCTTGTGGTGCAACTCCAGTTCCCTGGGATCATGTAGTCCTAATCTGTCCTGGAAATCTTTATCTTGTCTGTTATCATTATAAATGGAAAGGTTTTGCACCTGTGCTGGTTGCAGGGAAAGGTTCCTGTTGCTGTTGGAGAGGATAGGGAGCTTCTGACAGTGATGCTTTTTAGATTTGGAGTTTGTCTAAAACACAAGAGTGGGGTCCGGAAATATTAATTTTAGTTGGGCATCTTTTTGTAGTAGTTGATGTAGTTTCCGTGCAGCTCCTCTTAGCACCTACAGATTTGGATTGTAGGTGACTACAGGAGGAACCTGGTTGTTTTCTTTTCTAGTTTTGTACTGTAGGAGATGATTCCTTGATATTCAATTGCTTTGGGATGGTAGCTCTGACTTAAAAAGGTGTTTCCGAGACCCTCAAGGAGATTGGCTCTATCTGTAGGGTTGGAACATATCTGGTGGTATCTGATGGCCTGGCTGTACATAATAGAGTTTTCTATGTGTTTGGATGAAAACTTTCCCATCGAAGATATGTTGGACAGTCAGTTATCTCTATTTCATTGTTCCGTAGCTTAATGATGGTGTCCAGAGAGATGATTTCAGTGCAGGAGTAGTTGAGTGTTAAGTTGATGGTGGGATGAAACTGATTAAAGAGTTCAAGGAACATTTTCAGCTGTTGCTCAGACTACATCCAGATGATTAAAATGTCATCGATATAATAGTAGTAGGCCAGAGGCCTGATAGGACAAGAGAATAAAAAGTCACTTTCAAGCTTGGCCATAAAACGATTTGCATATTGTGGTGCCACTTTGCTTCCCATTGCTGTGCCAGCCGCCTGTAAATATACAGTATGTTGTCGTCAAATGTAAAATAGTTGTGTGAGGATGAATTTTGTAATTGTCACCACAGATTTAGCATCACTCCCTGTGTTTTCCAGAAAGGTTTTGCAGGCATTTAATCCATCTTGGTGTGGGATATTGTCGTACATAGATTCCACATCCATGACGGAGAGGATGGTTCCTTATGTCAAATTGCTGACAATTTATTCAATAGGTCAGTTGTGTCCTGAATGTAGCTGGGTGTTTCTTTTACCAAGGGTTTGAGAACACCCTCTACCCATCCAGAAATTTGTTCGGTGAGGGTGCCTACATATAAAATGATTGGTCAAACAACCGAGTTCATCTTGTAGTCACCTACAATCTAAATCTGGAGATGATAAGAGGAGCTGCACGGAAACTGCAACCACTACTATAAAAAGATGCCCGACTAAAATCAATATTTCTGGAGCCCTTGTGAATATATATATGTTTCTCTTGGTGTTGTATCATTAAGCCTGATCAGGAGGCCATAGTGCAAGGTTAAAAGGTATCAACCACTGAGGACTCTCAGGTTCTAATATTTTTGAGAGAAAAAATTATAATTCAGCCTACCGTAGAGCTGGTTGTATAATCCACCTCAGTGCACAGAGGTGTTCATGGCCGCCCACTCTGATTAAAGACAATCCAAGCAAAATGAGAAAAGCTCCAGAACCGTCTCCAAATTACATGTAAACTTAAAAAATTCTCTGTATTAACTCATATTAAAATACTTGACAGACAAGTTAAAAACCACGTGTGAAACATTACGCATTTCAGGTCTTAATGATCCTTACTCATGCTACACAGTGGTGGAATATATTACACTAGTAGTGTATAGGGGTGACATGTCTCATTATAAGAAGCAGGGTGCACATATTGGACAATATAACAGAGGGGGAGGGTGCACCGTCTGGCAGAAGGGAAGAATTAACAACAAGGGAGAAAACATTTCCGCTAGTTCGATGTGCACAACAACAATCAGAATAACAAAAAATAATCTGTATTAACCCCTTCATGACCCAGCCTATATTGACCTTATTGAACTGGCCATTTTTGGCAATTCTGACCCTTTATGAGTTTATAACTCTGGAACGTTTCAACGGATGCTAGCAATTCTGAGATTGTTTTTTCGTGACATATTGGGCTTCATGTTAGTATTAAATTTAGGTCGATAATTTTTGCGTTTATTTGTGAAAAAATCAAAAATTTGGCAAAAATTTTGAAAATTTCGCAATTTTCAAAATTTGAATTTTTATTCTGTTAAACCAGAGAGTTATGTGACACTAAATAGTTAATAAATAACATTTCCCACATGTTTACTTTACATCAGCACAATTTTGGGAAAAACATTTTTTTTGGTAGGACGTTATAAGGGTTCAAAGTTCATCAGCAATTTTTCATTTTTTGAGCAAAATTTACAAAACCATTTTTTTATTGACCACATCATATTTAAGTCCCTTTGAGGGGTGTACATGACAGAAAACACCCAAAAGTGACACCATTCCAAAAACTGCACCCCTCAAGCTACTCAAAACTACATTCAAGAAAATTATTAACCCTTCAGGTGCTTCACAGGAACTAAAGCAACATGGAAGGAAAAAATGGACATTTCAATTTTTCCAACAAAAATGTTCTTTTAGCCTCAATTCCTCCATTTTCACATGGACAGCAGGATAAAATGTATCCTAAAATTTGTTGGGCAATTTCTCCTGATTACACCGATACCTCATATGTGGTCAAAAACCACTGTTTGGGTGCACGGCAGAGCTCAGAAGGGAAGAAGCGCAATTTGACTTTTGGAGCTAACGTTCCATTCAAAAAGTCAAATGGCGCTCCATCCCTTCTGAGCCCTGCCGTGCACCCAAGCAGTGGTTAATGACCACATATGAGGCATCAGTGTACTCAGGAGAAATTGGCCAACACATTTTAGGATGCATTTTATCCTGTTGCCCATGTGAAAATGAAAAAATTTAGGTTTGTGAAAACAAAAGTACTTTTTCATTTTATGGATCAATTTGTGAAACACCTGGGGGTTCAAAGTGCTCACTATCCATCTAGATAAGTTACTTGGGAGGTCTACTTTCCAAAATGGGGTCACTCGTGGGGAGCTCCAATGTTTAGGCACACAGGGGCTCTCCAAACGCGACATGGTGTCCGCTAACAATTGGAGCTAATTTTCAGTTCAAATTGGTAGCGGACACCATGTCGTGTTTGAAGAGCCCCTGTGTGCCTAAACATTGGAGCTCCCCCACAAGGGACCCTATTTTGGAATCTAGACCCTCCAAGGAACTCATCTACATGCATTGTGAGCATTGTGAACCCCAGGTGCTTCACATATTGATCTGTAAAAATGATAAAGTACTTTTTTTTTTTCACAAAATTTTTCTTTTTTCATTTTTACGGATCAATTTGTAAAGCACCTGGGGGCTCAAAGTGCTCACCATCCATCTAGATATGTTCCCTGGGGGGTCTAGTTTTCAAAATGTGGCCAACTGTTGGGGAGCTCCAAAGTTTAGGCACACAGGGGCTCTCCAAACGTGACATGGTGTCCGCTAACAATTTGAGCTGATTTTCCATTCAAATTGTTAGCGGACACCATGTCATGTTTGGAGAACCCCTGTGTGCCTAAACATTGGTGCTCCCTCACAAATGACCCCATTTTGGAAACTAGACCCCCTAGGAAACTTATCTAGATACATACTGAGTATTTTGAACCCCCAGATGCTTCACAAATTGATCTGTAAAAATGAAAAAGTACTTTTTTTTCCCACAAAAATGTTATGTTTTCATTTTTATGGATCAATTTGTGAAGCACCTGGGGGTTCACATTGCTTACTATGCATCTAGATAAGTTCCTTGGAGGGTCTAGTTTCCAAAATGGTATCACTTGTGGGGGAGCTCCAATGTTTAGGCACACAGGGGTTCTCCAAACATGACATGGTGTCCGCTAACGATTTGAATAGAAAATTAGCTCCAATTGTTAGCGGACATCATGTTGTGTATGGAGAGCCCACAAGGGACCCCATTTTGGAAACTAGATCCCCCCAAGGAATTTATCTAGATACATAGTGAGCACTTTGAACCCCCAGGTGCTTCATTGATCCGTAAAATTGAAAGTACTTTATTCTTTCACAAAATTTTTTTTTCATTTTTACGGATCAATTTGTGAAGCACCTGGGGGTTCAAAGTGCTCACTATGCATCTAGATATGTAATGAACCGATCACCATGGGGAGAGGTACGAGACTCTGCTCCCTCTCCCTGGACCCTAAGTGCTGTGACCGGTAAGATCACAGCACTTAGGGGGTGACACAGAGCCACGGTACAGCGATAACATATCGATGTGCCTGGCTGTCACATCGCTCCTCTGCAGCGTCATCTCCATGCAGGGAGATGACACTGCAGAGAATGCTGGCACAGGCGGAAGGGGGGCACAGGAGGGGAGGGGGTGACCGGAGGAGGAAGAGGGTATAGGAGCGCAGGGAGACAAGGTTGCAGGAGTGCAGGGTTCAGGGCACAGGGACACAAGGACGCAGGGTGTAGGGACACAAGGGTGTAGGAGTGCAGGGCAAGGGGCTCAGGACACAGGGGTGCAGGGCGAAGGGCACAGGAGTGCAGGGGTGCAGGGCGAAGGGCACAGGAGCACAGGGACACAGAAGCGCAGGGGTGCAGGGCACAGCGATGCAGGGACACAGGGCGAATGGCACAGGAGTGCAGGAGCAAAGATCGCAGGGACGCAGGGGTGCGGAGATGCAGGGTGTGCGCGACGCAGAGGTGCAGGGATGCAAGGCTGCAGGAATGCAGGCCTGCAGGGTGCAGGGATGCAGGCTGCAGGGCACAGAGGTGTAGGGACGCAGGGCACATGGGTGCAGGGATTGCGAGCTTCAGGGGTCCATGGACGCAGAGCACAGGGGTGTAGCCTGCAGGTATGCAGGCTACATGGGTGTGGCGTGCAGGGCACTGGGGTGCGTGGTGCAGGGACACAGGGCACATGTGTGCAGGCTGCAGGGCACAGGGTTGTGGGTGCAGGGCACAGGGAGGCGAAGGGGTGCGGGGCTGCAGGGCACAGGGGGTTGAAGGGGTGCGGGGCTGCAGGGCACAGTGGGTTAAAGGGTGCGGGGCTGAAGGGCACAGGGGTCCAGGGACACAGGGCATAGGGGTGTGGGCTGCAGGGCACAGGGGGCAAAGGGTTGCGGGGCTGCAGGGCACAGAGGGTTGAAGGGGTGCAGGGCTGCAGGGCACAGGGGGTTGAAGGGCACAGGGGTCCAGGGACACAGGGCACAGGGGTGTGGGCTGCAGGGCACAGGGGGGCGAAGGGGTGTGGGGCTGCAGGGCACATGGGGTTGAAGGGGTGCGGGGCTGCAGGGTATAGGGGTCCAGGGACACAGGGCACAGAGGTATGGGCTGCAGGGAACAGGGGGGCAAAGGGGTGCAGGGCACAGAGATGCGAAGGGGTGGGGGCTGCAGAACACAGGGGGGTGAAGGGGTGTGGGGCTGCAGGGCACAGGGGGCCAGGGACACAGGGCACAGGGGTGCAGGGACACAGGGGTCATGGGACACAGGGCACAGGGGTGCAGGGACACATGGATCCTGGGACACAGGGCACAGCGGTGCGGGGCTGCAGGGCACAGGGAGTCAAAGGGGTGCAGGGCTGCAGGGCATGGGGGGGTGAAAGGGTGCAATGCTGCAGGGCACGGGTCCAGGGACACAGGGCACAGGGGTGCAGTGTGCAGGGAACAGGGGGGCGAAGGGGTGCAGGGCTGCAGGGCACAGGGGTGCGAGGCTGCAGGGCACAGGGGGGTGAAGGGGTGTGGGGCTGCAGGGCACAGGTTGGCAAAGGGGTGCAGGGCTGCAGGTTGCAGGGCACAAGGGTGCAGGGGCGCAGGGTGCAGTGGCTGCAGGGTACAGGGGTGCGGGGCACAGGGGTACATGGGGTGCAGACCCTGAGGATGGATGAAGTGTGGAGCAGGCATGATGGGAGTGATCAATCCCATCAGATCACTCCCATCATCACTGGAAGGGGGCAGGTATAGCCCCCTCCAGTGATGATGGGAGTGATCTGGGAGTGATTTGATGAGATTGATCACTCCCATCATCGCCGCTCCTGTCCCCGCTCTCCTGTCTCTTACGAACCTCCGCTCCTGAGTCTCCTCCGGTCCCCAGATCTGTGCCGCTCTCCTCCAGTCCCCTCATCTCTGTGCTGCACTCCTCCGGTCCCCGGATCTGTGCCTCTCTCCTCTGGTCCCCGCATCTCTGGCCGCTCTTCTCCGGTCCCAGCATCTGTGGCCGCTCTCCTCCGGTCCTCCACACCTGTGGCCGGTTTCCTCCGGTCCTCCCACTGCCGGAGGAGAGTGGGGAGAGTGGGCACAGCAGGGCACAGAAGGTAGGACCGGAGGAAACATGATCGGAGCGGCCATGATGGGAGGAAGGGGCATAGCCGCATAATTACTGTGTTTGGCTGCTGGATGTTCCAGCAGCCAATCACAGTGATCACAGACGAGGGGTGGCGAAGCCACCCCCCCTGTAGTCAGCCTAAGGTCCCCTAAAATGAACATTGAAAAACATACAAGAAGGTGATATAGAAGGACAGCTAATTGCCAAAATGTCCCTGAGTGGGCACTTTAAAATAGTGTTGTGCTTCTTGTGTCTGTAAAGTGCACCGTACTAGTAGCTTAAATTTGCTGACCAGGAAATTATCCCATGGAGTGTTGTTTTGGATAATGTGGTAATTTCCTTGTCAGCAAATTTAGGGGTGACATGTTTTACACCAATGTATTTGATGTATGGCTTTTGCTGGATGATGTGAAGCTAGCAAGGTTTCTCCAAGTTGCTGCAGTTCCTAAACAATGATATAGGACTACATGAAAACCTGAATATTTAACAGTCTATCTGCAGCGTATATCCATTTCATTCATTTTTTTGGCTGCTAGGCTAAAGAATGATGTCAACTCTACAGGGACATTTTTGTTATAAAATACTATGTTCAATGCTGTAAGGGTATTTTTGATAGATTTGCTATTTTATAAGATGATGTGATAAATAAAATATCCTAAGTACATTATGTTAAATATGCTTAAATAAGAAAAAAATTGTTTTTTTTTTACTTAATCTTTTCAAAAGAGTATTATTTTTAGTCTCAACCAGAAGAACCAAAAGTGATCTCATTTCTCTTTGGCTCATACAACACTCAGTCTTGTCACTTGGGTCTACGCCTAAGAATTTCACAAATTTGTAATATCCTATATGGGCAGAACAGCCTGCTGCCAATCAAATTACCAGATGGCTAAGAACCACTATATTGCAGTTGATGACGGTTCAGATGTTGCGTAATTCAATTTTCTGTCCTCTTGTGTCAGTAGGTATTTGGAGACAGGGCTAGATGTGAAAGGAGCACCGTCATGCTATGAGAAGGGGATCAAAAGCAATAAAGAAATTGCTGACAGGGGGATAAATTGAAGAAATATCAAAGAACAGAATGCTAAATGGAATTTCCTATCCAGCCTATACCAAATATTTAGTTTATACCCAGACAGAGCTGCATAAAACATGATAAAAAGGATAACTCACAATATATTGAAGTATAGTTTAATTGTTTTATTTTTGTGCCATACTTACATACCTTGTTAAATATTCACAAATTTATAAATATATGATGTAAATTTTATCTTGTTTTTTTCAAATACTTATTAATTGTATTTCATTTTTTTATTGCTTGCTGCCAAGGGGATAGTCCTACCTGCTGTTGAGCATTGATAATCACTAGGGATGGGCAAACTATTTGGGTTTGTGTCCGGGGTTGCTCTGTTAAACTAAGTCAATAGTTAATACTCTTAATATACTTACTGGGTAGGCATTCTCTTTTCTGGTGTGACGTGTTGCTGCATCACTACCGGGCCACCCCTTATCTTCTTGGTGTATGTGATTGGCTATTGGAGCCAGTCGCATGATGTTTCACCTCGGAAGCGCAAAAGTGACACAGAGCCACAGCACAGCTGAAAGGGATAACGTGGGCCTGGTTAGATAATCAGTATGTTCATTAACCATTTCCTTGCTTTACCAGAGCAACCCCGGTCATGACCCTGGGTAAAACAGAGAAGTTCGCCCATCCTGATAATCACTACTGACAAGCATTTTAATAGAGTTTAAATGATACCCTTAAACATTATTTACAAATCTGGTTATCAAAGAGATTTTCCACTACTCAGACAACTCCTTCTCATTACGCATGTTTTCCCCCTTAACCTCCTCACCACCCAGCTGTTTTGACCTTAATGACCAGGCCAGTTTACACAATTCTGGCCAGTGGCACTTTATGGGTTAATAACTCTGGAATGCTTCAACGGATCTCAGTGATTCTGAGAATGTTTTCTCATGACATATTGAACCTTATGATAGTTGTAAAATTAGGTCAATAATTTGTGTGTTTATTTTTGAAAGAAAATAAAATTTGGCAAAAATTTAGAAAATTTTGAAATTTTGACATTTTAATTTTATACTTTTAAATCAGAGAGTTAAATCACACAAAATAGTTAATAAATAACATTTACCACATATCTACTCTACATCAGCATAATTTTGGAAACTATTTTTTTTGTTGGGAAATTTGGAGAGTTCAAAGTTCAACAGCAATTTCTCATTTTACCAGCAAAATTTACAATGCCACTTTTTTTATGGACCACATCACATTTGAAGGGCCTTTGAGGGGCATATATGACAGAAAACACCCAAAAGTGATACTAATCCAAATACTGCACCCCTGAAGCTACTCAAAATCACATTCAAGAAGCTTAATAACCCTTCAGGTGCTTCACAGGAATTAAAGCAACATGGAAGGAAAAAAATTAACATTTTAGTTTTTCCAACAAAAATGTTACTTTAACCTCAAATATTGCATTTTAACAAGGGTGACAGGAATAAATGGACCCTAAAATTTGTTAACTAATTTCTACTGAGTATGCTGATACTCTACATGTGTTAGAAAATCACTGTTTGGGTTCACAGTACGGCTCAGAAGGGAAGAAGCGCCGTTTGACTTTTTGAATGGAAAATTAGCTGGAATTGTTAGCTGACACCATGTTGTGTTTGCAGAGCCCCGGATGTGCATAAACAGTGGAAACCCACCACATATGACCTCATTTTGTAAACTAAACCCCCCAAGGAATTTATCTACATGTGTGGTGAGCACTTTGAACCCCCGGGTGCTCCACAGAATTTTATAACGTTGAGCCATGAAAATGAAAAAAATCTTTTTCTTCAACAAAATTGTTAATTTAGCCTCAATGTTTTAATTTTTACAAGGGCAACAGGATAAAGTGGATCCTAAAATTTGTTGAACAATTTCTCCTAAATACACAGATACCTCCTATGTGGCAGAAAACCACTGTTTGGGCGCATAGAAGTGCCGAGAAGGGAAGGAGCCACATTTGACGTTTCAAGCAGAAAATTAGCTTCAATTGTTAACATACATCATGTCGCGTTTGGATCGCCCCTGTGTGCCTAAACAGTGGAGTTCCTTCACAGGTAACCCAATTTTGGAAATAAGATCCCCCAAGAAACTTATCTAGATGCATGGTAAACACTTTGAACCCTCAGGTGCTTTACACATTGAACTGTGATAATGAAAAAGTACTTTTTTCCATAAAATTGTTGTTTTAGCCTGAATTTTTTTTCATTTTCATAAAAGAATTGGGATAAAGTGGATCCTAAAATTTGTTAGGCAATTTCTCCTGAATACTTCAATACCTCATATGTGGTGGAAAAACCACTGTTTAAATGCATGGCAGGGCTCTTAAGTGAGTGATTATCATTTTAGCAATAAAAGAAAGGAGGGGGAACAAGAGGCGTAATAGTGCCCTATCACTAGCGACACTGAATCTCAAGGTGGTTAATAAGATTGCACTCACCTATGCCAGTTGTGACACCCACAACTGGTTAGAAGGCGTATGGTAATAATACCCTGATGGCTGCTGCTGGACTTCCACTGACCACTCACTCGTGGAGACACATCAAGATATTGGGAAGGAAAGGTGTACAACAGTCCGCGCTGCCAGGTCCACTCACTCCAAAGAACACACGTGGAGGTGACGTTCAACCAGTTTTCCTTTATTTTCCGACGCGTTTCGGTGCCCTCCTGGCATCCTAAGGAAGGTGCCAGGAGGGCACCGAAACGCGTCGGAAAATAAAGGAAAACTGGTTGAACATCACCTCCCCGTGTGTTCTTTGGAGTCAGTGGACCTGGCAGCGCGGACTGTTGTACACCTTTCCTTCCCAATATCTTGATGAGTATCATTTTGGAGCATAGATGGAGCATGATGTTCCTAAACAGCAGAAACCCCTCACATAAGTGACATTTTGAGTTTACTGCCACGGGGAGCCCTGGTGACTCAGCAAGTGACATCACCACTGCCTGTGGCAGTCTCTGACTGCTGCGGGTGACATCACTCACTAAGTCCCTGTGGTCAGTGTGATTACAGACTCTGCAGGGAGAAGATGCTTGTTCTCTCGCTGCAAACTCTGGATGAAGGATCGTGGAGAGTTATGTGGAAGTAATAAAGATGGAGTTGAGATGTGATTGTTTTTCGTTCTATTAAAATTATTATTATGGCTATCTGCCATACAGTGCAATATCAGTGTGACAAACCCAAGTCCCAGAGATCACATGATCTCTGAGGCTTGAATCAGGTGATTGGATGTTGTCATGGCAATGCCAATGCAATGTCGGGTTACCATGGTGATTTCATTACGATAGCCAATCAATGTGGGGAGAGGTGACCATGCACTCCCTCTCACTGGACCTTAAGTGCTGCGATCAGTAAGATCGCAGCACTTACGGGATGACACAGCGCCAGGGCACAGTGATGACACAAATTGCTGTTCCTGGCTGTCACATCGCTCCTCTGCAGCCTGATCTCCATGCACATGTAAGTTTTTATCTTGCACATTTTCGAATGAGCGACATTAGTGCTTGTATTTTTACAAGACAGTTTAGCATTTTCATTTAAACAAATTTTTTTTATTTCTGACTTCTTGTTTGCTTTATATTTAATTTTTAAGTGTCATTATGATGAAAAAATAACCTATTGTGGTGTGTCTTTTTATAATTGTTTATGGTGTTTGCCATACTTAATAAATAACATGAGAGTTTTATAGATCACCTAGTACCAACTGGTTTTAACTTTCTTTATTTTTGTATTAGCACAAAAGCTGTAGTTTATGGCAAAATGGCTTTTTGTGATTTGTGTGTGCTTTTTGTGTGTTTTTCTACTTTTAAACATTTTTATTTAACTTTTTTAACTTTCTCACTTGGCCCCACCTTGGGACATAAATATTTTTGACTTTGATCTCATCTCTGGTCTCATGTACTTCGGGAGAATTGTACTGCACTACCTGAGATAAGTTAGTGTCTCACTGGCAGAACCTCTTGGATCCTTCTTATATCCATACCCTGTTGTCATGGGACTATATCGGGGTAGCATTGCAATGATTGTATCTATGATTATGAGTTAACCCTACTCTAACCTTTTAGACACTGCTTTTAATTGTGATAGCAGTAATTAAAGGCTTATTCAACACTGATCAATTCCAAAATCTGTTCAGCGAAAGCCCATGGGGGTCACCCATGGTAAGCAGGCTCCTGTGGGGGCGCTCTTTACTTATTTCTTGTAGACAGTAAATGGCATGCACACTCAAAGAGTAACAGGTGCAAGTGGTGTCTTTGTAAAACCTAACTACAGTCTTGTAGGTAGTAATCACTACACTCTGCTTCAAAACAGTAGCAAGTAAAAGTCAAATGTATTGAGTGAATAGGGTAACTGTGGAACATCAACTTTTCAACTACATTGATTTTGTTCAAATAGTGGCTGGAGAGCATTGGGTAAAGATAATGGGTAGTGTCACTGGAAAGTCACAACAGGTAGAAGAGGTGCTAAAGAGATAAAGCGGTAGGATCTAATGCATCTGTGTTAGTCACTTATGCCTTTGGGAGAGGCAAAATGAGTTCCGGCTCAAGGTTATATTATGAACGTTATCTCAAAGTCATGGGTTTTAACCTTATAGCCAGAAGGTCTACACATGGTAAAAATATCAAGATGAAGAATGTGTGTGTTGATGTGCCTGCATTGCTGTGCATATCCTGGGGTGTCTCTGGTAAGGGCCAAAGCCCATGGGTGCCAGTTGATATGTAGAGTTGTCACCAATGGTAAACTTGCTCACAAAGTGATACTATTTAATTATTCCTTAGCACAATTAAAAAGCCAAGCTGAAAAAGGCTCCAGAAAGACTGCCATTAAAAGGTGTATTCGTGGTAATTAACGGGTTCATGTAACTGTAAATGCAGTTGGACTTTTTTTATTCTGAGGATACACTGCACTGTGGTTTTTCAAAGGGTGGCAGTTCACCAACTGTATGGGAAGTTTTTTTGAATTAAATTTAAATATTAATTTCATTTTTGTTCTATATTTGAGATTTTATTCCATGATGAGAAATGGCCTATTTGACCTATATTTGTATGTATAAGCATGAGTCAATAGTTATTTATTTATTTTTCGGTATGAGCTGAAATATTCAATATGTTTGAATGACATATATAGACATAGGTAGTACATTCAATAAATGTTGGTGACCCATTTAGTATTTGGGGGCATGTGAAAATCATTTACTCTATTGATTTATTTTGTGGCAGGTAAACTGCTAGACTTTGCTATAATATAAAAACATGTCTACTACATATATTATTCATTTTTTTTTACTTTCCTTAGAAAACAAATAATGTGTTTGCTATTCTTTGAAATGTTGCAACATTTTTTTTCAAAGATCTCCCTGGGGGTGCTATATTGAAGACTCATGTTTCCTTTCAGTATTATTTGTATAGGCTGTGCAGCAGGGTATGTGCACTATGGCAGCTGTGAGGAACAGGAGTTAATAGTCAGAGATTCAATAGATGAATACAGTCTCCATGAAGTGATGAAATATAACCTCCTCCCCTCGAAAACCAAGAAGTGGCAGGGAAGATTCACTTGGAGTCTTATGTATTGTATTGTTTTGCTATTCTGCTTATTTAGGCCTCTAGCCACACAATAGAACAGTCATTTGTCATTATATCCCCCATCTCCTAAAGATAATGAGATGACTCTGCTAATATTCCCCAAGGCTATATAGCAAAGCTGAAATATGAGTTTAAAAAAAGAGTACATTTTAGATTATCCCTGTGCCACAGTGGATCGCATGGAAGCAAGTTTATTTCAGTACAAATATATACAGGTTATTAGAAACAGAGAAAGAGAGAGAAAGAGAAGAGACAAAAAATAAAAAGGCAGCATACAAAAAAACAGAAATAAGCAGGACTTTAATTGCCTATACGGCATTGGTGACGTTTCGGCTAAAAGGCTTGACAACGGCTAACATTTAGCTGAAACATCATTATTAGAGATGAGCGAGTACTAAAATGCTCGGATGCTCGATGCTCGGGCAAAGCATCCCAAGATACTCGTGTACTCGGCCTGAGCACCGAGCCCAATCAAAGTCAATTAGTGGCAGGCTCCGACCACAGACTTCTGGCTATAAAACGAGTGTTTCTGGGAAAGGGCGTGAGGGGGGGCTTTTTCATTGCTGCATACAACACCTTGCTTTGCCCCCCAGAGGGACCCTAACAATCAATCTGATCTCTGTGAGGTGCCAGCTCAATGTGTGCACTGAAGGGAGCTGTGTATTTGTGTCAGATCGATAATTATTAGTGAAGAGTCCGAGCATCTCGGCGGGCTCTCGGTGCTCGCCGAGCATCCCGAGTACCGAGATACTCGTGCGAGTAAGAGTAGCGCCGACCATCCTCGCTCATCACTAATCATTATGTCATATGGGCAAAAGTCAACTGGTTTTTTTTATTTTTGTATGCTGCTTATTTATACTTACCTGGATGTAATATATCAATGGATTTTGGTAAAAGAAAAGCATTGCATTCACCTTGCAGTTGATTTCAGGTGCCGTTCCAAATTTTTTTCTTTCTTTCTTTCTTTCTTTCTTTCTTTCTTTCTTTCTTTCTTTCTTTCTTTTCTTTCTTTCTTTCTTTCTTTCTTCTATATATACATGTATATATATATATATATATATATATATATATATATATATATATACTATATATATACAGTGCCTTGTGAAAGTATTTGGACTCCCTTGAACTTTTCAACCTTTTGCCACATTTCAGGCTTCAAACATAAAGATATAAAATCAGTTTTTCTTATGAAGAATCAACAACAAGTGGGGCACAATCATGAAGTGGAACAAAATTTATTGGATATTTTAAACTTTTCTGACAAATCAAAAACTGAAAAGTGGAGTGTGCAGGACTGCTTGAGAGGGCTAGTGGATAGCTGAAATGTTGTGGCCCTGGGGGAATAAATAAGTACAGATTTTTACTCTAATAACTGTGTGCTGCTGGCCATTTTTTATTTGGCATCATCAAGCCTAAGGATTTGCACCAAAATATATATATATATATATATAACACACACCAAAAAGCAGAGGCCTCACTCAATCTTCAAATATACAAAATAGAGAAGGAATTTATTCAGCCCATATAGCATGGCGATGTTTCGGTGGTATCTCATCTTTATCCAGCCATGTATATTCCCTATATATTTTTGAATATTTTTGAGTGTCGCCTCTACTTTTTGATAGCTATATTATTTGTACTAGTGGGTATCTAGTTTTTTAAAAAGCTTGCACCAATTTTTCATTATATCATTTCATTACATCATTGTCACGGTCTGTTATAACTTTAAAGACCAATCTGTAGGATTCAGTTAATTCCAAAGAGCACAATAATAAATGAGTTGCATGTATGTTTCACTTAATAGTCTTTGATACAAACCAAAGTATAAAATGTCAGCAATACTGAATCACAGGCTTGTAACATGTAACAGTACACTATTTTAGAATCAATTGGTGGCCCTGCATTTGTCAGTTGAGATAGAGATTCGTCTTTAGAGATTGAGTGAGCAGTTAATTAGCAGGCTAGAGTCTGCATCAAGAATGACTCACAGGAGGAATAAGAATAGGTCACAGGAATGACCTAGTAGTAGAAAGGCAAGCATATACCTTCTGGCTAATACCCATTGGAGTAGCAGAAGCTCTGTAGTGCTATAATTGTGATAGAAAGTAAATGAATAGAGATTTCCTATCCTGTTAAGAGAAAGCAATGCTTGAACTGTCAGGATGTTCCATTAGTGAGATGATAAAAACATTTTTATAATCTTTAACTTTCTAGTTTCCAGTGGTGTTGTCATCCCTAAAGTAAGCTTCAAAACACATTTAACTGGAGGGAAAATTGGTATACCAATTTTCTAAATGCATCAAATCTAGCACTGCGAGACACATTTATGAAAAAAAAAAATCTGTACTGAATTATATTTGCGGTGGCGATTCTTCACTTTTTTCCATTGTATGTTTTAGTTTGCATTTATGATAATTTAAGAAAACATATTGACGTTTCTTTGTTTTCCTTCAAATGTAATTGTGATTGAATTTTGTTTTACACACTGCTGAATAAAAAAAGAAACAGAGGATAGAGAGGATATGATATTTTATGAAAGCTGATAAAATCAAGTCAATGTGAAGCAATGGTTTAGATGTGTGTATATTTGAAACTAGATCGTAACAGAAACAATAGGGTTCATTACTTTATCTTGAACTAGAACATTACATCTCAAGGAACGAAGACCATTTATATTTTTAGTAATGTTGTAAAAATAATAATGAATGTCATGACAAATCTTTATAATATTTGATCTTATATTTTTAACAACATAAAACATGTACATCTGTGTATTTGTATAATAATGCAGTCAAGTAGGAATACAGACCTAAATTCATACATAATGAAGTTGTTTATCTCTAAAAAAATAAAGCATAAGTGCCATTTACATTTTTATTTAATTCTAATGTAGAGCAAAAGATTTTAATAAATTTTGAAAACTATTTTAGAAATCTGGTGGAAAATCATTCATAAAACTTCCACAAGGTGTGCCAACTAGACTGTGTCTGAAGAAGACATATGTTGATTCTCAGTCAGATCCATCTTCACACTGAAGATGGCCACATAACCATATAAGGGTAAAAGGGCATGACCCACACAGCATCCGTACTCATGACTGCATTAGATCAGGTGACAATGTGTCAGATTACCTCAGGCTACAGCACAGTACTAAGCAATGTCAGAATATCAGGATTAGTGAAAATACCTCTGTCCTTTCCTTGGCACAAGCTTCTCTGATCTGTCATCCAGTTCCTTCTCTGCTGGCACATAGCACTGTTCTCAGTTGCTGGCTACCTGCAAACCTCAGGATCTTGTGTCCTCTTCTTTATTGTCGCATAAGCTGCTTTCCATACACACACAGCCTTAAATGCAGTTTTTAAAAGCACACAAAACAGTGGAGAAAATAAGTCAAATGTTACAACAAAGCATTATCTTAGTTCTATGTGACCTATCATTAACAAGCTGTGCAGTGTTGTTGTTTTTTCAATGAAATTACATTTACACATTAATGTAACATTATAAGTATAATCTTTTTTTAACTTCTTTTTTTAATACATTTGTTTCAAAATATCTTTTCAAGCAAAATTTACTATGCTAGATTCCCACAGCAGCAAATTTACTAATGTACAATTTATTCCAGTACCAAGTATATAATATAAAAAGTAGCTTTATTTGGAATATCTGTTTTGAGATTATCTGCTTGAGAAAGGATACTGCCACGCCATTGGGCATTAAAGTCCACATTTACTTTGTGTTTAATGTAATTACTACATATATATATAGTATATACATATAAAAATGCAAAAAGGTAGGCTCATAATCTGCTTAAATCACAGAAAAAAACAGTATAACAAAACGTGTGGAAGTACTCTGCTATAATAAATAGTAATAAAAAGCAAGTGCTAGTAAAAAACAGTATAAAAACAGGGTGCTTAGTTAATACGTTTTTGCAAAAAAGTACGTAAGCCGTTCTACGTCTTCAACGTGACCCATATCAGAATGGTCCTATCTAAACTAATTTAAAACCTGATCCTGTATAGTATACCTCATGGATGCAGGGTGAAGAAAGGCCAGAGTCCAATATGGACACAGAGTAGCAGATGGCTTCTGTGCCTGGCTCAGAATGGGGGGTGGGTGGGGCACTCCCTGTCTTACTAAAAGACTGAATAATGAGAAAACTGCAGCTGAGCCAGGGCACAATGTGAACGGGTGTGTAAGACACGTTCACTCACACCAAATATATATATCACAGAAAAAAACAGTATAACAAAACGTGTGGAAGTACTCTGCTATAATAAATAGTAATAAAAAGCAAGTGCTAGTAAAAAACAGTATAAAAACAGGGTACTTAGTTAATACGTTTTTGCAAAAAAGTACGTAAGCCGTCCTACGTCTTCAACGTGACCCATGTTATACTGTTTTTTTCTGTGATCTATATATTTGGTGTGAGTGAACGTTTCTTACACACCCGTTCACATTGTGCCCTGGCTCAGCTGCAGTTTTCTCATAATCTGCTTAAGAAAGGTTTACAAGTAACTGAAACATATAGCCATGGCCCAATCATGAGAAGTACAGTATATAAACATTAATTATGAGTTCTGCCTACCTTTGCATCGTTCTGAATTTTTGCAATTGAATATAGCTTGGAAGGCCTGTTGCACCCAGATTTGGAGTTTATATATATATTGTGAGGTCGCGTTTCCCTGGGGGTTCGCTTGACAGCGTAATTTACACCAACACATGTTTTTTCCACCATTATGCAGCAGTTTATTAAATGTAAACTGCTCCTTGCATATAAAATACATACAATACACTCACATCACATAACCTTATAAACAACACCACATTACATTCCACAGGACATAAATTATATTGCACATAGTCTAACACCCGGTTACCTTACTGTACCGGCGCACAATACAGAGTACACTGGTCAGTTGCCATCTCACAGGGCCTCGGTCGCCGACGGTACACCCCTGTTTACGGCCACTGCCCGAATGCCAGGCCCTTCCTTGGCCCAGTGTCCCCTTGGGAGTCCAGTCCCTTCGCACAGGCTGCTAACTCTTCCCAGCCCTCTATACAGCGCTCCGGCTGCTCTGAACCAGGCCCCGACCTGGTTGTAGTCACGGGAGCTCCAGGGCAAGTCAGGCCCCCAAGAACTCCTCGGCACTTGTCTCCAGGTCGCCAACTGCTTCCAAGTCTGCCATCACCAGGGCCAGACCTCCAGGCAAGCGGCTGCACCAAACATGCCCTCGCGAGCCCCTCCAGGGTCAGCCCCATTTCCCAACTCCCGGTCCTCTTCCAACCCCTGTCGTCTGGCCTCATGGCTCCATTCTCCCAGGACTTGGTCTTCTCTCTCCCACAGAGGCTTCTGCTCTGCCTCCATTCACACACATGGATCTCACGGTCCCACATCATACACGGCCCTTTTCCTTCAGCCGTCATACACTTCCATAGTCCGTCATGGACTCCTATGGACATCAGCCTTGTCAGGCCCAGACCACACACACCAGCGCAGTCCGGAATGGACTTCAGCCCTCTAGGCCCAGACCAGGTTGAGAGCCACCTGAGCTTCAGAGCAGTCAAAGCATCCCCCAAGGTCTCCTCACCCTGCCCATGATGCCCAGCTGCCCCCAAGCCTTACCAACACAGGCAGAGATCCTGAATGGCAGCCTCACCACCATGGACAGAGTGAGCACCCTATAAGTTCACCCAGGACCCCCCTTACACCCAGGTGCTCCACTAACCTCTCGGTCTGGCCACAGGCTCCACACGGCTCAGAGGGGCCGGCGTCTCCGGCATGGAGAGCCAGGCGTCCTGCCTCATCCCCCCAATGGGAACGGGACCCCGCTGAGACATGTCCTCTCCCTCAGAGAATCATGTTTGGTCTCTCTGGACTCTGCAGTCTCTGGTCTGATCTCCTCTGCAGCTTGATCTGATCTGTGCAGTCTCTGGTCTCCTCTGCAGTCTGATCTCATCTGCAGCCTGCTCTGATGTCTCCAACTCACACACCTGGCAGGCTATTATCTTGCCTGTCACACTCACACTGACACACCCACCTGCTGCCAGGTAATCAGTACACACATTATGCTCAGCCGCTCATTAGGCTCATGAATATCCTGGCTATTAAACTATTGTGCACCGGACAGGATTACAGCACTTACTCTCAGCTGTTAACTCACTGTGTTCCAGGTAGGTTTAACACAGCACAACCACAGTAAAACCAGATTCATGTGAACAGAGACATATACCGACCACCCGTGTGATGCACCCGGCCATGGGCTGCATCACCACAATATATATATATATATATATATATATATGATAAGTCAGCACACCATTTCTCTTTGGAGATAAGAGGTGTTGCATCGTTAATAGGAAATGTTCAGATACAGATGGGGTTAAAGACTGGGGTTGGTCTTGTCAATGAAAGTTCATATGCTCCACAGTATACTTATTCCATAAAATTTTACTTTTATTTAAGATTATTAAAAAGGTTCCTTTTCCCCATGCAACTGATGAAATAAATGATCAAGACATGCTAATGTTGAAACACTTAATCTCTTAGGGGATCACACAAGAGTATACAATTTATGTCATCAGTTCATCAAGAGAACAAACATTTTTAATAATCCTAAATAAAAGTTCAATGATATGGAATAATTACACAGTGAAGCCTATGTTGGATAACCTGACCCTTTTGAGATATATAAAATATATATACATATATGTATATCTATGTATATACTTTAGAAATCTATAAATCGCTCTATGGAAAATTTGAGGCATATTTTTACACAATTATATTTTTTATGCAGCACAATAGATATTCTAACCTTAAATATTTCACTTAGTTCAATGGTCTGCAACATTCCTTACCTTGAAAACAACATTATGCTTTGAGAGAGTTATGAGCCACATCCAAAGCAACTTAGTAGGGACCTTGAGCGCCAGCCCCACCCCACTCAGTAGTTATATCAAGAGCTCTTACTATCAGCATAATGACAACCAAAGTTTTCCCTTATAAATAACACTAAGACAGTATACAAACAGTACAGATATCATGTTTTCCCCCCAGTTGGTATTCCCACATCAATCACTCCCACTACACTATCATTATCTTCTTCAAGCATCTCTTTTGACAGGCAATATCATCCTGTCTCTAGCTTACCATACTTAATTTACCTCTTTAACCCCTAGATTAGTAAATGTGTATCCTTGTCTGGACTTCTTTGTGAGACTACTCACAAAAGTCATCATCTGAAGACCTGCTCTAAACAGATTTACTAGACTGGGTGCTAATGTATCAAATTGACAGCAGTGAGCCACATACACTCCCTGACAGAAGTTATGTCGCTTATCCATGTTATGTAAATAAAAACATATAACCTGACGTTAAATTCATCCATTGGTTGTATAAATAACTCTTTTGAATGCTGAAACCCTCTGAAATTTGGTTTAGGTTAAGAAAATAAATTGGCATCAGTGCTGAAATATTGATCATTTAATGAACACAGAATGGTTGATTGGTCATATAATGCACCCAATCCTAGTTTACATCTTCATCTGTGCTCAGTAAATGATCGGTTATTTAGTGAGTGTGTCTAAAATGAAACCCAGCACCCCAGACCTTCACTTGAACTGCAACCTGAGCTCTGACAACATGCCAAAAATCCACACTGCAACCAAAGCCTTGATTATCAAGAAGCTGAAGACCAAATCCACTGCAGAGGTGGCTGGCACCTTTAATATGTCTCAGCATCAAGTATAAAGTATTAAAAAAAGATTTGAAGAGAATGAAGATGTGTTTGACAAGCCCATGTCCGGAAGACCCCACAAGACATCTGCTCAGGAGGAATGTTTGTTGGTTAGAAAACCCAAAGCAAGCCCCTCTTCCACTGCAGCAGAACTCTAACAGGCCTGGCCACCTCAAGTCCCTATGTCAACTATAACAGTTTGTAGTATTCTGTCTCGAAATGGCCTCCACAGTCAAATCAGTGCCAAGAAGCCAGCACTAAACAAAAGGCAAATAAAAAACCATGTGGCATTTGCAAAGTCCCAAAGCCTGCTAAAATGATGGATGCTGGAAAAATGGCAGAAGGTGGATTCTCTGATGAATCTTCGTAGAATTACACCACAGCCGCCGCAAATACTGCAGGAGACCTACTGGAGCCCGTATGGATCCAAAATACACCCAGAAAATAGTTACATTTGGTGGTGGAAAGACCATGATCTGGGGTTACATTCAGTATGGAAGTGTGCAAAACATTTGCAAGGTGGAAGGCAATATCAATAGCCTAAAATATCAAGAAGTATTAACTATCTCTTATGTTCCAAATCATAAAAGGAGTCAAATTTTGCAGCAGGTTGGTTCTCCATCTCATACATCCATCTCTACAACAAAGTTTCTCCAGGCAAAAAATATCAAGGTGCTCAAGGACCGGCCATCCCAGTCACCAGGCATGAACATCATTGAGCATTTTTGGGGTAGAATGAAAGAGGAAGCTTGGAAGACAAAACCAAAGAATCTAGATGAACTCTGGGAGTCATGTAAGACTGCATTCTTTGCTATTCCTGATGACTTTATTAATAAATTGTATGAATAATTGTTGAACCGCATGGATACAGTCCTTCAAGGTCATGGAAGTCACACAAAATATTAAATATGACTCTAAGAGCACCACAACTTCATACACCAATGTTATGCAACATATATATGTATTTTAAGTTAATTTTTTTTTGAAAATCACATTACTTTCTGTGGGCGACAAAACATTTTTCTTACCAAAATCTGACCATTCAGTGTACATTAATGATCATTATTTCAGCATTGATGCCAATTTATTTTCTTAACCTAAACCACATTTCTGAGGGTTTTAGCTTTCAAAAGAGAATTTATGCAACCTATGGATGAATTCAACGTCAGGTTATACGCTTTTATTTACATAACATGGATAAGCAACATAACTTCTGTCAGGGAGTGTATCATGGGCCTGAGAGCAACAGGCTTGGGACTCCAGACGTATATGTAATAGTTTTTAGAGACAGGTAGAGTATTTGCCTTACCATATTTCATGCAAAATTTAGAAGATATTTAATTTAGAAAACTGTAACATACTTTCTCAAATTTACATGTTTAGTCACAACTTTTTGCATCATGGTATAGATAATGTATTGTGTGTTAAAAAACAATGTTACATCAGTAAAATTCACTGAGTTTTTCTGAGTATATATACAGAGACAGGAAATGGTAAGAAGAGTAAGTGGTAATGTAAGAGAAGTGTGCTTGTGTACATCATTCTTGATATGTTGATAAATTATTAACATTTTCCTTTTTTGTTTCCAAACGCAGAAATTGGATTATGAAAGTAAAAGATTGTACACCTTAAAAGTCGAAGCTGAAAACGCACATATAGATCCACATTTCCACTATCTTGGTCCTTTTAAAGATACTGCGACTGTCAAGATTTCAGTAGAGGATGCTGATGAGCCTCCTATTTTTGGCCGACCTAGCTACATGTTTAAAGTACATGAAGATATCGAACTAGGGACTATAATTGGGACAGTAATGGCAAGAGATCCAGATATCATTCCCAGTCCAATAAGGTAATTTTAAATATAATGAGTGAAACTTTCAATATTTCCTTCATGTATATAGCATAAAGAATGACAGACTCACGCATTGAAGTTTACTTATTATTACGTCAAGGTTTGGGACTCAGACATCTTCGGCCTATTGAATTACATTAGTATAACAGTAAGGAGTTTACATCGTTTAACCAGGTTTTTCTTGACTTTTCTTGACATAATATTTTTGGTTGCAGGCAAAAAGTTAATGTGTCCAATTATTATAATGATTAATATTTCCAGTAATGCTTTATAGAAATGAGCTTTAATTGCAAAGATTTCTGTACATTTCTGTCATATATGAGCATACTTTTTGTAGTATAGCTATAGGGGAACAGAAATATCAGTTGATCCCTGGCTTTAGTGCCTGTGAGGACTCAAATAGCTCTTTATATGTGAATTATTTGTTTTTGTTAGGGGAGAATTCCTACCACCCCTTTTACATTGATTGACAGTTACAATACAGGCAGATTCCCTGTGGTCATCAGTCAATGTATAGAGGTCAAGAGAAGGCAAATTGATATAGGCTGAAGAGTCCTATTTTGATAACAATTAGACTCATATTTTGTACCAAATTTACAGTGAGACGTATTTTTATTAAAATGTTTTTATAAACTATAGAAGTAGAGTACAATAGTTTACGGACAATTAAACACACTGAATAACTCATGACAGAGAAGGAAAAATAGTGTCATAGTTATGTTCATATGAATATTATTGTGTAATGGCACGGTGGCTCAATGGTTAGCACTGCAGATTTACAGTGCTGATGTCCTGGGTTAGATTCCCACCAAGGACACCATCTACAAGGAGATTGTATGTTCTCCCTGTGTTTGTGTGGGTTTCCTCCAGGTACTCAGGTTTCCTCCCACATTTTTAAAAGACATACTGATAGGATCTTTAGATTGTGAGCGCCAATGGGGACAGTGTTGCAAATGTATGTAAATTAATAGAATTAATGGAATTAATAGAGCTATATAAATAAGTAATTATTATTATTACTATTATTAAAAGCAGCAAAAGTATAATATATACATAAATGATTAAAGTAACAAATATTTAAATAATCAATTATAGAGGTAGTATTACACATTAGAGTCATTACTACTTACTACATTACTACTACTACTACTACTACTACTACTACTACATTACTACTACCATTACTACTACACTTGCCTTCATACCGACCTAGGATGTACTGATATGCCTTAAGTCAAATCCCTGACTTTGATGTGGGCTCACAACCCACATCTTTCCCTACACATGTCAGCTGATCTGATTAGCTGATATGTGCCTCTAACAGGAGTGGGTTAAGTAGCTATCTATCTGTGGCTGTTAAAAAGTTTAAAACTGCTGTCAATCTCTGAGAATCAGAGTTAACATATGCAAGCAGGGTGGCCTCATTCCCTGCTCCCATTGGCATCCCTGTAACAAGATTGCAGTGTGCCAATGGGTTGTCATTACTAGAAAGGAAGAAGCACAAAATAGGGTCTTATCTGGTAGATAAATTGACATTACTAGTGTTTGGCTTTGTTTACCTTAGTGAGTTGTGAGCCAGTCACAATGGCCACAAAAATTCAGAGGCTGCTGCAAGGATTCCACAATTTCAGGAATAATGTTATATAAAGATAAAGAATAAAATTCTGTGCTGTCACTTAAGGAGACCAAGCGTATTCTTCAGGTAGTTCTACGCGTTTCGTAGCAACCATGATGTTTTTTCCCCGAAGAAGTAGCATGTTTGCTACGAAACGCGTAGGCCAATAAACTACCTTAAGAATATGCTTGGTCTCCTCAAGTGGCAGCACAGGATTGAATTCCATATCTTTATCTAACATTATATAATGGGTTGTCATGACAGCCAGTGGTCAACTGATGGCTCTTTTGTCTGTCATTATAAAGTTACTGTGAACGCTGGCTGAGATCATCATTTCTGCTGTACAGAGCAGTGCTGATGCACTGCTATATGCAGCACAAGCAACCAGATGAACGCATCTTCAGGCTCCTTGGGGGGACTAATGAAAACAATAATACTTGGAAAAACGTTTTTAAAAATATGAAAAAAAGTTCAGAACATCCTAATTTTGCGCTACTGGCACATAAAACAATTAAACTGGCCATAAAACAATTAAAAAGAAAAATGAAAAAGAAAATTACACATTTTTGGCATTTCTGCATTCAGAAATGTCTACTGTATCACTATATAAAAGAAATCAATCTTATATATAAACATTGTAATGAAAAAACAAAAATACCAGAGGTAAGCAACACGGAAATAAAATGCAACAAGAGGCGATCAAAACATTGCACATGTCCAAAATGGTATTAATAAAAATGTCATATTTCGGTACAAAAATAAGCCATCACTTAAACCCATATCCCAAAAAATAAAAAATGCTACAGTTTTTGGAACTTGGCACCAAAAGCAATTTCTTTTTACAAAGTTCTGAACTTTTTTCACTACTTAAATTGAAGGTAAACTATATATGCCTGGTATCTATGTACTTTGACTGACCTGGAGAATCATGCTACTAGGTCAGTTTTACTGTACAGTAAGTATAGTAAATAAAAAATCCAGAAGACAATCATGGACTTGCAGTTTTTTTTTTTGCAATTTCACCTTACTTGGTATTTTTTTTAATCTATTTTCAGTACACTATATGGTAAAATTAATGATTTCATTCAAAAGTACAATTTTACTGCAAAAAACATGCCCTAACATGACTTTATTGGTGAAAAAAGTAAAATGTTTTGGCTCTTAGAAAAGGTGAGGAAAGAACAAAAGCACAAAAACAGAAAATGGCCCAGGGGTGAAGGATTGACATTTTTTTTCTCTGCTAAAAATGTATAGACAAGTCTTAGGATAGGTTCTCAAAATCAGATAGTTGTACTACAGATGTGATACTTGTACCGATCCATAGCTTGTGAATGTAATATGTGCTAGATGGGAACAGTGTGAGTTCTTGAAACAGCCCCGTTTTGTACAATATTTAGTGATCTTTCCCAGCAGATACAGCTCTCTTACTAAGGTAAATAGAAAATAGGATGTTTGCTACAGTCATGGTCACAGAATGGTCAAAACCTGTTTGATGCTGTGGTGTATCAGCTCTGACCACTGTTTATATTCCGTTATTGCTGGAGTTGCAAACCCTTGATCAGCGGGGTGTGCTGGATACCAGATCCCCATGATCTAGGATATTGCTGATCTAGAGAATCTAATCCTGTAAGAGATTTTCCCACTTTACCAGTCTGTCCTTGTTACTTTACTTTAATTTACCGTATATACTCGTGTATAAGCCGACCCGTGTATAAGCCGACCCCCCTACTTTTGCCCCCAAAATCTGGGAAAACCTATTGACTCATGTATAAGCTGAGGGTGGACCTCAGCACAGGTATACAGCCCCCAGCAGTGTGGTATACAAGCCCCCCGATGGTATACAGGCCTCCCCAGTGGTAGTATACAGCCCCCAGCAGTGTGGTATACAGCAGCCTCCCAGTGGTATATACAGGCCCCAGCAGTGTTACAGCAGTCTTCCCAGGGTTATATACAGCAGCAGCAGCCCCAGGGGTATATACAGCAGCAGCCCAGGGTTATACAGCAGCAGCCCCAGGGTTATACAGCAGCAGCCCCAGGGTTATACAGCAGCAGCCCCAGACGTATACAGCAGCAGCCCCAGGGGTATATACAGCAGCAGCCCCAGGGTTATACAGCAGCAGCCCCAGGGTTATACAGCAGCAGCCCCAGGGTTATACAGCAGCAGCCCCAGGGTTATACAGCAGCAGCCCCAGGGGTATACAGCAGCAGCCCAGGGGTATATACAGCAGCAGCCCCAGGGTTATACAGCAGCAGCCCCAGGGTTATACAGCAGCAGCCCAGACGTATACAGCAGCAGCCCCAGGGATATATACAGCAGCAGCCCGAGGTATACAGGCTCCCCATCAGTTTCCAGGGCCCCGCCCATGCTCCGGAAACCTGTAAAGTAAGATGATTATACTTATCACTGTCCCGCTGCCGTCCCAGCTCTGCATCGCGCTCCTCCATCTTCATTCACCGTCTTCCGGCTTCCTGTGTTCTGCGCCGACAATGACGTCATTGTCGGCGCCGAACACAGGAAGTCGGAAGACGGTGAATGAAGATGGAGGAGCGCGATGCAGAGCGGGGACGGCAGCGGGACAGAGATAAGTATAATCATCTTACTTTACAGGTTTCCGGAGCATGGGGGGGCCCTGGATACTGATGGGGGGCCTGTATACCTCTGGGTGGGGGGCGCCCGTGTACTGACTCGCGTATAAGCCGAGGGGGTAACTTTTCAGCTCAAATTTTGGGCTGAAAAACTCGGCTTATACGCGAGTATATACGGTATATCAATATTTTGCATTTTACCCTTTCTTATGTACAGCACCATAAAATAACTGGTGCTCTATTAATAAATTAATAATAATAATCTGTCCTAAAGATAAGCTATCAGTATCTAAGTAGTTGACAACTTTTTTTAGTGCAGAATCAAATACAAAAATGTTTTCTAGACTTGATGTCAAGAACCTGGTATTTCCCTTTGGAACCAGAATGACATAGCATACACTGGTGTTTTCCAATTGGCCTCATATTCAATGTGAAACGTATTATGAGTAAAGTGCTATTATCCAAGAAGAACATTAGCTTGACGTCCTGTTTTGGCTTACCGTACTTTTATTTGCTGAGCAAATTATAATAACTAGATATAAGTGAATGTATTTCAGTAAAATTAAATTCTCTATAAATTTAAATAAATGGCATTCATCAGAATATTAATTTTTCTTAGTTATTTGCTCATTGTGAATTCAGCAAATTGGCAGGCAGCTGCCATATAGCTAACATATATAAAGAAAAACAAACTGATAAAAATATAATAATACCTCACTTATCCTTGGCTGCTCTTTTATTCTCCTTTCATTGTTGCATGCACTCTCTTTTGACCTATTAACTTTAGGCCAAGACTTTTTGCTTGTCTTGACCTTGGGTACCACTATGCGCAATGCCATCACTTTGGCTGAGCACATAGCTCAAGTGACAGCTCAGAGCTCAGTGACGTCAGTCCAAGGCCTAGTCCAGGGGTAAGAAACTCCAGGCCTTAAGAGCCAACAACATTGCATGTTTTCAGGATTTCCTTAGCATTCCACAAGGTATTGGAATCATCATCAGTGCAGGTGATTATATTATCACCTGTGTAATACTAAGGAGATCCTGAAAACCAGCAACGTCGGCGGCTCTCGAGGCCTGTAATTCCTTACCCCTGGCCTAGTCAAACTGAAATCCATGGACTAAAGTGAAGATAATGTTTGCTAAAGGGAATAGGAAAGGAAGGTGCACCAGAGACCGTGCAGATGGCAGCTGAGAGGATAAGTGGGGGCTGATTATTAAATTTATATATTTTTTACAGTCTACATTCATAATAAGAAATATACAATTTTGCTGCACATTGAAGTTTATTGTAAAATTAGCGTGATTTGGTAAATTCAAATCTTGGATAATTCAATAATCTCTAATAGCAAATTGTCTACCTCTGAAACAAGTACATATTATAGTTTGATGCAAGGTAACACATTGGATCTTTACTTTGACTTACAAATTAAAACTCAATATTCACTATCTTTTATGTTTTTTTAATTTAGAATTGAATATATATATATATATTATATATATATATATATATATATATATATATATATATAGAAGGGCTGTAGAATAAAATGAAAACTAGGACTGAGAGCAGTATTTATGAATAGTTAAATACCAATTATAGTAAAAGTAGATTTTCATAAACATGTTTTTCCTGCTAGGTTCTCTCTGGATCGACACACTGACCTTGACAGAATTTTTAATATACACTCAGGAAATGGATCAATTTATACAGCAAAACCTTTGGACCGTGAAATATCCCAATGGCATAATCTAAGCATCATAGCTACGGAAATTAGTAAGCTATTTCATAATCGTACTTGTTTACTGTGTATTCTTCATTGCACTATCATCAATTGCTCTAATCACTAAAATCCTATTCTGTGACTGTAATATCTTTTAAAAATGATGTGCTTCAAAGGAACAACTTATTTATACATGCAGCCGTGTGTGTAGAGAAACTCCGAATTTCCCTCAGGTCACACTTTGATTCTCTCTGATACTTTCCGTCCAAAAGGCTTTTATTTTTATTCAATCTCTAAGTGGTGAACATGTAACCTTTGGGACAATGACCTATATGGTCTGTGTTATTTTAATACTTCTCCACTCTAATGCACATTATTTAGAGGTTCCACTTTAATGATCACTGTGTATGTCAGGGAGGAATCATCTCTGTTATTTTGTTGCTATGAAAGATTGATTTCATGATACAACTAAATCTGCAAAATCTCTTAAATGGAAAATTATTTAGGAATAAACTGAAACAAGGCTATTTCTATTGAAAAATAAGTACAATAATGCTTTCATTAAGTCGTTTTTAAACTAAATGGGTATTTTCATGGTCTACTGTATATTTTTTAAGTCTGGGTACAGCGTCAGGAAATTGTGCTTCTAAAGAATTCACCATTTCCTGTGGTGGCTGCGGGCTGCAATTTGCAGCACAGGAGTCCAGAATGCTGGGGCATCTCCACACTGTGGATTCCAGCCCCCAGCTGCCTAGTTGTACCTGGCTGGAAACTAAAAATATGGTAAAGCTTACGTCATTTTTTAAAAATTATTTTAAGAAATAATTTTTAAAAAAGTGCTCCTCCGTATTTTGGCTACCAGCCGGGTATGACTGGGGTCAGTGGCAGCCCGTAGCTGCCTAGTTGTACCTGGCTGGAAACTAAAAATATAGCTAAGCCCACGTTGTTGTTTTTTTACATTATTTTAAGAATTAAAAAAAGGGCTCTGCTGTATTTTCATTACCAGCCAGGTACAACTAGGCAGCTGGGGTGGTTGGCAGCCTTGACCTGCCTGCTGTAACTGTGAGGGTGACCAAAAATACAGTGGAGCATCATATCATCAGTGCAAAATCTCTGCTAAATACGGAACAAATACTATGTGAACAGTGCTGCGTATTTGCAGAGTATTTTGGAGCTATCATTGAGTTCAATGGGCGCAAATCGTGGCAAACGACTCTAAAAGAACTGACGTGATGCAGATTTTCCCACAGTAAAATGTGCGTCATTTCTGCTGCAGATAAATTCGCAGCATGGGCACAGCACTTCTGATTTCCCATACACTTTACAGGGAAAATGCTATACCTCGGAATTGTCAAAAACCTGGCAAAAAAAAAACCATGGGAAAATCCGCAGCGTCCACACATAGCCTAAAATTCACATACCAGGTCCCCACTCAATAATGTCACTCCTTCCTGTGTGCCCCAAAATTGTTTTTCCACCACATATGGACTATCAGAATACTCAGGAGAAATTGCCCAGCATATTTTGGAGTCCATTTTATCATGTTGTCTGTGAAAACGAAAAAATCCTTTTTTTATCCAGAAAAATAATGTCTTAGCCTCCATATTTTCATTTTCACAGCTCACTTTTACAAAAATCTGTGACGTACCTGGGAATTCAAGGTGCTCAATACACATGCATATAAATTCCTTGTGGGTCTAGTTTAAAAAATGTGGTCAATTGTGGGGGGTTTCCACTGGTTCGGCACAGTGAGGCTCTCCAAATGTGACATGACACCCACAGACCATTCCATCAAAATCTGCATTTCAAAATGTCACTCCATCCCTTCGGAGCCCATGCATTTAAATAGTAGTTTTCCACCACATATTACATGTAGGTGTATCTAGGACAAACTTCCCAACAAATTTTGGGATCCATTTTATCCTCTCGCCCTGTTAGAATTTAAAAATTGAGGCTAAAAGAACATTTTTGTGGAAAAAATAAGGACTTTTTCATTTTCACAGCTCAACTTTTTAAAAATCTATGAAGCACCTGGGGGCTAAAGGTGCTCACCACCCATCTAGACAGGTTCCCTGGGGGGTGAAGGTGATCACCACCCACCTAGATAGGGTCACTTGTAGGGCAGCTCCATTGTTTATGCTTGTCAGGGAATCTCCAAATATGACATTGTCTTCACCAATGATTTCAGCAAATTTTCCGCTTGGAGCATCAAATGTGCTCCCTTCCGAGCCCTGCGGTACGCCCAAACAGTGGTTTATGAACACATATGAGGTATCGGTGTACTCATGAGAAATTGCCCAACATATTTTACGGTCCATTTGCTCCTGTTTCCCTTGTGAAAATGCAAAATTTGAAGGTAAAGCAACATTTTTTGTTGGAAAAAGTAAAATGTAAATTTTTTCCTTCAATATTGCTTTAGTTCCTGTAAAGCACCTGAAGGGTTAATACTCATCATGATTGTAAATTTTGTTGGAAATAATGCTGATGAACTGTGAAACCTTCTAACTTCCTAACATAGAAAAATTTTGTTTCCAAAATTGTGCTGGTGTAAAGTAGACATGTTGGAAATATTATTTATTAACTATTTTGTGTGACAATACTCTCTGACTTGATAAAATAAAAAATCAAAAACTTGAAAATTGCAAAATATTCAATTTTTGTGCCAAATTTATGATTTTTTTCACAGATAAATGCAAAAAACATCATCCTATGTTTACCACTAACATGAAGCCCAATATGTCACGAAAAAACAATCTCACAATCGCTAGGATCTGTTGAAGTATTGCAGAGTTATAATAGGGTCACACTTGGCATGCAGTTTTTCTGCATTTTCAAAACCTGATTCCGTTTTTGGAAATTGCCATCTTTTCATCTAAAAAACACTGTGTTAACGCATACATTAACCCATGGTACCTTTATGTGACATGCATCCGTTTCCCATAGGGCCCCATGTTAAAAAAACGCTATGCATTTTTTTACTGCACCCAAAAACGCTGCTAGCAGCATTTTTGGGTGCAGTAAATAAATGCATAGCGTTTTTTAGGAATGCATTTTGACACTGCGTTTTTTGCATGGGAGCCTATGGATCCATTAAAACCATCAGTTTTTCTAAAATTCTAGGTGAAAAACTTATGGTTTTAACGGATCCAGGGCTCAAGTGTGACCATAGCTTTATAACCTCATAAAGTGATGCTGGTCAGAATTGCAAAAAATGGTCTGGTCATTAAGCTGCAAAGTGACTCAGTCCTTAAGGAGTTAAAGCCTGATGGAGAGACGAAAGAGTCTTGAAGCTTGCTGTTTTTTACCATATTTTAAGTAAGGGCCCTTTCACATCAGCGTTTTTTTAAATTTGCGCAGATGCGGTGAAAAAACGCATCTGCCGCAACTGCCGCATAACGGTTCCACTTGCGGCACGGTTGCGGTTTTTTCCATAGGAAGTATAGGGGGACTTGCGGCAGATGCGGCAAGTGCGGTATTGCACTTGCGGCAGGTGCGGCAGAGAAAAAAACCGCGGCTTACTGCGGTTTTTTTCTCTGCCGCACCTGCCGCAAGTGCAATACCGCACTTGCCGCATCTGCCGCAAGTCCCCCTATACTTCCTATGGAAAAAACCGCAACCGTGCCGCAAGTGGAACGTTATGCGGCAGTTGCGGCAGATGCGGTTTTTTCACCGCATCTGCCGCAAATTTAAAAAAACGCTGATGTGAAAGGGCCCTTACCCATTAAAAAGTATTAACCACTTTTTCACGAAGTGAAATTCTCATTCCTACTTTCAATCTGTAACATTAGCACTGAAGTAGTGTACTAAAATCACACTAGACCTTTATCTATCCTTATACTTTGTGCTTTAAGCTCTCCTTTCCCTACACATTACAGGCATAAATTGTTTTTTTTTTGTCAGCCTCTATGTTTTATGCTGCCTATGATAGTCCCCTGATTAATTATAATGCCCCACTTAAAGTTATAGGGCATTAGGAAGAAGAAAGAATTTCCACACTATTGTCAACACCATTAAGTTTGCAGGGTGTGTGAAATGGAATTTTACATTTTTCTATTGCAAACCACCAATTAATCTTAATGCAGATTATTTAAATTAATCTGAAAGCAAAGATTTCAGGAAATTTGACTCAAACTTGAATCCCTCCATGAATAGATCTGCTCATCTCTAGCTAACACTAATATTTGACATATATCCTGTATCCCAATAATTAGACAATGTAGGGGAAAACGGATACCATTTTGAAATCAGTAGGTCAAATATTCCGACAAACAGCTTTAATATTTGTGCAAAAACAAAAGGGGTGGGGGACAAGAGGCGCAATAGTGCCCTATCACTAGCGACACTAAAGTGTGAAGGTGGTGCTATGGATTCACTTACCTGGTTCAGTTGTGTGACCCACAACTGGTTTGAAGGCATCAACAAATAAGCTGCTGCAGGACCTCCGCTGACCACTCGCACGTGGGAAAACGTCCAGAGAAAAGTTGGGATTGAAGAGGTGTATCAAGGTCCGCGCTGCTATACCCAAAAAGCACTCACATGGAAGGCAGGATTTCAAAAGCAGGAAGGTGCTGAGGAAGGTGCCAGGATGTGTACCGAAACGCGTTGGAATAAAGGAAAGAAATGCTTTTGAAATCCTGCCTTCCATGTGAGTGTTTCTTTGGGTATAGCAGCGCGGACCGTGATACACCTCTTCAATCCCAACTTTTCTCTGAGCTTTAATATTTGAGACACCAAAATGCGTGTTTGCCGGTGTTATTTGTTTTCATTTTTGGTGAAAATGTTTTTCGTCTTAATTCCTTTATTTTTACCATTTTCTTTACTATATATTTTATTTTATTTTCGTCTGCCAATCATTTTAATGAATCAATAAATGATTACAATTTTTACCTTTAGAACAGTAATTGATTCTACACATTGTACTGATTCAGTTTTTAGAGGAATGTTACTTTTCCTACCATTTCTTAAAAATAGTATTTCTAAACTTTAAAAGGATATGTTCCTAGCTAGTTGGAAACACAGAAAACACTGGAAGGTAGTTATTAATATCATCCAGATCCCATCTGAACACATCCAAAGTATAACAGCCTCCTCCTTAATGCTTTGACGTGTCACAGAATGTCTCTTTGTGTCAATATTGTAGGTCGCTTACTTACTCTAGAATCCTCGTTCAAGTTGCTCTATATTTGGTATTCTGCAAACCCTTTCTAAATATACAAAAGATAAAGTTTTAACCACATTTGTGTTCGTTTTGTGAAACCTTCCATTACTGCTTCATCCTCTTTCCTGCAAATGCCACTTTTTAATGTATTGTATTCTTTTTGTTATGATCTGTATTCCTCCAATTCTTCCTAGGATCAAACATCCACCGGATTCTACCACATTCTTTCTCTTCTTCTTTGATTTACTCACATTTTTTAACAATAGGTCAAAACATAAAGCTCCTTTTGGATTAAAGGAATTATACATGGTTGAATGCTCAGTCCCTAATAGCACAATCTCAGAACCACATACATTTCATGTTATCCTACATATTTGAAGGACTCTTAGATCATTCTAATAGCTGACACTGGCTTTTCTTAATCAAGTTCAATATACATTGCTCCATTTATTCTCATACTTACAAAATAGTAACAGATATGTTTTATTGTTGTGAAGAACAGGAAATGGTTTACTATTATGTCTATTATATGTCAAAAGGCTCTTATTAGAAAGGTGTCTTTTTAAAAGGGCTGTTATTACCAGAAATGTAGACTTATATTGTATTCTGGTCTTAACAGCAAAGCCATTGTTATTAAACACCTGCCATATCTTTCAGAAAATGTATAATGTTCATCATTCTAAAGGACTAGTTCTCTTAGTTTATATATATCTATTTTTGCCACACGGGCTTTGACGTGACGTTTTAAGGCAATCACATTTTGTATGCACAGTTTTGCAATACCCTTTATTCCTCTTGTTGCTCCCTGAACATAGGATAGAAAAGAAGTTACTTTTCAAAGATTATTGATCTCGGTGTACTGTAAAACATGTCCTTTTAAAGACATAAGCTATAAAGCAGGAAAGGATTAAAGTTAAATATGTCCTACTTTCTCTATGCAATGTATCCACTTCTGTAACAAATCAATGTGTGTGTTCTATGCATTAAGTCATGAACCTCAAACATCAATGTCTAACTATTTATGTAAGGAAGGGTTAGCTTAAAAAAGGTAAACATCATTAAAAACTATTCTTATTGCGTAAAGTGCCATAAAACTAGATCTAACCCTGAGAAAAAGAGGTCAATAGATTTTTCTGGCTTGTAAATGAGACTCAAATAATTCATAATTGCATAGTTTTTAAGGTTGAAGGTAGACATTGAGTCCATCTAGTTCAACCCATAACCTTACATGTTTATCCAGAGGAAGGCAAAAAACCTCTTGTGACAAACACTAAACTCCACTTTTGGGGGCAAAACATTCTTCCTGGCTTCACATACAGCCATCAGTCTAGTTCCCTGGATCAAAACCGTATCGAGGAATTTACGATATATAGCTAGTAATGTATTTTTCAAAAATCTAGGCCTCTATTAAATTTTAGTAGTAATTCAATATTTGCAATTAGTATTTTTATTGCAAACTTTTAACCTGTCATTTCCTAATAAATAGTAAAGCTCCTAATCTTTTATGTCAGCAGCACTCAAAAAATAAAACTTACATTTCAAAAATAATACAAAAATAGCTAAAATAAACAAATAAAGAGGGGCTTCACATCTTTAGTACTAAATTGATGTAAAGTTGCACCCACTTGCTATGTGATCAATACGAAAAAATATATACAAACACTATGCATAAGCACACTACAATTAATATACACATGAATTCTGCAATGTTGTAAACAATAAAATGTAAGGTACTTAGTGAGTGTTATTTTTTTTTATCAAAGAGCACCAAGTCATCTAACAATGTAAATGTATACCTAAATATGGATGGTCCCTATCACTAAAGCCCTATCTTTCCATGTGCCAAGCTAAGTGAAAGAAACAGACATCCATTGCTCACAATTAGTGATGAGCGAGTGTATTTGTTACTATACAGTATTCACATTACTCGTTATTCTGCGAGTTTTTGTGTACTCTCCTCGCTATATTCAAATGTTTACCCTGCAGTTTCGGAGCTCTTTTGCAGCCACTAAACATGCTGGGCTTCTTTACCAATTACAGTAATGCTGCAGACATCTTGGTTGTTGCATTACTGTGATTTGCTGGCCACCCAGTGTCATAAGATCTATTTAAGCCCTGCCTCCGCCATCTTGCCAGCATTGCATCCAGAGCCAGCCTTCCAGAAGCATAGATAGCTTAGCTGCTAGGGAGAAGAATAAGCCTTTTCATAACACAAAAGCCCATTTCAGGGCTACCTCTAGTGTATGCTACCTCAGTGTAGATTAGCAAAGGAGAGATATTGGAGCAGGAACAGTTAAAAGGATTTGTTCAGCAGCTATATTAATCCACCAGAACAATAGCTATTTTGAGAGCTGAACAGACACAGTACAGAGTTAAGCCCCGGTATCACATAACGATGTGTCAGCGATGCCGACAACGATCAGCATCGTTGATGCATCATTGACACATCGTTATCAGGTCGCTGGTGAGCTGTCACACTGACAGACTTCACCAGCGACCTCTGGGCAGCCAGATCGTTGGTACCCAGCGTCCGCTCGTTCCCTGCATCCTGGGAGCGGACGGACGCTGGTAACCATGGTAACAGCGGGTCTCTCCTGCACTTAGAGACCCGCTTGTTTACCATGGTTACCGGCACCCGCCCGCTTCCGGGTTGCGGGGAGCGAGCGGGTGCCGACCTCTCCTATCCTGTCCCTCACTATTCTCATCTCTCCCTGCTATTTCCCTGTTCCCTACTCTATCCCCTATCCTAAACCCTAATCCTATCCCTCTCCTTGTTCTAAATAAAGAAATCCCCCCCGAGGCTCACCGGCATCAGAGGCTCCCATACCGGCATCTCTGTAATGGAGATCTCAGGGGTAAAGGACCTATGATGAGGTCAGTATCATGTGACCGGCCTATACTGTACAGTATAGGCCGGTCACATGACTGTGACCTCATTACAGGTCCTTTACCCCTGAGATCTCCATTACAGAGATGCCGGTATGGGAGCCTCTGATGCCGGTGAGCCTCGGGGGGGATTTTCTTTATTTAGAACAAGGAGAGGGATAGGATTAGGGTTTAGGATAGGGGATAGAGTAGGGAACAGGGAAATAGCAGGGAGAGATGAGAATAGTGAGGGACAGAATAGGAGAGGATGCACCCGCTCGCTCCCCGCAACCCGGAAGCGGGCGGGTGCCGGTAACCATGGTAAACAAGCGGGTCTCTAAGCCCGCTTGTCACCCTGGATGTCATGTTACAGCGCTGCTGGGGCGGCGCTGTGACATGGCGGGGGATCCTGACAGGTCGCTGATCGCTGCCCCCGCCGGTCACACACACCGATGTGTGGTGACCAGCGGGGGGGCCAACGACCAAAAAATGGTCAGGAGCCCTGTGCAACGATCAGCGACCTCACAGCAGGGGCCTGATCGCTGCTATCAGTCACACGCAACGATATCGGTAAGGATATCGTTCCTACGTCACAAATAGGACGATATCGTTACCGATATCGTTATGTGAGACCTAGGCTTTCGACTACAGGGAGAGTCAGTGTAAATTAGCAGTAGTCCAAACATTTCCTACTGCCTGCTTCAAACCTCGCACCAGGCCATTTAAAGTGCTGATGCTTATGTCCACATTACAAAAAGACAGTTTGCCCAATGCTAAGCAGCAGTAGTTTAAAATTTTCCTACTGTCTGCTACAAACCTTAAACCAGGCCACTTCACTTGCTGATGCTTCTGTCCACATTACAAAAAGGCGGTTTGCCCAATGTAAAGCAAGAGTAGTCCAAACATTTCCTGCTTGCTGCTATAAACCTCACACCAGGCCATTTAACCTGCTGGTGCTTCTTTCACATTACAATAAGGTGGTTTGCCAAAAGCTAAGCAGCAGTAGTCCAAACATTTCCTACTGCCTGCTACAAACCCTACACACCTGGCAAATTAACCCCATTGCTGCTTCTGTCCACATTAAAAAAAAGTGGTTTGCACAACGCTAAGTAGCAGAAGTCCAAACATTTCCTACTGCCTGCTACCAAGCACACACCAGGTCATGCTACCCGCTGTTTTTGTGGTAACAGGCTGGCTTATGCTGTCCACAAAACTTCACTTAAAAAAGGCAGTTACAGCCCTTCACAAACCAGTAGTCCAAACCTTCCTATTGCCTGCTGCCAAGCAAGTACCAGGCCATTTTCCATGATGTTTTGGTGCTCACGTTTAGGTAGGATTGTGCCACCAAAAGCTCACGAATTAATACAGCCCTATAGTGTTTGTAAAATCCAAGGCATTACTACTACCATGTAATAGTGTTTGGCAGAAACCACGCACTATTCAATGTTCCCTCTGTCAGTTTTGGGAGTCACATTTTGCTTGATACCAGAAATATATATGCTATATGTCCACTGTCCAATGCTAAATGTTTGTTGTGTATGTGCAACTGCAGGTTGCGTGCAGGTGGCATCAGGGCCTGCTTACTGGACAACATATTGGGAAGCAGGTAACACAGGAGAAGTGCCAGTGATTTTGTAGTCATACCAGTTTTGTTTGTATGCGTTCTAACAACCCAGTGGGGTGCTGCGTATGTCAGCATTATTTTGAGAATCCTAACAGAAGTATTTTGTTGAACTTCATTTTTTATTCTGGGTGAATTTTTGCCACTTGTTACAATGTGGGCATGATTTTTTCAAATGGAGAGACTTTTCTTGTAGTGTGTTTGTTATCTTTCGTAATTTTACCCAGGCTCTCTGAACACCATGTCTACACCTGTTACTCATCTCCGTATTCCTGATTAATGTTGGCGATACCACTATCGTGACAGCATTCATTTGAATGGGGTTCAGTATTTCATTGACCTTTTTGCCAATATAGTGGGTGAACATATGCCCGTTTAGAAAACCAAAAACCAACATTACAAGGTTTGGTTTGTAGTTCACATCATTTTTAAAAGGTAACTTTTTGTGGAATTTAAGTTGTGTTGCTCTCATTTGGAACAATTTGATTACAAGCTGGATATAAATCTAGCCCTTATTGAATTTAATCAGAGTAAGTCTGCCTGCATTTTACGTGGAGAGTCATGAACACCTATCAGTGATGTTTGATAACCCTCCGTGACAGAAAACATGCTCTGACATGACACTAGCAGTAGGGAAGGCCAGCAACTCCAAGGCATATAAGTAGAGGTCAGGCCAAGTGTTCACCTTGGACACTCAATAGTTAAAGGGAAGTGAATCATCATGAATGATGCAGGTGTGGTCACTTAATTATCCCTTTGGCATCTTTTTCAACTTCCTTACCATTGTTACAGGCACAGATAGCCCTTGCTGATGTTCTTGTTTATTGAAAATGGCCCAGTTTGTGCACATTTTCCACTGACCCCTGATGTAGCAGGTGTGCGTGTCTCTCCCCATTAATCTTTGCTGTTGAAAAGAGCCGACACCTCAGAAGGTGATGTTTTCAGAAAGTGATGTACAACAGCACCTCTTGAACGATTCCGTTGTGTAACCCTTTTGTGACTTTAAAAGGAGAGAAGACATTTTCTCCTTGTAGCGTAGGTTGAGAAAGGTGGCTAACCTGTATTGGTTGTTGGTGAAAATATGTATCACGCGAGGGTCTTAACACAGTCAGTTACACATGAACTGTGCTATGTGGGACAACTTTCAAACAGGCAAAGATTCAGTGTCACCAATAGGAGGAACAATACCCATCCTGTCCTCACACTGCATTGCCTCCTCCTCCACCTTATCCTCTCCAGCCCATCCAAGCTGGGGTTATGAGTCCCCTCTGTATCAATGGGAGTCCCCTTAGTAGCACAGTAAAACAAGTCCTCTCTCTCCTCATCCTCATCATCATCTTCATCATCACCCAATGTTGGCTCAGAATATTGGCTGGGGTGGGTAGGATCACCCATTGGGAAATCATGATCCATACCACATGTTGGTCTTTGAAAGCTTCATCTTTAAGATTATGCAGTTATTGTTTCTACAGGCAGAGAAGTGGGATGGGTATGCTGATAATAGCCTGACAGATCACCATTCACAAGCTTGATGCAGTACTCAAAGTTGTCAAGAACTTCACAATTGTCATCAATGCCCAACCAATGTTGAACCGTGTTGAAGCTGGTATTCAGCTACAGCCCTCTGCTGCTCACTATTCTTCGACAACATATAATATGTTCACTTCAACCGCATGTACAGGTCACAAATGAGTTGTTGACTTGTCAAATTAAAGCAGTTTTGCAGCACTGCAAGACCAGCAAAAGCCGTAGAGGAGTGGTGTAAATAGGCAAAAATATGGCACACCTTCTCATGTATGTACGACAAGTTGGGGTACGTGTTGAATCATTTCTGAACAACTAGGTTCAATTTGTGAGCCATGCATGGCACGTGTAGCTGCTTGCTTAACTCTAAAGCCACCACTATATAAATCCCATTATTGCACATGGTGACCATGCCCATAGAAGAGGGCCCTCCAAAATGAATACAGGAGGATCCTTCCAAATGTATAAAGGAGGGCTCTCAAAAATGTATAGAGGGCTCTCCAAAATGAATAGAGGAGGGCCCTTCACAAAGTATGGAGGTTGGGTTCTCACAATATATAAAGGAGGCTGTCCCAAATGAATAAGGAGGGCACTCCCAAAAGTATAGAGGGCCCTCCTAAATAATAAGGAGGGCCCTTCCAAAGTATAGAGCAGGCCTTCATAACTTATAAAGGAGGGCCCTCCCTAATGTACAGATCAGATGACCTTCAGTGCCAGCAACCATGGCTTTGCTTATGCTGTGTTATTCTTAAGGTAGTGGTTTCAGCACCAAATGAATAGAGGAGAGCCCTCCCAAATGAATAGAGGATGGGCCTCCCAAACATATGTTACAGAGCCACATCTGGGCCCTCACCAATCTCCAGTTTGTCGTCCCAGTGAACAATTGATTTGAGGGCAGCAGAATGGCATTGAGGATGAGGATGAGGAGGAGAGACAGTAACTGGCATACGAGTAGATGGAAACCATGATGGAAATTGAGCTGACTATTTGGCATGTTTAGGATATGTGATGTGACATCCCATGCTGTCACTCTGTCCCACCCTCCACCAAGTTCACCCAGTGTGCCGTCACAGAAAGTTTCATCCCTCACAGTTCATAACAACTTCATCACGTGTCTGTTGTTATGTCAACCTTCCTAGTTAAAGAGTTGGTGACAGCATGGTTGATTTTGCTTCACACATGCTTATTTAAGTCATGGACAGCACTCTGGATAAAATAGTGGTGGCTATAAACTGAGCATCGTGAGGCAGCCACAGGCAAGAGATCACATAGTCATTCTGTTCCCACAAGCCTAAATGTCAACACCTCTACAGATAGCAGTTTGGTAATGTGCGATTTAAGCATTTGTGCCTGTGGGTACGTGGCTGGTTATTACGCTTCCTTCCCAAGCTCTCTGCTATGGACAAATTGACGCTTCGCTTGGACAACTAAGTTAATTAGGTTGATGTTTGCTTTCTCTTTGCAACTGCACAATGTGGGCAGGAGGAGACAAAACACAGGCAATATGGCAGTGGTTTGACCTGCAGACACAGATTTGGTACTCTGGCGTGCCACCCACCTACTGAGGTACTTGGGTGCCATGTGGTTACCTATACTGGTGCTCAGTTTGCCTTTTGCTTGATCTCTTCTCAGCTTGGTATGGCAGATGCTACAGATTACTGTGTTTTTCTCTGAAGGACTTTCAGTAAAAAAAATTTCAGACAACGGCTGAACGCCCCCATGCCCCGACTTGGGCCACAGTGGGGGTGCTCTTGGGAAAAGTTGACCCAGTTCTCAGTCTGGTCAATCCAGTACCCTTTGGCACCTGTGTTGTTGTTACGTATCAATCTTCCTTTGCCTATAACTGATGTACCTTTAACACTATTCCTCTTGGTCTCAATCTTCCTTTGTGTTGCTGTGCTGGCTATGCGTGCCAATAGCTCAGGTATATCAGTGGACTTATCATCGCTCAACTCATCTTCCATATCATACTCCTTCACAATTGAGATTGTAGGCCGACCTGATGGCAACTGCGCCCCATCATCATCGGCCTAAACATCTGGGGACAGCAAATTAGGTTCCTCAAATTAACTTTTTTCTGGCCATGGGTCGTCGAATCCTTAAACAACGACCCTCGCCACCTCCCAAATGTATAGAGGGCCCTCACAAATGAATAAAGGAGGGCCCTCCCTAATGTACACTACAGAAGGCCCTTCTAAATGAATAGAGGAGGGCCTTCCCAAAGTATAGAGGAGGGCCCTCCCTAATGTATAAAGGAGGGCCCTCCTTAATGTACAGATGAGATGATCTTCAGTGTCAGCAATCATGGCGTTGCTTATGCTGTGTTACTTTTAAAGTAGTGGTTTCAGCACCAAATGTATAGATGAGGGCCCTCCCAAAAGTATAGAGGAGGGCTCTCTTAAATGTCTAAGTAAAAGCAGTCCCTCCAAAACATACAATACATGGCCATCTCTGGGCCCTCAACAATCTCAGGTTTCCTGCCTACTGCAGGCCTTCTGAACATTTAAATGTAGGGCCACAAAATGTCAGGGAGGTAGAGGAGGAGGAGGGTGAAGCCCAATGCTACAATGGGCACATTGTAAACTCCTACGTGATATGTATTCTACAAATTGCCATGTCAATGTACTTTATAGGGCCATCTCTGGGTTCTCAGCAATCTTAGGTTTCCTGCCTACTGCAGGCCCTCTGAACATTTGAATGTAGGGCCACAAAATGTCATGGAGGTGGAGGAGGAGGAAGAGGAGAAGGAAGAGGGTGAAGCCCAATGCTCCAATGGGCATATTGTAAACTGCTATGGAGTATCTATTCCACTATCACAATGTCAATGAGGGAGGGACCACCCAAATGTCTACGTATGTTACAGAACCACCTGAGTCCTCTGAGGTCAAAGATCAACATACCTACTGCTACGTTGTAGCTGGCCTTGTAAAGTGCTGGGCAATAGCTAGCTGAAAATGATGTATGACAGAGGGACCAACAAAATGTATAAGTCAGGGCCCTCCCAATGGTAAAAGGCGATAAAAAAGCCACAACACTAGGTGTGAACAAACGCCCAAAGCAATATTTTTTTGTTTCTCTTCTTTATTTAGCCATGCATACAAGTGATTATGCAGGAAAAACTGTTTCTGTAACTTTTTGGCCTGTTAAATGCGATTTAAATTAGGTTTGGTAGTTGTTCTTGTGTATCTGTAAGAGTGGCATAATCCTGCAGCAAAGCTTTTTCCACAAACCATATGTGAGTCAGAAATGCATGCAGTCATATTGTCCAGGCTCTTCCCATTCTGTTTCATCAATTTCCGACCCATTTCAGCTTTTTCCTCAGGCCCGCAGATCCCTTTGTAGTGTCCAGCAGATAATTACTTGTGTTTCCCATTGACTTGCTTTGTACTTGCTATTCGAAACGAATACACACTTAATAGAAAGTACTCGTAATGAGTATAGCAGTTACGAATTTTAGGGTACTCACTCATCACTACTCACAATTAAAACCTTGTCTTGGAAGAAAGTTTGCATAAGGTTTCTGGACGCTGTAGGGGGCCAAACACCCCCGAAAAAACTATTTATATACTACCTTCTCACACCCAGTGGGGTGATTTTTGTGTCCTTCCTCATGCTCAGGTCCTCTTCCAGAAGCCTTGGAGTTTGAGGGTTCTGCACAGGATATTAGTTTTTCCAAGAATTGCACTTTTTTGGCCAGAAAGTTTATATGTTGTTCCTGAGATGTGTTGCAGCCATTTCTCTCACTTAAGAGTCACTGCTTCAAGTGGTCCTATCATCACTGGAGTCACTGTTGCCTTCACCTTCCACATCCTCTACAGTTCTTCTTTGAGAGCCTGGTACAGACATAGCCAAATGGTTTTGGAACCTTGAAATTGTTACTGAAGAGAAAGTATTTCTCATTAACAATTATTTCAATTCGATATATTTTGTTGTATACATGTTTAGTCCATTGTGTGCATTGGATTAACATAAAAAAAACACAAAAAATCAATTGGACATAATTTCACATAAAGCCCCCAAAATGGGACAAAATTTGTGACACTTATAATTTAATATGTGCTTGAACACCCATTAAATAAATAACTGCAATTAATATCTTACTGTAGCCATCAACAAGCTTTATACACCCTTCAACTGGAATTCGGGACCTCTCTTTTATTGCAAACTGTGTCAGGTCTTTCATATATAATGTTATCAATATGTTCAAATAAGAAATCCACCAGAACAATTGTAAAAGCTTCATGATTATTTCATAACCTACTTTTCTCTAGTGTGATTATATGAACAAGTAATTGAACACTCCATTACTATATTTAATAAGTGTCAACCACTCAGGAGTTACGCTCCAAATTTAGGTTGCACTTTATTAAAAATAAAAACTCATACAAATAAACAACAATTGTATACATAAATGGTGAGGAGATCCCTAGGAAAGTACCATGTTATGGCAGTAACACGAGATAGGGCTTAGGCACAGTTACAATAGTATAAGATACTTACACCAAGGGCTATGATCAATCACAAGGAAGATGAAGAGTTAGCAACCATTCCAGCAGTCAGACTCACCCATTGGGCTGTATGTAGTAATGCACAGTTCTATGTCCAGCTCCAGTGCCCTGGTGAGCCAAACGTAATGTTTCACCTGAACACTTTTTCAAGGGACGTGGCTTAGGATTGTAAATGACCGCTTTTATATCCATCATATATGAAGGGAGTCTACTCACAACAGTAATTTTAAGAAATCTACACAGGTGTTCATGTAGATTTAGATTTATACTTATGGCTGGCCACTTCAGAGGTCTAAAGGGCTTTGTTTATGTGTATTCATCAGTGATTCTTGAAATACAATTGAGTTAATTTTCCTGCTGGAAGATCGATGTCCCAGGACGCAAACCCAGCTTTCCATCACTGGAACTATACCGTGATCCTAATGCTTTTATTAATCTTTTGATTTCATGATACTTGCACGCAGACAAGGCATCCAATCCCAAAGCAACTTTTAACCTCCAAATTATTGACAGTAGATACTGTGCTCTTTTATCTGTAGGCCTCATTCCTTTTTCAGTAAATAGTAAAAACATTTGCTTTATCAAAAGCACTATCTTGGTCTCACCTGTTAAATACATTTTACATACTACAGTCTAGCTTTTTATGTCTATGTGTAAGCAGTGGGGTAATCCTGGGTCTCCTGCTATAGCGTTTATTTCATTCCAGTTTTGATGGACAGTTAGCGCTTACACTGATGCACTCTCAGCCTGCAGAATAGCTGTTATCACCAACAAAGGCTTTTGTACAAAGTATTAAATATATTTCAGTAAACGTGCTATTTGACCAATGTTATTCAATAAGGCAAAGCAAATCTGAGATTTATTTTCACCTGTATTTGGGATGAGAAATAAATCGCAGCATGCTGTGAGTAACTTTGTGAATCGCATGAGAATCGCCATTACTAGTCTATGGTGCAAAAAAACAGATGCTCAAAGACCATCCATATTCATCTGAGTTTTAAGGATTCAATACCATTCTGTAAAATAGAACGCTGTAAATGGTCCTGTAAATTCATGTTAAATTAAAGTTGCTAACAAAAAAAAAAACATATGTTATAAGGATGGCATGCCAACGTCTTATTAAGGCTGGGCAAGAAAAGAATTGCACACTCTCATAGCACTCAGATAAATTTGGCATACAAAATATATTTCACTCATCCCACTGTCCTGGATGAAAAATTGGTCTGTTTCTTTATATACTTGTGTGACCCCGGCTTACATCTTTTGCATTCTATTAACAAAACTACATTTCAAAATGTGTATGCTTCACAGCTGTTGTTTTTTAATCACAATAACATTTCCGAATAGTAATTACTCTTTGTACACAGGATCATTTATGCATTCACATTTTATAAGCTTTACACTCAAGAAAGCACTACATTTTGATGAAAATATAGATGCGATCAATGTAAATTATATTTTAAAAGCTTGTTTCTAAACATATAATCTTCAAACATAGGTGTTATAAATGATAATACTTTGAAATTTAATTTTAGAATTAGGATGGAAAATAAGCTCCACATGCTGGACAATAATGTATTTTTCTACAGTGATTAAAATTAACATTTTGCTCCAGTATCTTGTTCTTTACTGTTATTACTACAAATAGTAAGATTCTAACATTTTTTTCCATTTTTAGGGCCCTTTCACATCAGCGTTTTTTGAAATTTGCGGCAGATGCGGTGAAAAAACGCATCTGCCGCGATTACCGCATACCGGCTGCACTTGCGGCGCGGTTGCGGTAAACGCCGTGCAAAGTATAAGCGTACTTGCGCAGGTGCGGCAAGTGCGGTTTTGCACTTGCAGCAGGTGCGGCCGCGAAAAAAACGCGTCTGACTGCGTTTTTTTTCGCGGCCGCACCTGCCGCAAGTGCAAAACCGCACTTGCCGCACCTGCCGCAAGTACGCCTATACTTTGCACGGCGTTTACCGCAACCGTGCCGCAAGTGCAGCCGGTATGTGGTAATCGCGGCAGATGCAGTTTTTTACCGCATCTGCCGCGAATTTAAAAAACGCTGATGTGAAAGGGCCCTTAGGCTGGTTTCACATTTGCGAATTTGAACGCAGTGTACCGAGCGCATCCTAACTCATGAGCACTGTGTTCCTATATTTAACAAGGAAAGCATAGTAGCTGCGTTTGGCTGCGTTCAGATGCGGTTGTGTTTGGATGTGCATAATTTATGCGCCCTCCTCCGCCCTCTGAATGCACCAATTTGCATTTTTGTGCGTTTGGTGGTCGCTTGTTTTATTAGCAAGCAACAGTAAGCGCACACAAAATGCATGGATCTCAATGGATCCACATTGCCCTCTGCATGACAGCGCAGGAAAATGCTGCGTATCACATTGAAATCTCTCCCGGTGAAATCTCTCTAGGGAGATCAACGGCAGCCCCCAGGAGGTCAGCTGGAGCAGCCGCTGATCTCCCAGGGACGGGCACCGCTTATCTCCCGGTGGTGTCCCGGTGGTGTCGGCGCAGAAGGTTTGAAGAAACAGCTGATCTGTCAGTTGTTTAAATTTCCCGCGCTGGCACCGAATAGGTGATGTCGTCACGGGAGATTTAAACAGCTGTCAGATCAGCTGTTTTTTCAAATCTCCCACGCCGACACCATCAGGAGATCAGCGGTGGCCTCTGGGAGTAGAAGATCCCTGCCGCTGATCTCCTCATCCAGGTTGCTGAGACAGCTGACTGGCTGGCCGGGCGGATATTCTCCGCTGCGTTCACATCAGTATGGCAGCATTTGCACTGTGTTTGCATCTTCATTCCCTCTGCATGCAGACACAAATGCTAGTGTGAAACCAGCCTTAGTGTTATTTTTTTTCAGAACATTTAACATCCGTCGTTCTTGTAAGGCACAAGTCATAAGTGGATATGAAAAACAAAAGAAATACAGGGGGCGCACTAGTGCATTATCAATGTTACCAGCGGGGGATAATAATATGCGTGTTCACTAACCTATTATTGTTGTGCAATCCCAGCACAACAATAGTGTAGATTTTGGAAGCGGTGGGGTCTCCTTTCTCCTATTAAAAGTTTTTTGCGGTGGTGTGGAGACAAGTTGAATCAGCTCCGTCCTGGGAGTCTCGGCGTCCCCGCTCGCTTCCTTCTGTAACCCCGCCTGCTGCCGCCCCACGTGACCGGGCGCACTGACGCAGGCAGGTCCTGTGTTTCTCTCCTAGTAAAGGATTTAGCTCGGTCTGCAGATCCACAAGTATCAACGATCTGCTCCAGCCGTGTTCTCTATGCGAGATGATAATTGTGAATTCAAAAGCACGGTCTCCTGTAGGGCGCTCTAATTAAGGCCAGGGACCCTGCTTGTGGAAAGTCCTTTTATTAGAAATCCTCCATCCGCCACGACATGTTTCGACGGTGTAGTACCGTCTTTCTCAAGTGGATTCAAGTGGTTTCCACTTGAGAAAGACGGTACTACACATTGAAACATGTCGTGGCGGATGGAGGATTTCTAATAAAAGGACTTTCCACAAGCAGGGTCCCTGGCCTTAATTAGAGCGCCCTACAGGAGACCATGCTTTTGAATTCACAAGTCATAAGTGGGTTAGTGGGACATGCTAGTCCGCTGTATTACAGAAAAACACTAGAAAGACAAAAATTCCAAATACTTACCAAAAAACTATACATAATAGTACAGGCATGATCATTAGGCTGTATACAGACACTTAGCATTGCACGTACCTGTGTGACTCATGCCCTATAGAAACTTTGTGCATATAAATACCATCAATCCCCTCCCACATATTATGACAACTTAAGAGTGATTGCAGCATCAGCATTGTGCACTTGCGTTGCCTTTCATTGAGGCCTGTTGCATCCTGCTGGGTGCAATGGATAACAGACCTTGGCTGTGTATTACAACCATGACCTGCCTATAACAATTGTGCATGGGGTGGGGCTTTGCCCATGATTGTTAATCTGCTATCAAACTCTAGCAAGGGGATTTACAATTTGGCAGCATGGGAGCATCCCATTCTAATTGCAGATGGCTTGCTAAGACAACAGTGGGTCTGCTTAAGATTTCCGTACCTGTCATACTAGCACTCCTTTGAAACTTTGTCTATGGCCGGGCTTCAAAAAAGGACTGTGATTTTCACTAAGGGCAGCAATGCTATGGGATTGCACTATATAGCATAAGTGATCAAAAAAGGACTATTAATAACAATAAATAGAAAAAAAATATTTAAAAATATGAAAAAAGTAAAAAAAAGTTCAACTCAACCCCTTTTCCCCATTAATCATAAAGATCACAAAAGTAATAAAAAATACACACTTTTTTGTTCACTTCAGTTCAACAAAAAATGCTTAGCAAACAATGAAAACATCACATCTATCCAAAAATAATAACATTAAAATTGCTGTCTTGATCAGCAAAAACTAGCTATCATACAGCTATATCGACCAGATAATTAAATTGTTAGAGATCTTTGAAAATGGGAACAAAGCCCTCAAAAATGTTTTCGTCAAACTTTTAATCTTTTTTTCACCACCAAAATAATGAAAAAACTGAACATCCTAGTAACAACTGTAATCATAATGGTGAGGAATATCCTTTTGTGAGGTCAATTTTACCGCAAAATATACATCATAAAAACAATTTTTTAAAAACTGTCAGAACTGAGGTTTTTTTTTTTACAAAGTCTACTGTTTGGATTCATTCCTCATTTTCCGGCTCACTATATGGTAAAATGAATGAAGAAAAATGGCACTCACCAGATCTCACCAGATCTTGCCCCATAAAATCCTCTTTATTTAATCTTAAAATTACATGACAAGTGCAGCATAGTATCAGGATGACAGCTGTTTTGTGTCAGCTCGACACTTCTACAGATCCTCACATTTTAAGAAGTTGAAATGAAGAGGATTTTATGAGACAAAATCTTGTGAGTGCCATTTTTCTTTTTTCTACAAATAGTCATAAAGTACTTTACCTTGTGTATAACAAGCTCCAGATTTCATGCACCAACATTGAGGGAAATTGTGGTGATAATAGTTTACATTAGATGAAGCTTAATAAGAATGTCTATTACCGAACAACCATTTTTTTACAGTGAAAGCTACTTTAATAAAATAAAAAATAAACATGTATAAAAAAGATACATATTGGAAAAGAGAATATATCAGATAGTAATATCTGGGGACTAAGGGACTGAAAGGGAGAAAAATTACAAAGACTGATATACTGGAACTTGGGCCAGGCAGGATGAGTGAACGAAAATGAAAAAGACCCAGTTGAAACAGGAGATATATGGGGAGAGGAATGGACAGAGTTGCTTGTATCAGAAGAATGTTAGCAACATATATGCTATTCATGAATATTGAAAGTGCATAATGGTTACAAGGGATGAGAGAGTAGTGAAATAATCGGACTCGCTATACTCATAACAAGTAGGTCCCAATACTCGGGTATTCATTACAAGTAGCGAGTCCAATGTAAGTCAATGGGAAATGCGAGTACTAACTCTGCTGTACCCTATAAAGTGGTCTGGGGGGGCTGAGGGAAAGGCTGAAAAGGACGCATGATTTTTTAAAAGCCGCCGGCTTTTAAACAATCAGTCAGCCCATCCTCCACTTTCCCGCAGCCTCCCATCCCGATGCTCCACTCCCCCCGCCGCCTCCCATCCCAATCCCATGTTAGGACTGGGTGAGGAGTGCAGCACTAGTGAGTGGGGAGCAAAGGACCCAGGCGGGGAAGCCAGCAGTGAAAAAAATTCACCGCCGGCTTTCCCAGGCTGTGCTGCGCTTCCCGCTCCCTGATGCCCACTCCCTGGTGCTTCGCTCCCCTCCCGGTCCAAACTTAGGATCTGGCAAGGAGGGTCATCAGGGAGCGGGGAGTGCAGCACCGACAGGGAAAGCCGGCGGTGAAGTCTTTTCACTGCCGGCTTTTCCACCGGCAATTTCAAATTAATAGCTGAGGTATCAGCTAATACTGATCAGCTGTTCATTTGAAATAGCTGCCAGTGGCTCAGAGGGTTCATGTGAGTTCATCCTGGACTGCATGAACTCACATGAACTTTCCCACGGCTGCACAGCTCAGCTACTTCTCTGGTAGAGATTCTTGTTGGAATAGATGAGTTTTCAGGTTCTTTTTGAAACTCCCAAGTGTACGTGAGTGTCTGATGTGCTGGGGGAGAGAGTTCAATAGTTATTTTAAATATAGTTATTATTGAGTTTAAGTTAAATAAAAACTATATTTTTGGACTTTGACCTCTTTTAATTTGATGTGAACCACCAGGTCCTTGCCTGTCGTATCCAAAGGACTTTGCCAGTCTGTGGAGGCATACAAGTAAAGAGCACCCCACAGACACACCAACCTAGCCAAGACCAATATATTTATGTAGCGTGGCATGGCATCATTAATGAGTACTGCTACTGTTTCTGGCCACATCACACTGTCAACCAGTTTTTTTTTTATGAGCCATTTTAAATAATTTTGAGTTGATATTATGTATGGAAATGTTAAATTGTTTTAAAAAAGCTTAATTTATAAAAATGTATATTTCTGGAGTTAATATACTCATAATATGTACTATCATAATTTATTTTTATAGTAAATGTTTTTATGGATTTTTATCTTACAGATAACCCCAAGCAATCTACAAGAGCAACGGTTTACATTTTGATTCTGGATGTTAATGACAATGCTCCTCAATTTGCAATGTTTTATGATACATTTGTATGTGAAAATGCAAGACCTGGGCAGGTACCTGTCTATTTTATTTGGTCTTTTTCTGTTTTCATGTGATGAATAACTAAAAATAAATAGTGTCACCTAACAACATTTACTATACAACATAGGAAACATGCCTGACTTTTTTTTTAATCTAGTGTTATAATGCTAATATTGATTCATTTCCACTTGTAGAATAAGAGCAGGGAAAGGTTCTTGTATACATCCTAAACCATTTCTAGACAGTGGTAAATTTTATGTCATTGGCAAACTATGAAAGTACTGTAAACAGCTTTCTGATATTATAACCAGTCTGTCATATGGAATGTGAATAATGTCAGGGGTAGTCTTAATTTCTTGTTAGTGATATTAAATAACTGTTTACTCATAACCTGCAAATGGGAGTTCTGTGCCATTCCATAAAACCTGTTCTGTTGTTTACCACTATCATAATCAAACATTATGATACCTTTATTAAATTGAACAAGAATTGTGCTTCTGGCATTAAGGTTATGTTCACATGTGGCGCAATTTGCCACATATTCAGCAATGGTGCTCTTTTGCGTGCGTTTGTGTGCCAAAAAGCGCTACTGCATGCCGACGTCGTGCTTTTCTCGCTGCGCTTTTCTCCAAGGCTATGTTAACATGTAGCCTATGGGGAAATCGCGCCAAAAAAATGTCAAGAATTGACATGTCAATTCTTTCTGCACGGGCACTTTTCCAGTGAAAGCACCCGCACAATACGCGCCAAAACGCCGTGTCTTCGCACCTTCTAGCAAAAGTCATAGCTTTTGCTGGAAGGCATATCCAACTTTCTTTAGCACTGCCTTTACATGAGCCCTCAAAAGGGCCGCGTAAAGCCAGGAATACGCTTGCATTATGCTATGTGTGAACGTAGCCTAACAGCAAATACTACTTCTATATATTTTGGCAAAGAATTGAGGAACTCCTTCAATATGCCTAAAATAGTGACAATGAAATCTTTGCAAGCCATAGATGAAAATTCACAAAAATAATGTAAACATATGAAGAATTACAATCAAGAGCACTTAAATGATAAAATAAACTTTTTGTTTAATAAACAACATGTTTAAATTTATAGATACAGAGTATAAAACCAAAAAAAGGACCGAAATGGGAAAAAAGATGACATTGCGCATATGAGAACAATGTATAATCACTTGTTTTTTTTCAGACAAAATGTAATTTACATTGATCAATATTTGATTGTTTTGTGTTATTTTTCCAAAGTACCATAATCAAAGTTTAAATATAAAACTTTTATTTTACACAAATGATGATGATGATGATCATAATTAGGGAACAGCAATGACTGTAGCACAGAAAGATTAAAACTAAATTTTGTGAAGGTTTCAACAGTTTATAGAAAAAACAATGGAGCAAGCTAAAAAATGTCTTTGGGGTGAGGGTGACCCCAAAAAAGGTTGCTGCTAGGAGGTCCTAAGTACACCTGTGCTCTTATGTCTTAATACCTGAAGGTTTGAAATGTTATTATTGATGGACCCAGCGCAAACCAGTTTAACTACACCTGGTGATGTTTCAATACCAAAAAACGGGGGAGATGACAACCGTGAATTTTTCAAAACCAATTTGTCATGCTTTATTTATAAGCTCAGAGTAACAATAAAATTAATTTCGTAAAAGGGTTTCTTAACAAAAAGGGGGGTAGAAGGGAAGGGAGGGAGGAGGGTGGGGAAGGGTTAAAAAAGGGTTTTACTACGCCTCATCGATTAAAATACAATTTTAATTTTTGTGGAACTGATACTAAAAGGCTTTTGTCCAACTGTGATTACTATATCAGAATCTGTGTCAGTTCCAGGGCTGTGCTTTGAAAAGGACTGTGATTCTTAAACTTTCTGCCACCTCCTTCTGTATAAAGAGAAAGGGGGGGGGAGGGGAGGGGGAGAAGTTTTTAGTGCTTACCCAAAACAGAGGCTACACAGCTGACTACAACAGTTGTCGTATTGGAAATACCTGTATTGCACACTTGATAGGAAGCCCGTGGTTTTTGCCTATAACCTATTATTTTCTGGCTAATTGTCCTTAGTCCAAGGGTACAAACTAAAAAGGGGGGGAGAAAAGGGGGGGGTCAAAATGTGTTAACAATCATAAGAAAAAAGGAAGCTGGTTGTACCACTTAAATTACAAATGTACCTGTGTTGCACAAGTAATAAGGAGACTTGTGGTTTCTTTCTTTAAAACTGTGATTGCTTTCTGGCTGAAAAACCTTTTATCAATGTCTTGTACTAAACACAGAAATAAATCAGTTACATTCCCAAAAAAGTCACTACCAGGAGTCCTCTAAAATAAGATAATAAAATAATGTAATACGGGGAGTACCTGTGTAGGATGGTGCTCAGACGAAGGTGCCCTCCTTTCCAGTATAGTTACACTGGCTAACTTCATTCAGTAAGTAGAGCTACGATCGCAGCCTGGCAATTGTAACTCACACTGCACGGGGGGGCTTCTGTGGCTCTGCAGGCGGGCCAGTCCTTTATGTGGTTCTCAGCCAGCTGAGGTAGAATAACAGCCTGCACGCCTGCTCGCGGTCTGAGCAAGCCAGCTTAACAGCAGGAGTACGGACATAAACTGAGAAAACATTAACCGTTGAGGTCCCTGACAGCATATGTCTGGACTATAAGGAAGTTAGCCAGTGTAACTATACTGGAAAGGAGGGCACCTTCGTCTGAGCACCATCCTACACAGGTACTCCCCGTATTACATTATTTTATTATCTTATTTTAGAGGACTCCTGGTAGTGACTTTTTTGGGAATGTAACTGATTTATTTCTGTGTTTAGTACAAGACATTGATAAAAGGTTTTTCAGCCAGAAAGCAATCACAGTTTTAAAGAAAGAAACCACAAGTCTCCTTATTACTTGTGCAACACAGGTACATTTGTAATTTAAGTGGTACAACCAGCTTCCTTTTTTCTTATGATTGTTAACACATTTTGACCCCCCCCTTTTCTCCCCCCCTTTTTAGTTTGTACCCTTGGACTAAGGACAATTAGCCAGAAAATAATAGGTTATAGGCAAAAACCACGGGCTTCCTATCAAGTGTGCAATACAGGTATTTCCAATACGACAACTGTTGTAGTCAGCTGTGTAGCCTCTGTTTTGGGTAAGCACTAAAAACTTCTCCCCCTCCCCTCCCCCCCCCCTTTCTCTTTATACAGAAGGAGGTGGCAGAAAGTTTAAGAATCACAGTCCTTTTCAAAGCACAGCCCTGGAACTGACACAGATTCTGATATAGTAATCACAGTTGGACAAAAGCCTTTTAGTATCAGTTCCACAAAAATTAAAATTGTATTTTAATCGATGAGGCGTAGTAAAACCCTTTTTTAACCCTTCCCCACCCTCCTCCCTCCCTTCCCTTCTACCCCCCTTTTTGTTAAGAAACCCTTTTACGAAATTAATTTTATTGTTACTCTGAGCTTATAAATAAAGCATGACAAATTGGTTTTGAAAAATTCACGGTTGTCATCTCCCCCGTTTTTTGGTATTGAAACATCACCAGGTGTAGTTAAACTGGTTTGCGCTGGGTCCATCAATAATAAGGTTTCAACAGTCACCAATCAGCAAAAAGTGTACAGTCCTTTGCTTTGAATGACTTCAGTACATCTGCGGCCACAGGACATCACTAGTCTCTCACATTGCTCTTGTATGATTTTGGTCCACTCTTCTTCCAGTCTGTTCTACAGTTAATGTGACTGTTGTGGGTTTCTTGGTCCTAACTTTTTTATGAAGAATTTCTCAGAGGTTTTCTATTGGGTTTAGATTAGGACTTTGGGATGGCCATTTCATTCCTTTCAAGCCAAAAGCCATTAAACATTGTGACACTGTATGACAAGACAGATCCTTACCCTGTTCAGTGCTGAACTGGTGAGCTATTCCAGCTGCAGTGTTGAAAGGATAACCCATGCAGATTCTCTGCACTATCCTGTCCACTCTTGCATCTGTCTTTTGAGGGCGACCAGCCTTCTTAGGAAGCTTGAAAGAGTTTGTGAATTTGTAAAGATGCAATTTTCTAGAAATTACAGACTTGGAATGACCTATTTATTCTACTATGGATGATAAGGTGACCTCTTTGGCCTTCATCTGGACAATCTGCTGCCAGAGAATTTCAGTCACTTTGGAACGGAAAACCATTTTTGCAAAGTGAGTGCAAACTGGAATATTGGACTGCCAGTTAACTAGGGTTTGCCAAATTATTATTATTATTTATTTATAGAGCACCGTTGATTCCATGGTGCTGTGCATGAGAAAGGGATACATACAAACAAGTTAAAAATAAAATTAACAAACTACCAGTGACAGACCGATACAGAGTGGAGAGAGAGGACCCTGCCCTTGTGGTCTTACATTCTACAGGATAATAGGGAGAGAGGCAGGAGGTTGGGTCTGCTCTGGTGGTGGTGGAGCCCTGGGTCCGATGATGGTGGAGGGCCGGGTCCAATGGTGGTAGAGGGCCAGGTCCAGTGGTGGTGGGGCACCAGATCCAGTGGTGGTGGGGCACCAGGTACATTGGTGGTGAGGTGGCATTGTGATCACTGCAGGTTGCAGGCTGTTTTAAAGAGATGGGTCCAATTTAAGGTTCTGAGTTTGGAGAACAGTCGGATGTTTTGAGGTGCAGAATTCCAGAGAATGTGGGATGCTCGGGCGAAGTCTTGCAAGTGGTTAGATGAGGAACGTACACATGTGAAGAAAAGAAGGAGGTCTTGGGAGGATCGAAGATTATGAGTTGGATGATATCGAGAGATTAGTACAGAGATATATTGGGGGACAGATTGTGGATGGCTTTGTAAGTCAGTGTTAGTAGTTTGAATTGGATATGCTGGGGAATCGGGAGCCAGTGGAGGGATTTACAGACAGGAGAAGTGGAGGAATAGCAAGTAGAGAGGTGGAGTAGTCAGGCAACAGAGTTAAGGACAGATTGGAGGGGTGCAAGAGTGTTAGCAGGGAGACCGCAGAGGAGGAGTTTGCAGTAGTCGAGATGGGAGAAGATGAGGGCATGCAGGAATAGTTTAGTAGTATGAGGGTTGAGGTAGGGACGGATTCTGGAAATATTTTTGAGTTGGAGGCGGCAGCAGGTGACAAGGGCTTGGATGTGTGGTTTGAAGGACAAGGCAGAGTCAAGGGTTACTCCGAGGCAGCGGACCTCAGGTACAGGGCAAAGTGTGATGTCATTTATTGTGATAGATAGGTCTAGTAAGGAAGGTGTGTGAGATAGAGGAAAGATGATGAGTTCGGTTTTGTCTACATTGAGTTTTAGGAAGCTAGAGGAGAGAAGGAGGATTTGGCTGATAGACACTCTGGGATTCTGGACAGGAGAGAGGAGACATCTGGGCCAGAGAGGTAGATCTGAGTGTCATCAGCGTACAGGTGGATACTGGAATCCAAGGAATTTTATGAGTTGTCCCAGATCAAGGGTATAGATTGAAAAAAGGAGGTGCCCCAGGACAGAGCCTTGAGAGACCCCAACAGAGAAGGGATGGGGTGAGATGGTCATGTGGGAGTGGAGACTCTAAATGTGCAGTTGGAAAGGTAGGAAGAGATCCAGGAGAGGGAAGGTCAGCGATACCAATCGAAGAGAGGATCTATAATAGGAGGCAGTGGTCGACTGTGTTGAATGCAGAGGACTGGTCAAGAAGGAAGAGGACAGAGAACTGTCTGTTAGCTTTGGCTGCGAGTAAGTCATTAGTAATTTTGGTCAGGGCAGTTTCAGTGGAGTGGTGGGTGCGGAAGCCGGATTGAAGGTCGTCAAAGAGAGAGTTGGATGAGAGGTGGGATGAGAGTACAGTGTGGACATGCTTTTCGAGAAGTTTGGAAGCGAACGAAAGCAAGGATATGGGCTGGTAGCTGGATGTAGAAATGGGGTCATGGGATGGCTTCTTTAAGATAGGTGTAATTGTTGCATGTTTGAAAGCAGAAGGAAAGGTACCAGAAGTTAGTGATAGGTTGAAGAGGTGGGTTATAGCTGAGATAAGTGTTGTGGAGAGGTTGGGGAGGAAGTGGGATAGGGTCCAGTGCACAAGTGATGAGGTGCGATCAGGAAAGGAGGTGTGCAACTTCTCCTTCAGTGATGGAGGGAAGGAGGATTAGTGGTGGAGAGGAGTGGTTTGGTATGCATGGGGTTTATGGTGGTTGGGTAGCAAAGGCCTGTCTGATCTGATCAATTTTTTTTGGTGAAGTATGATGTAAAATCTTCTGCAGAGACACGAAAAGTAGGAGGGGGCAGTGGGGGGCGGAGGAGGGAGTTAAATGTGTTGAACAACTGCCTGGGGTTGTGGGACAAAGAAGATATGAAGGTAATAAAATACTTCTGTTTAGTGGTGGTGAGTGATGACTTGAATTTGAGAAGTGCTTGTTTGAATGCTGTGTAGTCTTCATGCGAGCGTGTTTTCTTCCAGTGCCGCTCTGCAACCCTAGACACTAGTAGCAGATTTTTAGTGGTGTCTGTGTGCCAGGGTTGTCTGTTGGTTTGTCGTGTTGTGCCATGAATGAGGGGGCAGCTGCATTAATAGCTGATATATAAGAAAATTTGCAGCAGGTGCCAGATTAAAATCAATAACTTTCAGGTATCTGAAAGTGTTCTCTAATATTGATCAATGTTCTTTTTCATTTACTTGTTTACTTTTTATTCTGTGCTTTAGAATACATTCAATATATGAAATAAGTATAAAATACTGCTATTTTATCATGTTAGGAGATTTTTACAAAGTACAAAATAATAACCTTAACATTAAGGAAAAAATTGTTTGTTGTTCTGTAATTTTGATTGCCAGTGTATAGGTAATTCAATTAACTTAAAGGGCAAAGTCAAAACGCAGGTTAGGGCTGATACAATTTTGGAATACAGGCATATTTTGGTATGAGTCCTTTTTTGCACTACATGTAATTTCGAGTTTACTATTAAGAATCATGTTCATGTTATATGGCACCAGGCTCTTAATCTTTTTATGATAGGCTGTGGATTAATTTTATTGCAATACACTTTGCAACTTCTACTTTGATTCATGTTCCTATTCAAGTAATGTACGATACATCTTCTACTGACATTTGCTCATTTACCATATCATCTGATGCATTAATATGCATGTACTTATATCATATCTTGCATTATCACCATTGTACATTTATATCCCAGTCTTGTAAAATACCGTATTACCATTGTATATTAGATATTGTATTATATTGCCTGTATTCATCATTTCTGCTATTTCAACTTTTTGTCGATTAGGTTTCTGTTTTTAAACTTCCATCTTTAAATTTAAACATGCAGTTTATCAAATTAAATTTATATTTACTCATTTAAGTGCTCTTGAACACAATTCTTTATACACTCTACAACTGAATTGTAGTATAGACATTCACAGAAAATTTATATAGCAAAAATAAAATGGGGGGTAATGAAGCATAAAGGTTAAGTCGTAAAATTGGAATGTAGAATTTCAAGGGGAAGTTATGAAGGTGGAGAAATATTAAGCAACTACACGAAAAACAAAATTTTTTTCTATCCCAATAGTTTATTTTCATGCTATAAAGTGAGAATATCAAACAAAATAGTTCAACATACAACATGGTGCAGTTTAACGATTGGATTGAGTTATTATATTTTCATAGATTGGGCATTTCTTTCCAAATGTGTGTATTTTTTATTTTTTTTATTGTTTTATTTTCAATAGAGCAAAAGGCTGGTGATTTAATTTTTTATTTTTCTTCATATTTGTTTTATTTTTACTTTTCATTGATTTTTTAGTTTAGTTTAGTTTATGCTGTACAGAGCCATGCTTTAGCATGACTATGCAAAGCACAAATGATCATCTCCTGTGAACGCCAGCGCTCAGTCAGTGTTCACAGGATGAGAGTCATGAGAGTGACAGGTGTTATCAGCTGATCCCTCGCTGTCATTACAACTTATCGGCATCCCACAATAATATCATGCATCAGCTAATGGGAGAAGAAAATGGGTTTAGATTGTGATTGAAGTTCTAAAATGATTATTGCCCTTTTTAAGCCATGCTAGGCCTCAACTTAAAGGAAAAAAGAAGCATTGAACCTCTTCAAGCCCTGATCTACGATCTAGGTCTTATTTTAGTCTTAGTAGATATAGCCTGGCTTCGGTTTGAGTAATATGACGGCATCCATCATTTATGGATCTCAATCAGCACCTGATTGCGCATTCTACATTCCATGCGCATGCGTGAGATGTCACCACCAAGGAACTAAACTCTTTGAAACTGCTTTCTTGAAATCTATTTATTTACGAAGGAAAAGGACCAGCACACTTTAAAGAGGACCTGTCACCAAACCAGGCATGGTGTTCTAATTACAGCACTGGATGCAGCATGTCTGCAGCATGCAGGCAAGGGGTCACACAGCACTTGAGCAGCCCTGTACCCGAGATAATACACTTAGAAAACTTACATGCTCCAGCCACTAAGGAGGTGGCTAGGGGCTGCAGCCAAGAGCAGATTCACACCCCCTGCATGTGTAATCTGCCCACCGCTGCCAATCATTCTCTCCCTCTTCTCCAGCATTTAAACAGAGTTTTGTTTTTTTTCCCAGAACTTGTCGTTTGGCTCTGCCCCTCGGGGGGAGGGGTAAACGGACTTTCTGGGAGAGAGAAAAAAAAAACTCTGTTTAAATGCTGGAGAAGAGGGAAAGAATGATTGGCAGCGGTGGGCAGATTAAACATGCAGGGGGTGTGAATCTGCCCTTAGCTGCAGCCCTAGCCACCTCCTTAGTGGCTGTAGCATGTAAGTTTTCTAACTGTATTATCTCGGGGTACAGGGCTGCTCAAGTGCTGGGGACCCCTTGTCTGCATGCTGCAGACATGCTGCATCCAGTGCTGTAATTAGATCACCATGCCTGGTTTGGTGACAGGTCCTCTTTAAGTATTATTTGAATATGCAAGGGCACAAATACGCTGAGGCCAATATGAAAGCATATATACATGCACTGTGTTTTAGCACACTACGAATAATACATTTATGAACTCCACTGTTGCCATTTAAATAAATAATTGTGTGTGAGGTGCTATGTTAACCTTCTTAAAAGCCGTCTAATGATGACAACGTCTACCTCATTTGGATGTTTCTTAATTCTAGTGACTCAATTCCCTAGGTTCCTAGACAGGCCCTAACTGAAATAGAGAAGAAAGAATGACTTAACAATTCCTAGATGGAGTGCCATGTACCAGTGCCATGTACCAGGATAGGTTACCATTTCTAGGATTTGGGGCTATGTGCCAGAATGGGGAATTATGTACCAGGATGGGGGTGCCATGTACCAGGGCCATGTACCAGAATGAGATGCCATGTACCAGGTCCATGTAGCAGGATGTGGGCCATGTATCCGGATGGGGGGCAATGTACCAGGATGGGGGTCATGTACCAGGATGGGTATCATATAATCCACGATGGGATGCCATTAACCAGGCGGTGAGATCATATATAGATTACCAAGATAATACCATATACCAGGATGTTGGACCATAAGTAGGGTCTGGAAGGGATTCATATAATTTCAATTCATTTTAATGGGGAAATTTGTGTGTTACATACTACTTTAAATGCATAATTATACTTTGTGTACCAGTTATCCAGTTAGAAATTCATATACTTAATGTTAATATATATGTGAAGATACGCAGTATGTTGCTGCATTTGTATGTTTATATCTGTCTAAGGCCCCTTTCACATCAGCGGTAAACGCTGATCGTGGCAGTTGCGGTGAATAAACCGCAACTGCCGCGATTACCGCATAACGGCTGCACTTGCGGTTCACTTGCGGCGAGCCCCATACAATGTCTATGGGGCTTGGGGTAAGTGTGCAGCAGGTGCGGCAAGTGCGGTTTCGGCACTTGCGGCAGGTGCGGCCACGAAAAACCACGGCCGCACCTGCGGCAAGTGCCGAAACCGCAACTACACCGCACTTGCCGCACCTGCCGCAAGCCCCATAGACATTGTTTACTGGAATCTGAGCGCTGCCTACTTTCTTTTCTTTGCTTTCTTAGGCTGCTTTCACATCAGCGTTTTGCGCTGATTGCGGCAGTTGCGGTGAAAAAACCGCAACTGCGTGATTACCGCATAACGTCCGCACTTGCAGTTCACCTGCGGCAAGCCCCATGCAAATGTGTATTTATTGGAAAAGATGCAGTTTGCGATCATCTATCTTTCAAATGTTACAGATTATTTTAATTTTAAACTTAAAAATAAATCATGCACATTGTAAGAAAAGAAAAATAAAATAATGGAAAATAACACATAACCTAATAAAAAATGTGGGCACAGCCGTGTTTTATTTCTATACTCATTACCTGTTGGTTTCTATCACTGTAAGAGTATTGAAAAAGCCCATTAAATCTTGAAAGGTATCTGTCAAGAAGTTATCTTAAAAAGGAAAGGAAATTGAATTTTTTCTTAGCAATGTTTTTTTTTTACTCTTCCTGGAACAGAAAATCAGCACACAATATTTTATTTAAAGTTTAGGTTCCTAAAGTTGATTTGTTTATCAGGCTGGGAAGGAATTATTGATGCATGCGAGCATTTCAGCCCCCTGATACCATTAAAAACATTTTAAATGCATAGCAGCTGTCTGCTGACTCAAAAATAAAGAGTATATACGGGAAAAAAATCATCTAAATCTTTCTTTATTCCAATGTGCAGCACACTTCTATCTTTGAAGGTATCAGCAGTTCTCGACCGATTTTCCTATGAGAGTTTAATTTTACAGTCCTTGTTTTACTGAGCTGCAATAAGTGATGTTGCCATAAGCAATCTCCCTGTCGGATTAGGGGATTTGGATAAGAATGAACAAAATGTTTAACAAACGATTTGCTTTTCCACTGGCACTTAGAAAGACACAGTTATATCGGAATGAGTAGGATTAGCGATTGGAAAAAAAACAGGATACACCAGGTAATAGATATTGTTTTGCTTATTATTGAAACGCAATTAATTATCATCATATGACGTCATTGATAAAGCGGTTCTAACAATTTGTAAGGCAATGTTAACATTTAAAGAATTGATTTTATTGGTTTTTGTATGCAGCATTGACATTTTTATTCCTATGGACGGCTAATGCTAAATCACATATGTAAATACAGGGCACAGTGGCCATATTTTAATTATTATAACAGTATTTCTAGTCAAAACAATTTTTTTCTGTAAAAATGCATATGGATAAGTTAAAAGATTTACCCAAGATTAAAATTGATCCTTTTTCATAGGATAGGGAACTGCAAGCTATGAAGATAAATAAAATAAAGAGTGCTCTGTAATACAGAAGTCTTACATTTAATATGATGAAGGCAAATAGAAAAGGGATATGGTAGCATGGTTATCTTAGAGTAATGTGCAACTAAGAGACCCAACCATGTTTTAAGACCAGTGTTGATGTCGATAAGATGCAGCTTCTTCCAGGTGATATTTAGATGCTGAAACTAACATTTATCCAATAAATAGTTCAATATACAATTGATATATATATCATGGCTGGGTTTGGCAGTGGGTCAGGTTATATATTCATTTAAACCTATTTAAAAAAAATAATTGAGTACAGCGCTACACATTTTAATATTAAACAGATGCCTTCCTGAGATCAGGCATGCATATTAGCACTGAAACAAACAGATCATAAATAGACAAAAAGATGGGAAAATGATTAATGGATTATATCACTGGTTCAGTGCAAATAATCATAGATAAATGGTACATGGCTCACATCCTGTTATACATGATCCCTATCCTGGTATATGGCTCCCTATCCTTGTGAATGGCACCCCCATTCTGGTACATAGACCTCCATCCTGGTACATAGCCCCCCATCCTTGTACACAGCACCCCATCGTGTTACATGGCTCTGGTACATGGCCCCCAATCCAGGTACATAGTCCCCCATCCTGGCACATAGCCACCCCATCATCATACATGGCACCCCATCCTGGTACATGGCCCTGGTACAAAGCATTGCTATCATAGTAATAGCTGCAATCCTGGTACATAGCACCACATAATGGTATATGGCAACACATCCTGGTACAATGCCCTGGTATGTGGAACCCCATCCTGATACTATGAAAGGAATACCAATGACATGATGGGGTGAAAAGGCAATGGAAAAGAACAAATGAAAAATAGGCAAAAAGGACATAATAAAAACATGGTGGTATTAGGTATAGACTTGGGATATAATGTTAATGTTCAAAGTTAAAATAAAAAAAAACATTTGCTAAGATTTATGGCACAACACCAAAAAACATAGAGACTATGATTCCAATTATTAGATTACATAATAACAAAAATGAATTCTTTAGTATATAACATAATGTGCTACTATTAAGGTAGAAAGCTAAACTGGCAAAATGAATACACTAACAGTAAATGCTGACATTTTTGATACCACATGAACAAACATAACGAATAATGAATATACACTGGTGATCAAAATTAGAGAACAATGTATGATCATTTGATTATTTCAGACAGAATGTAATCTACATTGATCAGCATTTGAAGGTTTTTGTGTAAGGGGTGCACCATGCCACTAGAACAGTGTTTTCCAAAATAACCCATGTTTATCAACTTAAAACCTTTATTTTACACAGAACATGATTATAATTTGAGAACAAAAATAACTGTGGCACAGAGAAAGATTAAAACTACATTTTGTGAAGGTTACAACAGTCACCAATCAGTAGGAAGCATGCTATGAAAGGCTTTAGCACAATTGTGGCCACAGGACATCACTAGACTCTCACACTGCTCTGGTGTGATTTTGAACCACTCTTCTTCCAGTATCCTTCACAGGCTTGTGACTGTTGAGGGTTTATTGGCCGTGATTCTGTCACCAAGTATGTTCCAGAGATTTTCTATTGGGTTTAGATCAGGACTTTGGGCTGGTCATTTTATTGTTTCAATGTTTTCTGTTTCAAGAAACTGCTTTAACTGTTTTGCTATATGATTGGGGCATTGGCCTGTGTAAAAATTGCTGGCTGATTGGGAGCTGAACGCAAATAAGGAGCCACATGTTGTTGAAGAAGGTTCACTTGCATTCACACTGCCATGTAGCTATAAGAAAGGTGCAACCCGTAAGGCAGAAAAAAATCCCAAAACCATGACACATCCTCCACCACCCTTTACTGACTTCTTTACACACTTTGGGTTCAGTCTTTCCCCAGTTTTTTGACGAATATCATATTTCTTATCAGACCAAAATAAATTAAACTTGCTTTCATCACTAAAATGAACTGTGCCCCATTTCTCCTCTTTCCAAAAGACATCTCCTCACTAAAGGTGAATCCAGCCTTTTGATTATTTTTGCTAATGAGAGTCACTGCAGAGTGGGCTTTCAGTCTATATGCTGTTAAATGTCATAATACTGTATGACGAGACAAATATTTATCCTCTTCGGTGCGGAGAGGTGAGCTATTCCAGCTGCAGTGTAGAAATGATTACTCATGGAAATTCTTTGCATTATCCCTACCTCTCTTGCATTTGTCTTTTGAGGTTGACCAGCCTTCTTGAGGGAATTAAAAGAGATTGTGATGTTGTAAAGATGCATCATTCTAAAAATAACAGATTTGGAATGACCAACTTCTTTTGCTATGGCTGACAGGGTGACCGCTTTGGAATTCATCTGAACAACCTGTTACTGGAGGGTTTCAGTCACTTTGGAATGGCACACCATTTTTGAAAAGTGAGTTCAGACAGGAAAGTTGGGTTACCAGTTAAATAGGGTTTGGCTAGGGTCAGACTTGCATTTGCCCCAGCTCCTGATGGCTCTGATGAAAATGGAGAAGTTTTCAGCAGAAGCGGCCAGCGTTAACGGTAAGCCCTGGCTGCCGACGCTGTTCCGTAGCAACCCGCGGTGTGCATTGACAGTGGCCGCACAAAGAGCTGTAGGGGGTCCGCTTTTCAGCAGCGCACATGAAATGCTGTCAGCAGCGTTTTCAGCTGAGCCGTCAGGAGCTGGGGCAGACGAAAGTCTGACCCCAGCCTTTGTCAGATAATTAAGGATATTAGCAGCAGGTGCCAGATTAACACCAATAATTTACAGTTACCGTATATACTCGTGTATAAGCCGACCCGTGTATAAGCCGACCCCCCTACTTTTGCCCCCAAAACCTGGGAAAACCTATTGACTCGTGTATAAGCCGAGGGTGGACCCAGCACAGGTATACAGACCCCCCAGTGGTATACAGGCCTCCCCATTGGTAGTATACAGCAGCCTCCGCAGTGGTAGTATACAGCAGTCTCTCCAGTGGTAGTATACAGCAGTCTCCCCATTAGTAGTATACAGCAGCCTCCGCAGTGGTAGTATACAGCAGTCTCCCCAGTGGTAGTATACAGCAGTCTCCCCATTGGTAGTATACAGCAGCCTCTGCAGTGGTAGTATACGGCAGTCTCCCCAGTGGTAGTATACAGCAGTCTTCCCCTGTGGTAGTATACAGCAGTCTCCCCCTGTGGTAGTATACAGCAGCCCTCCCCCCTGTGGTATATACAGGCCCCCTGTGGTAGTATACAGCAGCCCTCCCCCTGTGGTATATACAGGCCCCCTGTGGTAGTATACAGCAGCCCTCCCCCCTGTGGTATATACAGGCCTCCCGTGGTAGTATACAGCAGCCCTCCCCCCTGTGGTATATACAGGCCCCCTGTGGTAGTATACAGCAGCCCTCCCCCCTGTGGTATATACAGGCCCCCTGTGGTAGTATACAGCAGCCCTCCCCCCTGTGATATATACAGGCCCCCTGTGGTAGTATACAACAGCCCGCCCCCCTGTGCTATATACAGGCCCCCCGTTGCTGCCGCCGCACACCTGTAATAGAAGAGCTTTCATACTTACCCTCCCCTCTGTGGTATATACAGGCCCCCTGTGGTAGTATACAGCAGCCCTCCCCCCTGTGGTATATACAGGCCTCCTGTGGTAGCATACAGCAGCCCTCCCCCCTGTGGTATATACAGGCCCCCTGTGGTAGTATACAGCAGCCCTCCCCCTGTGGTATATACAGGCCCCCTGTGGTAGTATACAGCAGCCCTCCCCCCTGTGGTATATACAGGCCCCCTGTGGTAGTATACAGCAGCCCTCCCCCCTGTGGTATATACAGGCCCCCTGTGGTAGTATACAGCAGCCCCCCCCCTGTGGTATATACAGGCCTCCTGTGGTAGTATACAGCAGCCCTCCCCCCTGTGGTATATACAGGCCCCCTGTGGTAGTATACAGCAGCCCTCCCCCCTGTGGTATATACAGGCCCCCTGTGGTAGTATACAGCAGCCCTCCCCCTGTGGTATATACAGGCCCCCTGTGGTAGTATACAGCAGCCCTCCCCCCTGTGGTATATACAGGCCCCCTGTGGTAGTATACAGCAGCCCTCCCCCCTGTGGTATATACAGGCCCCCTGTGGTAGTATACAGCAGCCCTCCCCCCTGTGGTATATACAGGCCTCCTGTGGTAGTATACAGCAGCCCTCCCCCCTGTGGTATATACAGGCCCCCTGTGGTAGTATACAGCAGCCCTCCCCCTGTGGTATATACAGGCCCCCTGTGGTAGTATACAGCAGCCCTCCCCCTGTGGTATATACAGGCCCCCTGTGGTAGTATACAGCAGCCCTCCCCCCTGTGGTATATACAGGCCCCCTGTGGTAGTATACAACAGCCCGCCCCCCTGTGCTATATACAGGCCCCCCGTTACTGCCGCCGCACACCTGTAATAGAAGAGCTTTCATACTTACCCTCCTGTGACCGCGCGTGCATCCCCCGCTCTCCTTCCTGCTTCTACCCGGCGTCCATCCATATGACCGCGCACAAATAATGACGTCATTATAGGCGCGCGGTCACGTGGATGGACGCCGGGTAGAAGCAGGAAGGAGAGCGGGGGATGCGCGCGCGGTCACAGGAGGGTAAGCATGAAAGCTCTTCTTTTACAGGTGTGCGGCGGCAGCAACGGGGGGCCTGTATATAGCACAGGGGGGGGCTGCTGTATACTACCACAGGGGGGGGGAGCCGTCACTGACTCGTGTATAAGCCGAGGGGGGCACTTTTCAGCACAATTTTTGTGCTGAAAAACTCAGCTTATACACGAGTATATACAGTATCTGAAAGTCATCTTTAATTTAGATCAGTGTTCTTTTTTATTTATCTCATTTACATTTTTATTCTGTGCTTTAGAATATATTCAATTTATGAAGTAAGCTTGAAATACTGCCATTTTACTCATGTTTGGATATTTTCACACAGGACAACACAATGACCTTAACATTAAGAAAATTGTGTGTTCTCAAATTTTGATTACCAGTGTATAGCACAGAGCTATCTTAAATACATGTCATTAAGCCTACTGAGATGCTAACAGGAGAATTTGTAAATTCATTAAGTTTCCTGTTGTTTAAAACTTCTGAAACCTATTAAAAATATATGCAGGAATTTTTGTAATGGGTAATATGGCAATCATCGGTTCCACTATGCACAGGGAGCCGGCAGCTTTGAAATAGACAGGACCAGCTCTCTGTGAAGTGGAGGCAGTCTGTCTATGCACCGAGAGCTGGCAGCTGCATTCCTGAGCTTCACTGACAGTGGCCACAGAGGACTAGGTGAGCACACCATAATACAGGGCCACAGGATCAGCACACACACCATATTGCATTCAGCAATCCCCTCCTCCACTGATAGTGTGTGGAATCACCTTCAAAGCTGCGGATTTGGCACATTGTGGAGTGTGGGGTGTCAGTGGAGGAGGAGACCGCTGTATGCAATGGGGTGGGTGGTCATGTTAGGGGTTGGGATGGGCCTGTAGGAGCCTGGGAGTGGCCTAGCATACTAAGACTGGGTTATAGAGCATGGAGGAGTCTGGGTTTAATGTCCAGTTCTGCATTTGCATGCAGGCTCCAGCACAAACACGCCCCCTGGTTGTTCTCTGGCAGATGCAAATAGGTGATATCTGGGTGACAATGCAAAATGTTGACAGGATGTATATTACAAACTGTCAATATTTTGCAACCTGGATACACATAGAAGTTATCCAAAAACTCCGGACAACCCCTTTAATGCATTTTACTGTACCTCTTTTTTTGCTTGGTGTATTGTCTGTAAAAACCCCTCCCCCATTCCACCCCAATTTAATTACTTATTCAATAGTCACTACCTGCCCTATCTTTCCCTCCTATACAGTTTCTAGTTTAAACACTCCTCCAATCTCTTAGGCTGCTTTCACATCAGCGGTTTTCGCCGATCGCGGCAGATGCGGTGAAAAAAACGCATCTGCCGCGATTAACGCATAACCGCTGCACTTGCGGCACAGTTGCGGCAAGCCCCATGCAATGTCTATGGGGCTTGCAGTAAGTGTGCAGCAGGTGCGGCAAGTACGGTATCGGCACTTGCCGCAGGTGCGGCCGCAAAAAAAAAACGCGATCAGACGCGTTTGTTTGTGGCCGCACCTGCCGCAAGTGCCGATACCGCACTTGCCGCACCTGCCGCACGCCCGCATAGACATTCTATGGGGCTTGCCACAACTATGCCGCAAGTGCAGCGGTTATGCGGTAATCACGGCAGATGCGTTTTTTTTCACCGCATCTGCCGCGAACGGCAAAAACCGCTGATGTGAAAGTACCCTTAGACACTTTTGTTCTAACACTGCAGCTCCCGCACCTTTGGGTGCAGCCCAATCCTACTGTGTAGAGTCTGTAGCCAACAGGGAAGTTGGCCCAGTTCTTCAGAAACCCACAGCCCTCATTCCTACATCAATTTCTGAGCCACTTATTTACCTACTTAATTTCCCCCTGCCTCTCTGGCATGCCTTGAGGTCCTTGCTTTAAGCTTAAAGCCTAATTCCTGAAGTTAACTTTAAGAACCTTCCACGTACCTCTCGCTTTATCATTTATGCTGATGTGCACCATTTCCACTGAGTCCTCACCAGCGCCAAACTTGAGTGCCAGGAATACATCACACTGTTCCATGATCCCTCTCTCTAGGACAGATTGCCTATCTGTTCTCTAATATAGGAGTCCCCAATTACCAGCACCTGTTTGACTTTCCCTTCTCTCTATTTTCCCCCTTACTGTAGCAAACACTCCTCTGAAAATCATGAGTCACACATTTTATTTAAATCATACTTAGGCATAAATCACACACACCACCAGCTCATTCACATTTGCAATTGAATATTATTTAAATAGTAATTTTTTAATTAGCTGCAATGCAACCTGCAATTCACTGCAGTGTTTGACATGTCAAATTTGAGATAATTCCAAAATGACCTTAGCATTTATGCTAATATTTTTTGAATATCAAGACAGCCTTAGGAGTTTAGACTGACATCCTTGCTTGTATAGTTAAAGGAGAACCAACATTCCCAGTAGTCAAAAGCTAAAACTTCTAGCACTTCTTGTTGTTTTGAGAAATTAAGAGATTAGTACACTACTGATTTTGTGGGTTAACTTTCTGGACAATTAATTTAGAATAGCACAGGGAATTGAGGTGACAAACCAGGTATGATTTAAGGCTGGGGTCACACACACAGATATCTGGGCAGATATTGTTCACAGATCTCTGGTTGCACTGAAATCATGGACACATTGTTCCATTTTGAGGCTGTGTACAAATGGAGCAATGTGTCCATGATTTCACTGCAACCAGAGATCTGTGAACAATATCTGCCCAGATATCTGTGTGTGTGACCCCAGCCTTACAGTGATATTTTTCTATCTATAAACTAACCAAAAACTTTTCTAATTAGTAGGATATTGATTTGTTTTCCTATAAAGTAGATGACATCACTAAGGTTTTGTTCATGCATTGCCATTTTTGCAGCAATTAATTTTTGTAGCATTTTTATTGCCATTTTCTTTCATTTATTTGAGAAGGTGTAAAGCTCTGTGAAAAATGCTAAAAGAATTGACATGCTGCATCTTCGCTAAGATGCAGCAGGGCTAAAAAGATGCATGAGAAAAAACAGTGATTGCATGAGATTTCAGAAATCTCATTGATTATGTTGTAATGTGCTCCACGGACCATGTGCAATGCGCAGATTGAAGTCGGGCGATACACCTTTTAGGTGTATCGACCCGAAGTTCCAGAAATGACGCGTTCGGCGTCATACCAGGAAGGCTGCAGAGCAGAGCGAGGCAGGCTGGGGGTGTGCAATTTAATTCCAAGATCACGCCCATGGGGGCGTGATGAAGGATGCTGGAGATGGTGAGAGGGACCAAAAGTGGACACCCAGTGGGGCTAGTAATGGTAGCCTTCCCAGTTCATTAACATACACCCCAGTAAGTTTTAAATACATTTTTATTAAACAGTCACAGGTCATATTTAGCACAGAAAGGGATAGTTAGAGTAGTAATAGGAAGGTTCAGGGACAGGTAGTAATATCCTGGGGGCTTTAAGGAGGTGATAGGTTCACTTAAAAGGGAAGCAAAAATTGGTACAGAAAAAGAATATGGGTTGCACCATCCTTTACCAACTTGTCATTTCTGTGGCCTTTTATATCTATACTAGCTGTGAGCCCGATGCAAATGCATCGGGATTCTAGAACGTGCATTAATTTGATTATAGTAGTTATAGCTGTTAGCCTGATGCAAATGCATCGGGTATCTAAAATATGTTTATTGTTTTTTTAAAGATTTTTAAATAATAATCGCATCATCAATAGCAATAATATAAGCCATAGCATTATTATTAGCAGTAATAGCAGTATTAATAGCATTATTATCAGTATTATGAGCATTAATAACAGTATTAATAGCATTAATAGCATTATTATTAGCATTAATAGCATTATTAATAGCATTATTAGCATTAATAATAGCATTAATAACATTATTAATAGCATTAATAGCATTATTATTAGCATTAATAGCATTAATAATAGCATTATTAGCATTAATAATAGCATTAATAACATTATTAATAGCATTAATAGCATTATTATTAGCATTAATAGCATTAATAATGCCATTAACAGGATAAATATTAGCATTGATAGCATTAATAGCATTATTAATAGCATTATTATTAGCATTAATAGCATTAATAATAGCATTAGTAGCATAATTAATAGCATTAATAGCATTATTAATAGCATTAATAGCATTATTATTAGCATTAATAGCATTAATAGGATAAATATTAGCATTAATAGCATTAATAGCATTATTAATAGCATTAATAGCATTATTATTGGCATTAATAGCATTCATAATAGCATTATTAGCATTAATAATAGCATTAATAACATTATTAATAGCATTAATAGCATTATTATTAGCATTAATAGCATTAATAATACCATGAATAGGATAAATATTAGCATTAATAGCATTAATAGCATAATTAATAGCATTAATAGCATTATTAATAGCATTAATAGCATTATTATTAGCATTAATAGCATTAATAGCATTATTATTAGCATTAATAGCATTAATAATACCATGAATAGGATAAATATTAGCATTAATAGCAATAATAGCATAATTAATAGCATTAATAGCATTATTAATAGCATTAATAGCATTAATAGGATAAATATTAGCATTAATAGCATTATTAATAGCATTAATAGCATTAATAGGATAAATATTAGCATTAATAGCATTAATAGCATAATTAATAGCATTAATAGCATTATTATTAGCATTAATAGCATTAATAATAGCATTATTAGCATTAATAATAGCATTAATAACATTATTAATAGCATTATTAGCATTATTATTAGCATTAATAGCATTAATAATACCATTAATAGGATAAATATTAGCATTAATAGCATTAATAGCATAAATAATAGCATTAATAGCATTATTAATAGCATTAATAGCATTATTATTAGCATAAATAGCATTAATATTAGCATTATTAGCATTAATAATAGCATTAATAACATTATTAATAGCATTAATAGCATTATTATTAGCATTAATAGCATTAATAATAGCATTATTAGCATTAATAATAGCATTAATAACATTATTAATAGCATTAATAGCATTATTATGAGCATTAATAGTATTATTAATAGCATGAATAGCATTATTAATAGCATTAATAGGATTAATAGCATTATTAATAGCATTATTAATAGCATTAATAGCATAAATAATAGAATTAATAGCATAAAAAATAGCATTAATAGCATTAGTATTAGCATAAAGAGCATTAATAGCAATATTATTAGCATGAATAGCATTATTAATAGCATTAATAGCATTAATAGGATAAATATTAGCATTAATAGCATTAATAGCATAATTAATAGCATTAATAGCATTATTAATAGCATTATTATTAGCATAAATAGCATTGATAATAGCATTATTAGCATTAATAATAGCATTAATAACATTATTAATAGCATTAATAGCATTATTATTAGCATTAATAGCATTAATAATAGCATTATTAGCATTAATAATAGCATTAATAACATTATTATTAGCATTAATAGCATAATTATTAGCATTAATAGCATTATTATTAGCAGTAATATCATTATTATTATCATTTTTTTTTTAATTATTATTTTTTATTTAATTATTTATTATTTTTTAATTATTTTTTAATTATTTTTTTTATTATTAAATTTATTATTTAGGCTGAGACCCAGTTCTCTTTCAGGTCCGCTGAAAGGGCTGATATTATTAGCATATATTTAATTTTTTTATTATTATTTTTATTTAATTATTTATTATTTTTTATTTATTTTTTTATTATTTTTTAATTATTTTTTAATTATTTTTTTTATTATTAAATTTATTATTTAGGCTGAGACCCAGTTCTCTTTCAGGTCCGCTGAAAGGGCTGATATTATTAGCATATATTTAATTTTTTTATTATTATTTTTATTTAATTATTTATTATTTTTTATTTATTTTTTTATTATTTTTTAATTATTTTTTAATTATTTTTTTTATTATTAAATTTATTATTTAGGCTGAGACCCAGTTCTCTTTCAAGTCCGCTGAAAGGGCTGATATTATTAGCATATATTTAATTTTTTTATTATTATTTTTATTTAATTATTTATTATTTTTTATTTATTTTTTTATTATTTTTAATTATTTTTTTTATTATTAAATTTATTATTTAGGCTGAGACCCAGTTCTCTTTCAGGTCCACTGAAAGGGCTGATATTATTAGCATATATTTAATTTTTTTATTATTATTTTTATTTAATTATTTATTATTTTTTATTTATTTTGTTATTATTTTTTAATTATTTTTTAATTATTTTTTTTATTATTAAATTTATTATTTAGGCTGAGACCCAGTTCTCTTTCAGGTCCGCTGAAAGGGCTGATATTATTAGCATATATTTAATTTTTTTATTATTATTTTTATTTAATTATTTATTATTTTTTATTTATTTTTTTATTATTTTTTAATTATTTTTTAATTATTTTTTTTATTATTAAATTTATTATTTAGGCTGAGACCCAGTTCTCTTTCAGGTCCGCTGAAAGGGCTGATATTGTTAGCATGTATTTCTTTTTTTTATTATTATTTTTAATTGAATTATTTATTATTTTTTATTTATTTTTTTATTATTTTTTAATTATTTTTTATTTATTTTTTTTATTATTAAATTTATTTGTTCCCATTGAAATACATTAGCGGTGTGTCGGCGATTTTATGGCCGCCCACCTGGTTCTATTTGTCGGCCCTAAAATCGCGGACACACCGCTAATGCATGTCTATGGGCAGTCCGCCCGATTTCGGATTGGACGCAGACCAATCAGAATTCGAGCTCACTGCCCATAGAGATGCATTAGCGGTGTGTCGGCGATTTTAGGGCCGACAAATAGAACCAGGTGGCCGGCCATAAAATCGCCGACATACCGGTAATGTATGTCAATGGGAAATGAGGGTCTCTTCTGATTGGCTGAGGGCAGTAGACAGCGACCAATCAGAAGAGCCCCTCACATGTCATTGACATAGAATGGTGGATTTGTCGTCCATTCTATGTTAATGATAAGTGAAGAGGACGTCGGAGCTGGAAGTTGGCGGAAAGAAGACAGAAGATCCCGGGGCCGGACGAAGAGGCGGAGATGGCGGAAAGAAGAGAGAAGACCCCCGGGGCCGGAGGAAGAGGACGCCTGGCCGGACGGAGGACTTGTGGATCGGACGGACGATCAGATGACTAAGAAGGCATGTAAGTGATCGACGGGGACTTTAGGGTAGGGGACGGCGGGGGCTTCGGGTGTAGGGCTTTAGGTGTTAGCGACAGCGGCGGGGGAAAGCGGCGGGAGCTTAGGAGGCGGCGGGGCTTATGGGGTAGGGGCTTAGGTGCAGCGGGGCTTAGAGGGTAGGGGGTTAGGTGCGGCGGGGCTTAGGGGGTAGGGGCATAGGTGCGGCGGGTCGGGGCTTAGGGTGTAGGGGTGCGGCGGACTTAGGGGGTAAAGGCTTAGGTGCGGCGGGTCGGAGCTTAGGGTGTAGGGGTGCGGCGGACTTAGGGGGTAGGGGTTTAGGTGCGGCGGGTGGGGGCTTGGCGGCGGACGGTAGGGGCTTAGGTGCGGCGGGTGTTAGGGGGTAGGGGCTTAGGTGCGGGGGGGCTTAGAGGGTAGGGGCTTAGGTGCGGCGGGGCTTAGGGGGTAGGGGCTTAGGTGCGGCGGGTCGGGGCTTAGGGTGTAGGGGTGCGGTGGACTTAGGGGGTAGGGGCTTAGGTGCGGCTGGTGGGGGCTTTTAGGTGCGGCGGGGCTTAGGGGGTAGGGGCTTAGGTGCGGCGGGGCTTAGGGGGTAGGGGGTTAGGTGTGGCAGGGCTTATGGGGTAGGGGCTTAGGTGTCGCGGGGCTTTTAGTTGCGGCGGGGCTTAGGGGGTAGGGGATTAGGTGAGTCTGGTCGGGGGTTAGGTGCGGCGGGGCTTAGGGTGTAGGAGCTTAGGTGCGGGGTGGCTGTGCGGACATTGCGGGGTGGGTGTGCGGACATGGGGTGGCTGTGCGGACATGGGGGGGCTGTGTGTACGACATGGGGGTGGCTGTGCGGACATGGGGGTGGCTGTGCGGAGATGGGGGGGGCTGTGTGGACATGGGGGGAGGCTGTGTGGACATGGGGGGGGCTGTGCGGACATGGGGGGGCTGTGCGGACATGGGGGGGCTGTGCGGACATGGGGGGGGCGAATTGTGGGTAGCGGGGAGCGGAGGCGGCTGTGCCACCTCCGCTCCATGGTCCCCGGGGAGCGAGTTGCGGGCTCAGGCAGCGACTCGCAATGGCCTCGCGGCCATTGCTCGCGCTACCTGAGCGGTAAATCGCTAAGGTTTTGGCCGAGCCTCTGGATCGAATTTCGGCCAGCGACTCGCAATGGCCTCGCGGCCATTGCTCGCGCAGCATTGGGCGCTACGCGCCCAATGTTAAATTCGTATCCACATGACAACGCCGGAAGTAGCGCGCGGAGGGGCGCTTTTCCGATTCGCGATTATATAATAGATTTATAAAGAAAAAGCAGCAAATTGTATGTGTTTGCAATTTTATGGGCATGTTCATAAGTTGCGTCCTTGCATCATTTTTGCTGTGCTTTTCACACAGTGCTTTTGGTGTGTAAATTGCTTTGCATTTTACATTGTGATCACAGATGAGCTGACCTAATGTTCTTCAGTAGCGGTGGGCCGTGTTCTTCAGGACACCACTCTTCCATATTGTCATCATTCATCTCAGTACTGTTTAGTAATGTTTATTAATGCAGTGGTGACAGAATTAGGAGGCCAAACTGTGGAAGAAAGGTATCTTCAAATCCCTCTACTTCCTTCACAGTGCTTCATAAAACTATTCCGGGAGCTATTGAACTGAAGATACGGCTTTTCTTGGCACAAGATCTCCAACATGGAACCGTGCTTACATTCCAAAAAATTTCAGAACTAATAGAGTCCCTTTACCATCATTCAATATACATATAATGCAGTTCTCTTTCCAGTACTTTGCAATATATGTAGATCTCCAAGGCTGTGGAGTCTAAAGGGTGGGTAGGGAGATAAACAAGAAAAATGGCGCAGATCTGAGTGCAGCGTGTTTGGATCTATTATGCGGTGTAAATAAATCTTATTGCTCACCTTATAGATGTCTTGTCTCTTGCTTATCTGACCATGCCTGGTCTAATGATTATAGTCCTGCGATTATGGTGTGCAGCCCCGTCCCGGATCATTCGGATCACAATGCCAGTGTGACCGTAACAGAAGGGAGGATATCAGGTAACATCCGGAAAGATGTAGGGCGCTCCCAAAGTGATGGAGTACAGCCTTCTTCTTATTTTTCAAAGGTTTATTCAAAAAAATAATTTAACAACAAAAAAAAGGTTTTGATGCATAAAAAATGGGGGTCATACAACGCGTTTCGGCTGAGGAAGGCTGTGTGTACAAAATATTCAGCCGAAACGCGTTGTATGACCCCCCTTTTTTATGCATCAAAACCTTTTTTTTGTTGTTAAATTATTTTTTTGAATAAACCTTTGAAAAATAAGAAGAAGGCTGTACTCCATCACTTTGGGAGCGCCCTACATCTTTCCGGATGTTACCTGATATCCTCCCTTTCCAGTACTTTGTGTTATTATTGTTTGTAATCTAAATCATAAATCATTAAAATATCTACATTTATGTTTTTTTACTATTACCTAAAGTAAAATTTTATTTTTCCTTTTTTACAGTTGATACAGACCATAAGTGCAGTGGACAAAGATGAGCCACCAGGTGGACAAAAATTCTTCTTCAGTTTAGCATCGGTTAACCCAAATTTTACAGTCCAGGACAATGAAGGTATAGCTACTTTATTAGTTTATTCCATTTAAAATTACAAAATTGTTCATTGAAAGAATATATTAAAGGTTATAGCGGCTGTGTTGGAAAATAAAGTGAAAAATATTGCATTCTGGATTCCTCTACATATTTGATAGTTTTTAATGTACAAAATTGGTGAACATGTTGCAGTTTTTTTAAATTTTGTAAGGAAAAAAAAAAAGCTCCATAATAATACCACTATTTATAGAGATTGTACACAAGTACTTTTTTTCTTCTTTTAAAACTGGCCTAGCACGATGGCAAAAGAAGTTTCTTAACCAATTCTTCACAGTTTCTCTGCTCAGTATGGGTGTACATGTTCTCTGACAATCTTGAGAATTGTTCCAACCCTACTTTTTTTAAAATGAATACCCTATTAGGTACCTGGGTTCCTTCTGATGCATGACAATGTTAGGCCTCATGTGGCTGACACGTGTCATGAGTTCCTGCATGATGAAGGCATTGATGCTATGATCTGACCTGCCCATTCCCTAGACCCGAATACAATTGAGCACATCTGTAACATCATATTTCATTCCCACATTGCACCACAGATTGTCAAGGAGATGACTGATGCTTTAACCCAGGTCAGGGGATGAAATCCCTCAGAAGAACATCTGGTGTCTCAACAAGAGCATGTCCAGGCATTGTAGGGGGTCATGCAGGTCCATGGAGGCCACACACTCCTGAGCCTCTTTTTCTTGTCCTTAGGCATTTCTACTGAAACTGGATCAGCCTGTAATTTAATTTTCCACTTTGATGTTCAGCATCATTCCAAAAGCAGTCAATCATGGGATATTACTTATCATTTACATTCATCATTTTTATTTTTAATTGTCCTCAACGCATTCTACTATGAAATGAATAAAGATTTGCAGATGTGATATTTCATTAATTGCAAGCTAGGATGTGGTATTTTTAGTGTTCCCTAAATGTGTATACATATATAATGAAGTCCGGTTCTATTGCATCTGGTGATTCTACTGCAGAACGTGTGTGATTATACATTAGTCCAACTACTTCTGTCACCAAGGCTGTCTCTTACCCCTGTGTGCTCTCTTTCCCTCTGTGCTGTCTCATTCCCCTGTTTGCTCTCTCTTCCCCAGTGCACTCTCTCCTCCCCTGTGCATCTGTCCTTCCCTGTGCTTTCCTTCCCCTTGTTCTGTCTCTCAATTGTGTGTGCTCTCTCTCCCCTTGAGTTGTCTATCCCCACTTTGAACTCTCTTTCCTTATGCTGTCACTACCTCCTCTGCACTCTCCCTCTCCTTGTGCTGTCTCTCCCCCAGTGCATTCTCTCTGCCTTTGTGTTGTCTCTCCCTTTGTGATCTCTCTCCTCTGTGCATGTGGACCCTCCTGTCACAGATGTCTAACAGGTGGTGCTATATTCTTTGACTGAGCAACGAAACCTATGGGCTTAATTACATTCCAGTTTAACTGTAGTTTTCCATTTTAACTAATATACACAATGTCCTATAGGTGGCGCTGTTTTTGGGATAAACTTACAGACATAGAGACAGACAGACTATATAGGGCTTTTGTATATTAGATATATACAATGAAGAAAAATATAAATGCAACACTTTTGTTTTTTTTCCTCATGAGCTGACTTTAAAGATAAGAGATTATTTCTACATGCACAAAATGCTTTCGTCTATCAAATATTGTTCACAAATGTGTCTAAATTTCTGTTAGTGAGCATTTCTCCTTTGCAGAGATAATCCATCCACCTCACAGTTGTGACATATTTAGATGTTCATTAGACAGCATGATTAATGCGCCTTTGGCTGGCCACAATAAAAGGCCGCTCTAAAATGTAAAGCTTAAAAGCATTGAGTGGGCTGGAGGTGTCATAAAACCAATCAGTATCTGCTGTGACCACCATTTGACAGTCTCCCATTGACCCTTTAAAGTTAAACTGTGAATTATCCATGAAGAGAAGACATCTCCAGTAAGCCAGACACCATTGGATGAGATCATTTGCCCTCTCAAATCAGTTAAAATGATGATTTGCATTCATGTGGAGACTTTGATGAGGATGAAGAGCATGAGGAGAAGATTTCTGACAATCTTGCAGAAATTATTTGGTTATGCAAACTGATTGTTGCAGGAGCTGTCTGGGATGCAAATGAGTTTGTAGGTGAAGATGTTGGATGTTGAGGTCCTGAGCTAGTGTGGTTACATGTGTTCTATGGTTGTGAGGCGGTTGGATGAAAAGCCAAATTCCCTGAGGAAGGAGTTGGGAGATAACTCCGAAACATGTTGGACTATTAAAGAAGAATCCTGTTTAATCCAGACATTCCCGTGTGGCTGGTTTTTATCTCCATTAATTGAAGTGGCAGTGCGGACCCACGGTACTTTGTCCTATAAGCTTATTGAACCACTGTGAACTGTGGAAGTACAGTCCTGCAGCAAACCACTCATAGATGAGCGATCATTACCAGTTGTGGGTTCTCACAACTGCATCAGGTGAGCAGCTCCCTCTTTACACATATTTTAGCCTTATAAAAGAAGGTATTACCCTATGTGCGCATTCTTGAATTGCTTTTAAATTCCCTGAAATGGCTTTGAAAATGGCTTATGGTAGAGAAATGTACATTCCATATATGGCCAAATGCTCTGGTCGACATTCCTGCAAACATTTGTCACATGTCCTACATGATAAAACTGCACATTTTAGAGTGGCCATTTATTGTGACCAGCCTAAGGTTCACCTGTGCAGTGATCATGCTGTCTAATCAGCATCTTGATATACCACTACTGTTAGGTGGATTACTTATGTTTGCAAAGGAGAAGTACTCACTAACAGATTAAGACAAATTTGTAAACAATAACATAGAAAAATACTCTCATTTTTGAATCCAGCTGATGTGGAGCAAAAAAAAAAACCATTGCAATTATGTTTCATCGGTGTACATATATATATATATATATATATATATATATATATATATATATTTGAAACCAGAACTTTACATACACTATATAAAAAGACACATACTGTATTCATATTTTTCTCAATATCTGACATGAAATCAGAATAAACCTTTCCAATTTTAGGTTATTTAGGATTGCCACAATTATTATATTTTTGCCAAGTGCCAGAATAATGAGAGAGAATGTTCAAAGGCATTTTTATTACTTTTTGCAAAGTTAAAAGTTACAAACATTTCATAAGTGCTTGGCACTATTGCCCTCTAAACTGTGTGACTTAGGTCAAAAGTTTTAGATATCCTTCCACAAGCTTCTTATTGTTGTGGATGCTTTAGTTGGGACATGAAATGTCCGGAATTGTCTGCTTTCCAAAAGAATAATGCCAAATGACAAATAACCACACTTGACTCGGGTGCAAGTATGGGAGAATCATAAGTTTACTTAGGAAACACATGAAATTATACAGACAATTCAGGAGATGGTAACCCCAGAATAAGATCATTCACTAATTGGTTACAAAATATTAAACATAACTAATTATTGGTCACTAATAGGTGTAAACAGTAAACTGTAGACAGCAGTAAAGTTCGTCACACCATGACTGACAGCCTTGTAGACAGGAGTGAATGACGTCACACTGACTGACATACCTTGTAGACAGGACTGAAGGACGTCACACTGACTAACAGCCTTGTAGACAGGAGTGAACTGCATCACACTGACTGACAGTCCTTGTAGACAGGAGTAAAGTTCGTCACACTATGACTGACAGCCTTGTAGACAGGACTGAAGGACGTCACACTGACTGACATACCTTCTAGACAGGAGTGAAGGACGTCACACTGACTGACAGCCTTGTAGAAAGGAGTGAAGTTTTTCACACTGACTGACAGCCTTGTAGACAGGAGTGAAGGCAGTCACAGTGACTGAAATATCCACTTGGGGTAGCAAATTACCAACAGTCGAAAGTACAATACAGCAAAATAATGGTAATAGTAGTGAATAAAATAGACCTAAAACGTAACTTTTACTCAGTACTGACTTAAAAAGGCTTGAAAACCTAGTAAAATCAAGTGCAACAAAACAGTGAGGGCCAACCCTAGTTGAATCTTATGACACAAGAAAACAACAGGTTGATGCCGTTTTAAAAAGTTAGGGTATCACCTTACAAATAACCACCCTCTAAACGAGGTACAACGGTCTGGTGATAATAACTTCTATCTAGCGATAGATATAGGAACAATTTCACCCATTCTGTGGATGTCCCTAGGTGTCTGACATTCGGTCTGGACCTCTCATCTGGAAGGTGCCCTTTTCGTTATGACACTCAGTGCTCCATTGGTCCAAGGAAGTCACCACCGTGATGTATGTGTGCCTCCAGACGCATTTCTATACACAGCATGTATGTCTTCAGGGGAGATGGGCATCAATGGCTGCACCCATATTTGTTGCTGCACACCATATAGCCCTGCTGACGCTAGAGGAATACATATCAGAGAAATGGCTAAGTACCTTAGCTGATACCCTTATTTCCCATACCACATCTGATACAACTCCTTTGGGTTACTCACCACGCGACACTGGCTCTCAGTTCCTCGCCATGTGTGCGTTCTGTTCACAATCCCGTGGGTTTTATGCTGCACACGTATGTCCCAGACATACCGCATCACAAGAGCGACGCTTCAGGGATCTGAAACACAAGTACGTCACTTGTACGAAGGTGGCAAAATCTGGAGACAGATTCCCTTTAAAGCACTTTTCAGCTTGAATTTTTTTTAATGTTTCCTTCATGGCAGTCAAGAAAAAAACATGTTACCCAATTATAAATACCCTTGATATACATCTACTCATATAAAGTATATACATTTTTGTGGGAATCTGCAACAGATATACTTTTTAAGAATTTACACCAAATAAATGCAAAAAACGGATATAAGTCACGGTATTAGGATAGAATTGTAATTTTATCATGTATGATATTAGAACAGATTACAAAAAAATTAATACATATAGGGAGGGAATTGATGTAAAGATTGCAAAGGGTTAGTGATTGTACAGATCACAGCACGTAGAGTACAGAAATGTTAAAGCAGTAAATTAGCTATGTAAAATAAAATCAGCAAGGTACCAAACAACAAAGTGAAAAGTGCATATATCAATAAATATGAAGGACCAGACGCTCTATACCCTGATGTATGTTTTGCTTGTGCATCTTCCAAGGGAACAAAACTCTTAAAGGGAAATTCTAACTATTTAAACTGAAGCATGGTACCAAGAATCAGAAGAAATGATTGAAGAAAAGATCACAAGTAGCTTTGGATAAATAAGGCTCTGCTCGCTGGTGCTCATAAGGAGATGGAATCAGAAAACACAGGTTAACAGATACAGAAGGAAGATGAACCTTTAATATAGACTGAAAATAAGAGAAGGTCTATTGCCCAATCGCCGATTAGACACAGCCTCTAATGAACTTGAAGCAGCCTGAGGACATTGAGCCGCCACTGACCACTAAGTAGACACCTTGCCTTTTGGATTAGGAGCAAGACAGCTGGAAGAGGAAGGTTCGAGCTGCTTTCTGAAGTCTATTGTATTAGCAGTGGACAGTTCTTAGAAGAAAATGCAGTTTTTATTTCTACTTCTGTATGTCATTTGATCATTAATATTTATTTTGGTACATTTAATTACTAAGATAACGAAGGTTAGAAATCCTAAAATCAGCTTTCACTTAATTGTGGATAATCACAGAATGGAATGAAATGAATGTACCACCTGAATGTAAAATAAATGTAAAATATACTCTAAATTATTAATAGGCAAATTTACGAATTTGGGATTTTTTTAACATTGGGTCACCAGACAATCCCTGGTTGTGAAATTTAATTAACATGATGGCATTATTTTGCTTATTACTGGGTACTTCTACATCAGATCCCCACTGTATGGTACTTTGAGTAATAGCATTGTAAAGGTACAAATAGATAATTAATATGACCTGTTGTTACATATTCATTATTTTATTGCTGCTATTAGAATTTCTATTCACATTTTTTTCTCATATTGTTAGTTTTATTACAGTTCTCCTTTAAGTTGTATTGTTAATAAACCAATAGGAGTAACCATTTTTTGTTGTTTTTGACAGATAATACTGCCCGAATCTTAACAAGAAGAAATGGATTTAACAGACATGAAATAAACAATTATCTTCTACCAGTGGTTATATCTGATAATGATTACCCCATCCAAAGTAGCACTGGAACATTAACTATTAGAGTATGCACTTGTGATAATAAAGGAAACATGCAGTCTTGCAGTGCTGAGGCCTTACTCCTACCTGCTGGCCTCAGTACAGGAGCTTTGATTGCAATTCTTCTCTGTATTATAATCCTACTTCGTAAGTATTTTTTTGTTTTATTTAAAAAAATAAATGGAAGTGGCATATTTTAAAGTAAAGTATTTACTTGAAGTATTTCAGTTAATTTTTGTTAAAGAAATATCAGTTAGGGCAGTTAGAGATAGATAGATAGATAGATAGATAGATAGATAGATAGATAGATAGATAGATAGATAGACTAACCAAAGCATTAAGGTATGATGATGTTAAAAGGCTTTGACTTGGGCTTCTTCTTGCCAGGGGAATTGTGCTGATAATTAACAGTCTTGCACAACATTGTTGCAGTATTGAAGAAAAGCATGGGTTGAATTAGCGTAAATTGCAAACTTTATTATTTTCAGTTTGCAATTCTATCCTTTAAGAAAATTAGGCAACCTCTTTCAAAAGAGCCTATCAACAGACTCATAATAAAATCCATAATTTCAACAAATAGCATATAATTGTTCCATTTAAGAGTAAATACAGTTTGAGCTGGCCGGTCATTGTGCATCTTGGCTGACTAGTTCAATGTGATCTCCAGAGGCATCTTTCCAAACTGTTCTGTCATTTTGCTGAATCCACACATATTTTTTACAAAATATGAGCAGAATTCATTTCAACTATATAAGGTCAATATTCCCTAATGTTGAATTTTGACAATAATGATTTTACAGAAAAAAAATGTGTAGAAAAAAGCCTATGACTAACAAAAATGTAATTGACTTTACATATATCAGAAAAGAAAGAAAAATATTGAATATAATTAGTCTGTTATATTTGTAATGGTTCTTATAAATACATAATGAAGAAAAAGCTTAAAAGAAACTGAGTAAAGATGTCTAGTAGTGGCATACTTCACCCATAGACTACCATAATAACAAACAGTGGCAGCTGTAACCATGCTCCTGGAACTGATTGGTGGCCCTAAAGCTGAGCCAGCGGTCAGTCTGTGCTGAGGGCGCAGTTACAGATTCCGCTCACTATGGAAACAGTGGTGACTGAAGCAGCGCCTGCGCCACTGATGTGTCTGAAAGCCCATGGCTGCCGGGATGAATTAATGTCATCTCCTCCAAGCCGTGGGGTTCTAGGTATGGGTTCCTGCAACTTCAGAATGCTTTTAACTTGCAGATTAAACCTATATCTGCAGGTTAATATTTTTTCCATGTATAGTTCACTTTAACACATACATCAGAAGATTTCGTGCTCAACACACTAAACATAAACAACAAAACTATTTGTACTGAACCAAAACTGTTCATAACTGCATAACAGTTGTTCGATTTTTATAATTGGAGTAAATATATCCTTAATATTTTCCTAAATGTTTTTACTATAGATAGATAAAAGATTATGCTGTAGAAAAGCCTCTGCTTTAAAAATTCAGTCTAGATTTGACTACAGAATTGTATTGGGGTGCTAAGGGCATATTTTGGGTGGGGGTATTCCTTTTCTGTGTGTCAATTAAAAGGTTTTCCCAGATTATGGCATATACCATGCATGTCTGGTACGTGAGAACTGCACGTTAAAGCATTAAAACACATTTGTAAATTTACATTTCACATAAACTGTAATACATCAGACGTAACGGAACTTCATATAATCCCACCCTCCACTAACGTCCCTAAATCTGACATCTCCCTCTCGGCAGGGGCTGGCTGGTGCCCCTAGGCCCCGGGTGGCAGTTTTGGTCTGCCAGCCCTGACTTGAGAAGTGGGAGGTGCTATCGGAAATTTTTGATGACCGGGGGGGAAGATATTGGTGTTATCGGGAATTTTTGATGACCGGGTGGGTGCTATCAGGCCACCGCAGCTCACTTACCATGTCCAACGCCGTCTGCTGCTGTTTTGCTGCGTCGGCCCATTTCTGTGGGGGGGGCGGCCCTAGATGTGGCTATACCACCAACCAGGAGGCACTTGCCCCCTGCCACCTTCGGCCAGTCCGCCCCTGCCTCTCAGTGTGAGGCACCACAACAATGCCTCAGCAGCAGGCTGCTGTCTGGGTGTTACGTTTGATGCTGATATTTCTTTCACTTCCTATATACAATCTTTTGTCACCTGCAACTGAAGAACATCTTTAGAATTCGCCCCTTCCTCACCATGGAAACAATTAAAACATTCAAAGTGGCCCTGACTCACTCCCGCCATGATTATTGCAACTCTCTATTAATTGGCCTCCCCCTCACTAGACTTTCCCCTCTCCACTCTATACTTAATGCAGCAGCCAGGGACACCTATCTGGCTAACCGTTACTCAGATGCTTCCCTCTGTGCAGTCATTGCACTGGCAGCCTGTACATTACAGCATCCAATTCAAATTGTTTGTTCTCACCCACAAAGCTCTTTATGATGCAACTCCTTACCATCTCTCTACCCTCATCTCTGTCTATCACCCCACCCCTTCTCTTTGCTCTGGGAGTGACTTGAGACTAACATCTGAAACTAATCCGAGCCTCCCAATTCCCAACTCCAAGACTTCTAACGAGCTGCACCAATCCTCTGGATTGCTCTACTCAAAGAAATTAGGACTATTTACAACCTACATGGTTTTAGGCGGTCCCTAAAAACACATCTTTTCAGAGCGGCCTATTATCTCCCTAATCAAAGTCATTTAGACATAGGTTATCCACTACTTCCATGAACATAACTGTTAAACTCCATCAGACCTAAAAGCTCTGCACAGATTGGCTGGTGGCCACTTACTCCATTCTTATGCATTCTACACTTTCTCAAGATGCTTGGACCATGACTGCAAATAAGCATTTTGTGTCACGCCAATTTATTATAGATTGTAGGCTTTTGAGAGCAGGGTTGTCATTATATTTTTTCCCCAACTATGGTAATTTCTACAACTGTTTCTTAAGACTGTTTGTATATAAATCTATGAATTATTAAGCGTTGTGGAAAATGTTGGCGCTATATCAATAAAGTTTATTATTATTATTATTATTATTAATACATGTAAAAGCAGCAAATAAGCCAGCTCTACCAGAAAATAGCTGCAATAAAAACATGTGCAAATGCACATAGTCCTTCCAATCTGCTTAATATTATGAAATTGATATTTTTGGCAAAATATTGATAAATCTTTTGAGCCACCCTACCACCGTCAAGGTTATCTCATCAGGATGGTTTTACCTATATATTTTATTTTAGTTATGCCATGGGTCCTTCAATATACACATAAAGAAGAACCATTAAAAGCAGCACTTATCTGGAGCATCTCAAAACCACTTCCATGATGCCAGACTGGTGCATGTAAAAATAGGCAAATCAGGCTCAATAAAGCTGGGTTTTCAGAACTAACCCTCAAGTACAAATTCCAGCACTCATGAATAAAGGATGGGCACGCCCAAGTAAATGGAGCTTGCAATAAACTGAGCCTGAAGTCAGGGTAAGATAACTGAGTAGGAACAGTTACCAAGGTTTACCACAAACAATAAAGATGGAATAAGAAGACAAAAGTGGTGTACAAAGCACTCTGGGGGTCATGCACAAACCGGTAACAAAAAGCAATAAATAAGCATGTGCTCGGGCGTGATTTGCCTTTATCCATGTGTACCAATCTGGCACCATAAGAGTGGTTTTGGGATGCTCCAGGTAAGTGCTTCTTTTAATGATTCTACTTTATGTGTATGTTGGAGGCCGTATGGCACAAATAAAATAAAAAATATATAAAGAAGGACCACCCTGATGAGATTGCCTTGACATGGCAGGGTGGCTGAAAATATTCATGAATATTTTACCAAATATCTCAATTTCATAATTTTATAGAGTTTGGAAGGAATTTGTGCATTTGAATACTTTTTCTTGAGGTACTGCTAGTTTACATGTTGCACTTTGTATTACATATACTCTTAAATATGCAGAGCACAGATATATACACGAATACTAAAATGTAGGCCACCCAGATTAGAATTATAGCAGTCATAATTTTTACTGTATCTGCAGCTATGGAGTGAGCACAAGTGAAAAGTAGGGGTGGAAATATCCTTGGTGCATTCTGTGTGGTCGCACAGGGGCCCAAAATGTAAGGAGGTGCATTATGATTATTAAAGGGGCTAATATGTTGTAATTACCGAAGGAACCTTTTCTGTCTGTGTCTGCCATTAGTCAGGAGCCTGGATGTGTGTGATTGTTCTGCAGACCTCCAATTCTCCTTCATTTCTCTTGGTTCAGGCTGCTAAGCCTCTTATAAGTAACTGCACATTCAATACAGGCAGGGTAAGGGAAGAGTAAGCATGATCTGTAATGTTCTTGTCAGTGAAAAGCAGTGATGCAATTGGCTTTTCCAAACTGGAAAAAGCTGCCTTTTCTGCAAATCCTGCCTGTCAGCAGAATGGGGCTCAATGAAAAGCAGAATCCTCATTAACTGTTGCTTTTTGTAAGTAACAGCCTGACCCTCTTGGTCTTCCCTCCTTAAAATTTTTAGACTGACCTCCCTTCATGGCTCCATCCACAGTCATTCTATTGGTTCCCTCATAAATGCAAGAAGAGATACTGACTAGATGAATGCCAATTTGAGTCATGTACAAAATGCAAAACGTTTATGTGTATGCAACATTTAGTTTGACATACCTTGTTACATTTCATTACCCACTGTAAACTCAATCCGTTCTGCTCTATCATTAAATACGTAAAATGATTTAAATTACAAATAAGTTATAAATTAAAGAGTAATTAAACCATTTTTTTTTATATATTTGTGTCAGCATGGAAAGTTATGGAACTTTGCATTGCTGAAATAGGATAATGCATGGCTTTTCTGTGCTGCCATAGGAGTATCCATGACAAAGATCCAGGACACATGATAGCTAAAGCAATGCAATTTATTATCAATGAGTTTCAAAGTTATCCACAATAACGGAAGCAGTTGGATAACTTTAAAATATAATGATACTAAACTGTTTTGCTTTAGCTATCGTGTGTCCTGGATCCTTTTTGTGGATACTTCTGCAGCACTGAAGAAAGCGTTAAATTAGCTTATTACAGAAATGTTCTGGTCTTTACCATCCATGGATGTGCTGCAGCCGAAATTACCTAAACTCTTAAAATCTCTTGTGTGTCACACAACTTCACCAGGTGAGCAAACTCTTCCGCATCATATACCTATTGTCATCAGTTAAAACCATATTGCGCTTTTTTGCTCCCCAATTCCTGGTATATAAAATGTAGTATATCACATTACTAAAGAATGTATCTTTATTCCTGTAAAAAAATCATGTAAATGAATTTAAAAACCTTGTGTCAAGCACTGACATTGCTGGATGCTGCTGTGTATGTGTTTGTCTTTAGGAGCTGCATGGTTGATACCCTGTTTCCCCAAAAATAAGACCTGTGGGGGATACTTTGCATGGGTATATTTGGGGCTGCAAGAGGATGGTGGAGATATTGGGGGCGGCATGGGAATTTAAAATTTTTGATTTTAGATTATGGCAAAATTAGACATCCCCTGAAAATAAAACATAGTGCATTTTTGGAGCAAAAAAGTTAAAGAAAAGGGTGTCTTACTTTCGGGGAAACAGGGGTAGTTGTGAAAGTCCTGGACTCCTGTGTTGGGCTCCATAACTGCATTCACTATTAGGTTCAACTACTGATTAAGGGTTAATGTGTGACTCACCTGAACTCCCGTCCCCAAGCCTTTAAGTAGCCTCTCCTTCCTCGAGGTGGTGCTGCTGATAGAGTTTCACTCTATGCCTGGAAGCCTTTGCTATGTTGACCTGTGTGTTTGTGTGGCTGATGTCCTTTCTGTTGGAGTTGCTGTATCCCAGTTCTGTGGAGGGAGGTGAGGGGGGAATAGTGCAGGACTGATGGAGAAGGTTAGGGAGAGTCTGAAGGCCCTAACCTCTCACCATCAGACATACCTTCGGGATCAGGGCCATTCAGGGTTTCTAGACTAGGGTCATACTAGTCTTCCTTAGTCATCCTGCCCATAACTGCCATTTCCTCATCAGTATTCTCACTACAACCGTGACACCTTGCTTTTCCCCAGTTTTCAAGCCCTTTGCTGCATTTATATCAAAACATAGTAATTTGGACCACAAAAATTATCAAAGCAAGAGCATGAGAAAATCCCCCCAAAATGAAGTTTATTTCAGGCAAAGAAAACACTTTATTCATGAAAAATATTATATAAGTATAAATTGAGGGGACTTTGGCCTAACTACATGGAGGATACTAGAGGCCTTTATAGTATGAATTGGTAGTAAATTCCCCACAAATAGAACAGGCTATCCAAGTAAGAAAGAAATAACATTATGGCACTTACATATACAATGGTTGTGGTGAATATAGTGTCCTCACCGCTGACACTTTTTAACCTGTATCTGTGGTACGATTTTTCTTAAATACTTAATTTGGAGTACAGATGTTGACAGTGCTTAGGTTACTAACTCCGTGGACATGCCTGGTTGAAATGAGAGAGGTGCTGACCATTTCATTGCCATCAACAATACTCCAAGATGGTATGTTCTATTTTCAATGCAGCTGAAATTATACAGTTACAGAAAACCAAATTCCTCCCAAAGGACTGAGTAATCCAAGTACGTCGATCAGACACCCCCAATACTAACCCAGGAAGTATGAAGTTAAAAAATCACGCAGAGTAAAAATAGTTTATTTGAATAAAAACTCTCCCAAACTTTCCCTCGTTCACCAATTTATTAAAAAAAATATTCCTACGAAGCTCCAACATTTAATTATGTACACCATCTGCCCAGTGGGGTCTTTTTATGTTGGTGAGACTGGGCAACGTCTAAGAGCAAGGATGAGGTCTCATCGTCACACAATTAGACACAAAAAAATCCATCCTCCAGTAGCGGAGCATTTTTCTGGCCAGGGACATAACATTGATAATATGAAGGTTTTAATTTTGAGGGGTAATTTCAAATCCCAAAAACATTGAAGAGTCTGTGAATCCAAGCTAATTAGAAGTTTCAATTGTATACAGAATGGGCTGAACATCGCTGATGGTATTTATGGCTCATTAACCACGTCTAACAATGTTTGTTCAAAGACATAGAAATCTTAGACACCAGGTTTTCTATAAATTAGTGTTCTAAAGACTCTAGACCACTGGCCTACCTGATTGAAGATCCTCTCCATGGCTGCTTTGTTTATTTTGCCAATGCCCAGTCCCTGTAATGTTTATGCAGTCAAATGTCCAATCATTTTAGTTTGCATGCATATATTTTGAGTTTCTTTCAATATCTTGTCATACCATGCCTGATGAAGAGACCTGAGTCGTCGTGAAAGCTCGCCTTATAACATCATTTATTTAATTTTGTTAGCCATTAAAAGGTATCACAACCACAAGATTTTTATCTTGTTTTCTCACACTGAGAGCAATCAACATTTTAAGAATACCTTATGGTTACTAATGGGGTGTCTGATATACACTCCTTCACTATAAACTCCTGGCTTGATGCAAGTTAAAAGTTTACAGCTGACATCAACCCCAAAAAACTTTACCCTCATTGTCACCACACCAGGAAAATCGGAAAACGTTTAGGTTCCATGTAGTTAAATATATATATGTTTCATATGAAGAAAAAAGCAGGCGCACTCACCATTTGAGCAGCGATGTCTCCTTTATTTCAAAGTGTCAATGACATAATTCATCCATGACGATGTGCGGGTGAGAGGGTGTGGAGGACGGCGGACGATGGCAAGCTATTTCGCTGTGGCTACAGCTTCAACGGGTCCAGTTGGCGTCTGAGTCATTTCCCTCTTACATAGGAAATGATGTTAAATGTCGACGCCCACAAATAAATAGTGCAATTAAAAAACAAAACAGTGACTTGTAATGACTGAATACAACATCAAACATAATACAGAATACTTAACATATATTTACAGAAAAATCAGCGCCACGGAAGACTCATATAACTCCAATCCCGGGCATGTAAGAAAGCGCATGCGTAATTTTTTGCTATACTTATATAGATTTCATTCCCCTGTTCTGCTGGACCAACATCATATCAAAGGGTAATAACCAAATGTTAGTCTAGTCCTGTAAATATTATCTTAGTATACATAAAAAAAATATATATATATATACAGTTATTACCTTGTACATCTAAATACGTTATATCAAGATGCAGATTATGCAGTAGGTATAAAATACTTTCCGATATATACAGGACAATCTGTCATATTTCCATAGAGAAAAAAATAGGAAAAGAGAAAGACAAAGAAAAAGAAAAAAAAAAAGAAAGAAAAAGAACAGGGGGAACAGAACGAAAACAAGATGTTATTACAATGCTGCAATCTTTCAAATGATGACTAACAAGGGACTGAAAGCAAAAGGAAATGTTTTCCTGCAGCATGACAATGCCAGACCGCACACCTCACATGCCACAGCAGCAGAACTTCAGAGACTGAAGCTCACCACCACACAGCATCCTCCATACAGTCAGTTTTCCAATAATGAAGGAAGATCTGCAGGGACATCACTATGCATCTGATGAAGAAGATGAGGGACCCGTGAGAAGCTGGTTGCAGAAACAGTGTCAACTTCTTCCATGATTGTTTGAGAAAACATGTTCACCATTGGCAGACATTTATCCAATTTTTTTGGTGATAATGTAGAAAAGTGAATATAGGTAATTAAAGAGCAAATTCTAAAAATTATTTCTGCATTTGATTTATTAACATATTCCCATCAAAACCCAAATTATGAAGGTGGAGGCAATACTTTTTATTCAACCCTGGTGTGATGAAAAAATGTCACCAGTTATGCTCAAATTGGAGTTACTATATAATTTATTAAAGGATTTGAATTAAGTGAGGCCAAGCACCTACAGTCACATGACTAACAACTCCCACAAGAAACAACTGAGAATCCTGACAGTGTGCAGTGCACATGATCTAAGGATTCTACATCTGCAAATGACCAGACAATACCTTTAACAGAGGATGCTGGGAGAAATGGATATCTTTATATTTTATAGTCTTGAGTTAGAAAGAAAAACTAAGAAATGGTGTAACTTTATAGAAACACTCCTACAGTAGTGATCCTGTACATTTTTCAATAATGAACCTTTTTTAAATAATTCCTGTTGGGTCTGTCCTCGTTTTAGTTTGTTAGCTTTATTTTTGTTTATTTTGTAATACATTTATGGATTTAATATTCACCTTTTTCCTTTAAATATTTCAAGTTGTCTTCCAATTTATAGCACAGTAATGCCTGGGGTTAGGTACTTCAATCATCATACAATAATTTTATGGTTTGTTTGATTATTCAACTATGCATGTCTTGCCAGGCAAACACATTTATAGAGAAAAAAATAGATATTTAATTTAGTAAAAAAAAGAATCAGCAATATTCATATTTTGTAATTAGTTTCCACAATTATATGCTTGCTTATCTAAAGGCACAGAAGGGCAATGAATGAAATTGGAATTCTTGAGACTTTTTCCTTTTGCATTTATGTATTTTTTAATTCAAAATTATTTAGGAAAATAGGACATTTATAATTTCAATGCTTGTAAAAAAAGAATAAAGGGACACCGAGCAAATATGTAATTGACAGTTCGACTAAATGATATTTTGTCTGCGTACCACTGTGTGTTTATGTGAATAATGTTCTTGACATGTTCTATGACGATAAGTGCAACTTTTACAGGTCTTTTTTTTGTATGTCAGATTTTACACAAATTATAGCTTCCAAAATAGCTGACACCTCATTTCTGGTTATTTTTATTTTAACCCAATTGCCATTTTACTAATTGAAAAAGTTTAGCTTCAGCAAAATATTTCTACAGGTGCATCTCAATGAATTAGAATATCATCAAAAATGTAATTTATTTCAGTAATTCAATACATTAAGAGAAACACATATGATATAGAGTCATTACAGAGTGATCTATTTTAATTATTTATTTCATTTAATATTGATGATTATGGCTTACAGCCAATAAAAGCCCAAAAGTTAATTATTCAGACAATTCAAGTAGGGAGGTTGAAGGGACTGAGAGATAAATTATGACGTAAATAGGTATCAGAGGCTTCACCTTGTGTGGTTGTGAGAATCACAACCACTATAAAAGCATATCACAGCTGTTGCAGTCCCCAGCATGGTGCTTATAGAGTAGGGAGGATGAAGGGTTAAAAACCATACTGCCATATTCCATGAGGCATCAAAGGGTGAATATAATTTTTATTTATTAGTCAATGCATTTCAGGCTCCCTGGCCCCTTCTTCATGACAGTTTTTGTATTGAATTACTGAAAAAATACATTTTTGTTGATATTCTGATTGATTGAGATGCACCTGTATAATTTTTTATCTTGCAAAGGTGAGTTTGTTTTAGTTTAATATGACAGTCTATTGAAAAAAATCTTTATAGTTTATTTACTATATTTTCAGACAGTAAGACTCTCCTTTCTCCTTTCAGACATATCTCCTTTCAGACATATATTTTTCAGACAGTAAGACTCTCCTTTCCATAAGACACACTTTTGATTTAACCCATTACAACCAATGACGAGTTTAGCTGTCATGAAAGATGTCAGTTCCTGCATCATGACGGCTAAACTCGTCATGGCTTTGAACTGTCACTGCTTGTAAACAAACAGTGACAGTCAAATCTAACTGCTGTCAGTGACAGCTGAGGGTAACCCCCCCAACATCCCCCTAACACCCCCCTAACAGTCCCCTAACAGCCCCTTAACATGCCCCCCTGTGTCCGGCCTGCACCCCCCAGTCCCTGCTATCCACCCGCCCTCCACCTTACATAGTTTTTTCTGCCGGTGGGCTCATGTGCCCGCCGGTAAAGCTGCAGGGCCCCCTCCTCCCTGCTCGTCCCCAGCCCCCAGCTCCCAGCCAACAGCCCCCAGCCCCGCTCACCTATTCCGGCGGGCTGCACGCGCGGTGCACCCGCCCGCACAGTCGGCCTCCTCTGCAGTCCGGTGTGGCCCCTCCTCTTCTCAGGGGCTCCTGCTCCTCATCGGTGGGTAAGTATGAATGAATGAATGAATGAATAGATGGATGTGTGGATGGATGGGTGGATGGATGGGTGAATGGATGGATGTGTGCGTGCGTGGATGTGCGTGTGTGGATGTCAGCGTGCGTGCGTGGTTTGTGTGTGTGCGTGGATGTCAGCGTGCATGAATGTCAGCGTGCGTGTGTGGGTGAATGTGCGTGCGTGGATGTGCGTGTTTGAATGTGCGTGCGTAGATGTGTGCGTACGTGGATGTGTGTGTAGATGTGGATGTGCGTGCGTGGATGTGTGCGTGGGTGGATGTGTGTATGGATGTGCGTGGATGTGATGTGCGTGCGTGGATGTCAGCATGCGTGCGTGGATGTCAGCGTGCGTGGATGTGGATGTGCGTGCGTGGATGTCAGCGGCGTGGATGTCAGCGTGCATGAATGTCAGCGTGCATGAATGTCAGTGTGCGTGCGGGGATGTGTGCGTGTGTGGATGTGCATGTGTGGATGTGTGTGTGGATGTGCGTGGATGTCAGCGTGCGTGAATGTCAGCATGCGTGAATGTCAGCGTGCGTGGATGTGTGTGCATGGATGTGTGCGTACGTGGATGTGTGTGTACGTGGATGTGTGCGTGGATGTGGATGCGCGTGGATGTGTGCGTGGATATGTGTGTGGATTTGTGTGGATGTCAGCATGCGTGCGTGATGTGTGCGTGCGTGGATGTGTGCATGCGTGGATGTCAGCGTGCGTGGATGTCAGCATGCGTGGATGTGCGTGCGTGGATGTGCGTGCGTGAATGTCAGTGTGCGTGCGTGGATGTGCGTGTGTGGATGTGCGTGCTTGGATGTGCGTGCGTGGATGATGGCTGCATAGGTCGATGGGTGCAACAAGGCATCAAGTGTCTTCTTGTTATAGTCTCTGGGATCATAGTCATGGTGCACTCTATAACAGATCATGGTCATACAGTGCACCATAACTCTGACCCCTGAGACTGTAGGAAGAGGACACTTGATCCCTTGCTGCAGTCTCTGGATTGAGCAGAGGCGATCGAGCGTCGTGGGATCTTCGTTGTGGACTACGTCGGAGGCGATCGAGCGTCGTGGGACCTTCGTTGTGGACTACATCGGATCTTTATAATAAAGATGGAGTCCGAATTTTGTTTGTGTTTTTTTTTCAAATAAAAAGATTTTTCTATGTGTGTATTTCTGACTATTTACCAGAGATTCCTAATGGCGGGTCTAACATTGGCCCTATATTATGAATCTCGGGCTTAGTGCCAGCTGCCAATAAAAAGCTGGCATTAACCCCTTTATTACCCAGTTTGCCACCGGCACCAGGGCAACTGGAAGAGTCTGGGTACAGCGCCAGAAAATGCTTGGGCCTCTCCATGCTGCGGATTCCAGCCCCCGGCTGCCTAGTTGTACCTGGCTGGACCAAAAATATGGCGCCATTTTTTTTCTAGAATTAGTCCTAGAAAAAAAATTAAAATGGGCTTCGCTGTATTTTTGGTTGCCAGCCAGGTACAATGAGGCAGCTGGGGGTTGCTGGCAGACCGTAGCTGCCAAGTTGTACCTGGTGGACCAAAAATATGGCGGAGCCCCAAGCCATTTTTTTTCTAGAATTAGTCCTAGAAAAAGAATAAAAATGGGCTTTGCTGTATTTAGATGCATAGTGAACACTTTGAACCCCCAGGTGCTTCACAAATTGATCCGTAAAAATGAAAAAAGAAAATTTGTGTGGGAAAAAAAGTACTTTTTCCTTACTACGGATCAATTTGAGAAGCACCTGGGGGTTGAAAGTGCTCACTATGCATCTAGATGCATTCCTTGGGGGGTCTAGTTTCCAAAATGGGGTCACATGTGGAGAGCTCCAATGTTTAGGCACACATGGGCTCTCCATACGTGACATAGTGTCCGCTAACAATTCCAATAGTTAGAGGACACCATGTCGCGTATGGAGAGCCCTTGTGTGCCTAAACATTGGAGCTCTCCCACAAGTGACCCTATTTTGGAAACTAGACCCCCAGGAAACTTATCTAGATGGGTGGTGAGCATTTTGAACCCCCAGGTGCTTCACAAATTATTCTGTAAAAAGGAAAAAAAAAAGATTTTTATGGAAAAAAAGTACTTTTTCATTTTTATGGATGAATTTGTGAAGCACTTGGGGGTTCAAAATGCTCACCACCCATCTAGATAAGTTTCCTGGGGGGTCTAGTTTCCAAAATTGGGTCACTTGTGGGGGAGCTCCAATGTGTAGGTACACAGGGGCTCTCCAAACACGACATGGTGTCCGCTAACAATTTGATTGAAAAATCAGTATGCGGACACCATGTCGCGTTTGGAGAGCCCCTGTGTGCCTACACATTGGAGCTCCCCACAAGTGACCCCATTTTGGAAACTAGAGCCCCCAGGGAACTTATCTAGATGGGTGGTGAGCATTTTGAATCCCCAGGTGCTTCACAAATTTATCTGTAAAAATAAAAAAGTACTTTTTTTTCACAAAAGTTTTCTTTAGCCTAAATTTTTAGATTTTCACATAGGAAACAGGATAAAATGGATCCTAAAAATTGTTGGCAATTTCTCCTGAGTACACTGATATCTCATATGTGGTCATAAACCACTGTTTGGGCACACAGCAGGGCTCTGAAGGGAAGGAGCGCCATTTGACTTTTTGAATGGAAAATTAGCTCCAAAAGTCAAATAACGCTCCTTCCCTTCTGAGCCCTGCTGTGTGCCCAAAAAGTGGTTTATGACCACATATCAGATATCGATGTACTTAGGAGAAATTGCCCAATAATTATTAGGATCCATTTTATCCCATGTTGCCCATGTGAAAATTGAGGCTAAAAGAACATTTTTGTTGGAAAAATTAAAATGCCATTTTTCCTTCCACTTTGTTTTAGTTCCCGTGAAGCACCTGAAGGGTTAATAATCTTCTTGAATGTAGTTTTGAGTAGCTTGAGGGGTGCAGTTTTTGGAATGGTGTCACTTTTGGGTGTTTTCTGTCATGTAAACCCTCAAAGGGACTTCAAATGTGATGTGGTCACAAAAAAAATGGTTTTGTAAATTTTGCTGGAAAAATGAAAAATTGCTGATGAACTTTGAACCTTATAACATCCAAACGAATTTTTTTTTTTTTCTAAAATTGCACTGATGTAAAGTAGACATGTGAGAAATGTTATTTATTAACTATTTTGTGTCACATACCTTTCTGGTTTAGCAGAATAGAAATTCATAATTTGAAAATTGCAAAATGTTCAAATTTTTTGCCAAATTTTTGATTTTTTCACAAATAATCACAAAAATTATGAACCTAAATTTAATACTAACATGAAGCCCAATATGTCACGAAAAAACAATCTCAGAATCGCTAGGATCCGTTGAAGCGTTCCAGAGTTATTACCTCATAAAGGGACACTGGTCAGAATTAAAAAAACTTCGGTCTTAAGCTTCAAAGTGGCACGGTCCTTAAGGTGTTAAATAGCAGAAAAAAAAATAATATTTTCCCTATTTTTTAAAGATTCCCTAGAAGTAAGTGGGAGGGATCATTAGCACTAATTTTAATGTACTAGGGTACAATAGGAAAGTGGCAAATCTATTGTTAGTGCTTCTCTGCATTATGGGTATTATTCACATAAATCTATGTTACATGCACATACGTTCCCTTTGTTTAAGATTACTTTATTTTGCGCGCTTTTTCGTTAGATCCCTGTATTGCCCTCTACCCCCCACACACTTATCTCCAGTAGAACAATTCAATCACCAGCACTAAATCAAATATTCATGAGTAAAATCTTCCCCTTTCATCAGTCGGCCAGTGTTTCATACCCAATGGACTACCAGCCACACCCATAGATATTGGCGTATTCAGCCATCTTTAGTCTAATATAAATAGGGTCCTTTATTTTTAGTAGTAAAGGACCTATTGTAATGATTTTGGCAGATGATTCGGTTAAACTATTTTGGATTCAAGGAGAAAGAGAATTTCAAGAGCATTGTGTTTAAATTAAATGCATAATTGTAAGGCTAGTATATTTTTTTGCAGTTGTCTCGATAAAAAAAAATAACTTTCGTATATTCTTTAATTTAATGCCCATTGAATGCATAATGTAAAAGGCGTTGACTTTGAATCTAACCTTGAGCTTGTTGACAGTGAGTCTGTAAGGGGTATTTCACACACAGCGAAATCACTGCAGCGTCACAGGTTGTATGATGTAGCAGCGACCTCGCCAGCGATATCGCTGTGTGTGACACACACCAGCGAGCGGCCCCCTGCTGTGAGATCGCTGATCATTAACCAATGGCCTGAACCATTTTTTGATTGGTGATCTCCCGCTGGGCATGCTGCATCGTGGTGTGTGACAGGGGCAATGACCAGTGATCCCCATTCTGCGCCCGAGAACCTGACAGATCCCAATGACCGTCGGGTGTCAGTGCATCACTGGGTCATCGCTGGTAAGTCTGCCTGTCTGACATCTAACCAGCGACCACGTAGTGATGCACCAGCGATCCCGGCCAGGTCGGATAATTGTCGGGATCTAGGTTCGTTGCTTTGTGTAACAGGGCCCTTACACTTACCTTTCTCCTTCTAAACTGCTCTAATTGGATTTATGACTTCATCAAAGTTGAACCTTTCTGTGGTCATGCATTAACTTACAAAGCTTCATGAGAAGACAAGAAAAATACACCCAGTCATCAGAACAAACTTACTGAAGAATTTACTATAAATTTTTTTGATCAATGATAAGCATAGGTAATGGAAACCATATTCTTCAAAAGATGACATTATTCTTTAAACCCCTAAGTTTCATATGTTGCTAGTTGCCAACATTAATTACAAAACTATATTCTAGGTCTAGGGTGCGTCCCACCTGGCGACGCACCGCCGTGGTATTAGGCGACAAGGGCGTGGCCTATTGGTGCCGATATGCCCCTGATTGCCTAATGTAAAGGGGCGATGTCGGCGCCTCTGTGTGCTCGCCTGGTTTCACATCAGTGATGTGAAACCAGGCGGCCAATCTGGGGGCGATGTGTTCATATCGCCCCATGAAATCGGCCGCCGGCGACCTGACAGTCGATGAGAGCCATAGGCTCCCATTGTACTGCATCACCACTGGGGTTTTAAGACACCCCGGCGGCGAAGCCGCTTGTCAGCTCACCAGGGCATCGCCGGAGATGTCTCCCCGTGTAAACAGGGGGGGGCAATGCTGGCGGGGCGCCAAAAATGTGCGCGCTCCCTCCAGTCGCCGCCAACATCTCCGGTGCCGTCGCCAGGTGTGTTGTCACCCTTAGACTTTTACTACATTATCTGAACTACTGGATGCATTGTTTCACAAAATTTAAAACCTTCTTAAAGCACTCTGTTTGCCAAAATGGCTTAATGTTTAAATTATTAATTGAGAGAGACAGAATTTAAACTGTCTAATGCTCCCTAGGTTAAGGCTAGATGGTGACTTTTGCCATGGTACAGGTTGCGTGGCCAAAGATTAATTTGTGCACCTTCTACATTGTAGCATATTGCAGGTGAATGGTGTATCAAAACAAGCAAATCTCAAAAAATAGATTTCGAATATTTGTTACTTACCTGGTGCAGCCATGATACCCAATAGGCTGCAATGAGACTATTTTCACCTGCATTACACTTTGAAGTAGGAGCATCGTAGAGTCGTTTTTGTGGCACACCATCTAGCCTAGTTTTAATGAATATTAGAAACCAGTCTTATCATTAGAATAGTTTACTAACTGTATTACCGTGTTAAGTTCTGATTTTTTTTCTTCTTGCAGTTATTGTAGTATTGTTTGCTGCTCTAAAAAGACAAAGAAAGAAGGAGCCATTGGTCTTGTCAAAAGAGGACATCCGAGACAACATTGTCAGTTATAATGATGAAGGAGGTGGAGAAGAAGACACACAAGCTTTTGACATTGGCACTCTGAGAAATCCCGGTGTTATGGATGATAAAAAACATCGCAGAGACATTGTTCCTGAAAATTTGCTGTTACCTCGGAGAACTGCCTCTGCCCCAGACAATACAGATGTTCGTGATTTTATTAGCCAAAGGTTAAAAGAGCATGATAATGATCCTACTGCACCTCCATATGATTCACTTGCAACATATGCATATGAAGGCAATGATTCTATAGCTGAATCTTTAAGTTCTCTAGAGTCTAGTACTACAGAAGGGGACCAAAACTATGAATACCTCAAAGAGTGGGGTCCACGCTTCAACAAACTAGCAGAAATGTATGGCAACGGGGAGAGTGATAAAGATTCTTAACTTGAAAACTGTGTCATTATCCCTTTTCTTTAATTCCGAAGTGGAATAAATTTACGGGCACTTGGAAATGATATTAACAGTTTTAAAATACATTTTTTTTCTGACACTCGGCACAGTGTTAAAATAATAACAATAACACATTAAAAAAAAAGAAAAAGAAAAAAAAAAAACTTTTTACCACAATCATTTATTTCATCAGTTTTTACTCTATGTAGACTATCACCTTAGTTTATGGCTAATGTTAATTACGATCCATGGATTGAATGCCATGGATACTATGTTGTCTGTCAATTGATCATTTTGAAAACTTGAACAGAAGACTACTTCCTCGAACAAACTCATAAATACATTGCTTCTATTGGGTAATTGGCTGCCTTTCCATTTGCAGCAAGTTTTTTTTTTCCCCCCCGAAGGAACAAGGAAATGATTTTTCTGATACTCTGCAAAGTTATGTACATTAAAATGTACCGAAATGTACATGTGATGTTAGTAGGTGTGATGCAGCTGGTGAAGATATATGTTAGTAGAACGTCATTTCATCCAATAGTATCTTGCCAATGTTTTATATTTATATTTTTGTATTTATTTTTAAGAAATAAACCTGTTTTTACAACTTGCTTAATGGCTAAATGATTTTAATACAAGAACATAGCCAGTAGAAAATATTGTGTAAATTAAGTAAATTAAATTTAGATACATTTGGTATATGTAAATCAAAATTAATTTTCCATTTCCTCATAGCTTTTGGGTTCATTATCGTTTTACTATGTCTTTGATGAAAATGGTTTTGTCTTTATAGAGCTTTTACTTGCAACTAACCACTTAATAGGGCAGATATATTGAAATAACGACTGCAGGTTTTAAAAACAGACTAACCAGAATACTAATGCATTCTCATTTATAGAAATACCAATTGTAATTAAAATAATATAAGCAAGTTAAGGTTTAAATAGCCATCATAGCTCTTAAAGGAAATCTGTCACTAGGTTTTTGCTACCTCGTCTGTGAGCAGCATATTCCAAGAAAAAAGACCCTGATTCCAATGATGTATCACTTACTTTACTTGCTGCAACTGTTGTGACGCAATCAAAGATTTTAGTTGTCATGCAGCAGAACTCAGAAGCAAATCCTGTCCTCGCTACCGCTCTCTATGTACATTGTCTATTGACAATGAGGTGCTTATCAGAGAAGGTAGCATGCAAGTTGTAGTCTGGTCAGTGATAATATCCCAGGGATAAAACCTTTATTGTATAGAAACAACAGAGCACAGCTTAATAAGTGACACATCCCTGAATGTAATGTTTTAACCTTTATGTCATGCATTACAGAGCAAAAATCCTCTGACTGATTCCCTTTAAACTTTATTCAATTATAATACAAATTGTTACCATTCTAAACATTATTAAACTTTATTGCATTCATCATTTGCTTAAGGAAAATCTGTTACAAGGTTTTACTAGGCCATCTAAGGGTACTTTCACATCAGCGTTTTTTTGAAATCGCGACAGATGCGGTGAAAAAAACACGTCTGCCGTGATTAGCGCATACCGGCTGCACTTGCGGCACAGTTGCGGCACAGTTTGGCAAACCCCATACAATGTATATGCGGCTTGCGGCAGGTGCGGCAAGTGCGTTTAGCACTTGCAGCAGGCTGATGGCGTTTTTTTTCGCAGCCGCACTGATTCCAGTGATGCATCACTTACTAATTTGCTTGGTACAGTTTGATAAATTTACTGGTGAGTTTTATAAAACCACACCCACATCATTGATTGGCAGCACTCAATGTACGCTGTGCATAGCATAAATCTGCCAATTAGCGGAGGAACAGGAGACCATACTAAGCACAAATATATGTAAAAGTACATGACAGCCAGTTTACACATTTTCAAATGATAATTAATTAGCTGTTAAACTGCAGAAAACAGCCCAGAGACACATATATGAAATTAGGGTCTATGCCTCTACATACATTATGCAGTCCTAATATTGCAATGGGAAAAAAAGTATTTAGTCCACCACCAATTGTACAAGTTCTCCCACCTAAAGGGATCCTGTCACCTCCAAAATCTACCTAAGCTAGCATAACATGTCCCTGCAGCATTCCCATCACTAATCCCACACGTCTTTTGTCTCATAAAAGCATCCTGTGAAAGTGGATAAAAACGTTTTAATACTTACTCATTAGGTATTATAATTAGCAGGGGCTATATCCTTTAGCCCTTAGGGCGTGTATGTTCTTTGCCCTGTTCGTCAGTAAATCATGCCTTAATGGGCGTGATCTACTATTCATTTTCTAGGCAGGCTCTCCCTTGCTTACAGGAGACTGGGCGGTCATGAAATGATGCAATTCGCATAATTTCCGGTAGCGGGTGACTTAAGTACACCCGCGTCACTCTGTAGGCTTCAAGCATCGCATTGCGCATGCGTGCTGGACACCTAACAGAGCGGCGCAGGTGTACTTATATCACCCCGCTCCTGAAATGACGCGAATTGTGTCATTTCATGACCGCCCAGCGTCCTGTAAACAAGGGAGGGCCTGCCTAGAGAATGAATAGTAGATCACGCCCATTATCTACTGACAAACAGGGCAAAAAACATACACGCCCTAAGGGCTAAAGAAAATAGCCCCTGCTAATTATAATACTTAATGAGTAAGTATTAAAACGTTTTTATCCACTTTCACAGGATGCTTTTAAGAGGCAAAAGAAGTGTGAGATTAATGCTTGGATGCTGCAGGGACATGTTTTGCTAGCTTAGGTGGCATTTTGGAGGTGACAGTATTCCTTTAAAAAGATGAGAGAGGCAAAGTTATTGAGATCATAGGTAGACCTCAACTATGAGATACAAAATGAGAAAACAAATCCAAAAAATCATATTGTCTGATTTGGAAAAAACATTTTTTCAAATTTTGGTGAAAAATATGTATTTGCTCAATAACAAAAGTTCATCTCAATGCTTTGTTTTATATCCTTTGTTGGCAATGACCGAGGTCAAACGTTTTCTGTAAGTTTTCACATGGTCAGCGCACACTGTTGCTAGTATTTTCGCCCATTCTTCTGTGCAGATCTCCTCTTGAGCAGTGATATTTTGGGACTGTTGCTGGGCAACACAGACTTTTAACTCACTCCAAAAGTTTTCTATAGGGTTGAGATCTGGAGACTGACTAGACCATTCCAGGACTTTGAAATGCTTCTTACGAAGCCACTCCTTTATTGCCCTGGCAGTGTGCTTGGGATCATTGTCATGAGGAAAGACCCAGCTACGTTTCATCTTCAATGCCCTTGCTGATGGAAGGAGGTTTGCACTTAAAATCTCACGATACATGGCACCATTCATTCTTTCATGTACATGGATCAGTTGTCTGTTCCCTTGGCAAAGAAACAGCCCCAAAGCATTATACTGCCACCCCCATGTTTCACAGTAGGTATGGTGTTCTTTGGATGCAGTTCAGCATTTTTTCTCCTCCAAGCACAACGAGTTGTGTGTCTACCAAACAGTTCTACATTGGTTTCATCTGACCATATGAAATTTTCCCAATATTTTTCTGGATCATCCAAATGCTCTCTAGAAACCTTCACAAGGTCCCAGACATGTAATGGCTTATGTAGGGGAATATGTCTGGCACTGGAGGATCTGAGTCCCTGGTGCTTAGTGCGTTACTAATGGTAGCCTGTGTTACATTGGTCCCAGCTCTTTGCAGGTCATTCACTAGGTCCCCCCATGTGATTCTGGGATTTTTGTTCACGCTCTTGAGATCATATTGACACCACGGGGTGAGATCTTGCGTGGAGCCCCAGATCGAGGGGGATTATCAGTGGTCTTATATCTCTTTACTTTTCGAATGAAAATGGAACAATACTCCAACAGTTGATTTCTTTACACCAAGCTGCTTGTCTATTGCAGATTCTGTCTTCCCAGTCTGGTGCAGGTCTACAATTTTATTTCTGGTGTTCTTTCACAGCATCTTGGTCTTCACCATGGTCGAGTTTGGAGTGTGACTGTTTGAGGTTGTGGAAAGGTGTTTTTTATACTGATAACAAGTTCAAACAGGTGTCAGTACTACAAGTAATGAGTGGAGAACAGGGAAGCCTCTTAAAAAGCAACAGGTCTGTGAGAGACAGAAATATTGCAAGTTTGTAGGTGACCAAATACTTATTTTCCACCAAAATTTGAAAAAAAAATTCTTTCCAAATCAGACAATATGATTTTCAGAATTTGTTTTATAATTTTGTCTCTCATGGTTGAGGTTTACCTATGATGTCAATTACAGGCCTCTCTAATCTTTTTAAGTAAGAGAACTTGCACAATTGGTGGCTGACTAAAACGTTTTTCCACACTGTAGGTGGCAAAAACCTTGTGACAGATTCCCTTTAAGTGATTTCATACAAAATAATTTATTCATGGTAAGCACTCGTGGCAGGAGTCACATTGAATAGGAGTAGAAGCAGTGGATAAGAAAAGTTCAGCAGTGTTTAAAAATTGTGTTGTGCAGATCTCAAACTTCACAGTATGTTCAAAACTTAATATGCAGGGTTGGCCATTTATATAGATGCACCCAAATAAAATGGGAATGGTTGGTCATATTTACTTCCTGTTTGTGGCACATTAGTATATGGGAGGGGAAAAACTTTTCCAGATGGGTGGTGACCATGGTGGCAATTTTGAAGTTGGTCATTTTGGATCCAACCTTATTTTTTTCAGTGGGAACAGGGTCATGTGACACATAAAACGTATTGAGAATTTCATAAGAAAAACAATGGGGTGCTTTGTTTTACGATAACTTTATTCTTTCATTAGTTATTTACAAGTTTATGACCATTTATAAAATGTGTTCAAAGTGCTGCCCATTGTGTTGGATTGTCAATGCAACCCTCTTTCTCCCACTCTTGACACACTGATAGCAACACTGCAGAAGAAATGCTAGCACAGGCTTCCAGTATCCGTTGTTTCAGATGCTGCACATCTTGTATCTTCACAGCATAGACAATTGCTTTCAGATGAGTGATGAGGCAAACTTTTTTGTGAATGGTGAAGTTAACAAACAAAACCCCCGCTATTGGTCTGACACTAACCCACAGTGGATAGATCCCTCCAAGACTGTTGGAAACAAAAACTGATGGTATGGTGTGGTATATGGGGTAAAAAGATAGTGGGGCCATTCTTCATCAATGGAAAACACAATGCCACTGGATATCTAAAATTTCTACATGATTCAGATATCCAGTGGCATTGAGGTTACCATTGATGATAAATGGCCCCACTATCTTTGTACCCCATATACCACACTATACCATCAATTTTTGTGTTCCAACCGTCTTGGAGAGATCTATCCACTGTAGGTTATTGTCAGAACAATAGTGGTGGTTTTGTTTGTTAACTTCGCGATTCACAAAAAGTTTGCCTCATCACTCATCTTAAGGCAATTGTCTATGCTGTGAAGATGCGAGAGGTGCAGCATCCTAAACAACGGATACTGGAAGCCTATGCTAGCATTTCTTCTGCGGTGTTGCTATCAGTGTGTCAAGAGTGGGAGAAGAGGGTTGCATTGACAATCCAACACAATGGGCAGCACTTTGAACACATTTTATAAGTGGTCATAAACTTGTAAATTGTAAATAACTCATGAAAGCATAAAGTTACTTTAAAACCAAACACACCATTGTTTTTCTTAATAAATTCTCAATACGTTTGATGTGTCACATGACCCTATTACCATTCAAAAAAAATAAAATTGGATCCAAAATGGCTGACCTCAAAATGGCTGCCATAGTCACCACCCATCTGGAAAGGTTTTCCCCCCTCCCATATACTAATGTGTCACAAACAGGACACTGATATCACCAACCATTCTAATTTTATTTAGGTGCATCCATATAAATGGCCCACCCTGTTTATTACTACAGGTATGCATTTTGCTTGGGTAAGTCTCTTTACCAGCCATGAAAATAGTTTATATTGAAAATCTACAAAAATAGATCAAGCATATGTTAAAGAGAGTAGGATTTATGACCATAAAGTAAAGCCATTGTCAAAATGAAGCTGTGATGCTCATTAAGTTGCATGCCTGCAGTGAAGAAAGCTGATCTGTAGTTGTGGAATATTCAGCTTCTAAACTTTTCATAATGACCTAATCCATGCATCCTTTGTGTATAGGGCTAAATTTGGGGGGTGAAGTCTTCTTCTGTTTCTTTCCTCTGCCTATCTCCCGTTTTGTATTAAATTCATCACAACCACCATCATCTTGGTAAGTGGTTCATGCGCTGTGCGATTCTGCAGGAATATTGATAAAATGGCGCCAGAGGTTGTACATGTGCAATCCAAATTCTCAGGTGCTATTTCATTGAAGACAGTCTGTGAAATAACTGTGTATGTAAAAAAATAGTGCCAGAATATCGGTCTGCTTATGCGCTACCCCTTGCATCATTTTATTAAAGAATTGAATACACATAATTGTACTGTGCATGCACCACCCATCGCGTTCATAGCGGAAGAGGTGATGGGGTTAAATAAAAAAAGGGGAGGCAAGCAGAGGGAGGAACAGTAGCAGAAGACTTTACCCCCTAAGTCCCTTTACAATGCACAAGGGATGCAGAAATGACATAACTATGTAAAGTTTAGATGCAGGTATGCATTAAATCAACATCATTATAACAATGACCTTGCATTATAATCCTAAATATTGCTGACAGGTTCCCTTTAAAAGAAAACTTCAGGAAAAAATACCATAGGAAATCTCACTTACTGTATATTCAAAATGAAGCCTGAAAATAATAAGATACCAAGCAGCATTTACATGGGCCATTGAATAGCAACAATCAAAGAACAAAGCAGATAACATCTGCAAATTTTCTTGTACATATAGTAATTTTTATTTGTTGGGCAGAGTGTTACAGATGTCATAATGTACATCAAAGGCATAAACAGAAAGTACTGGAGTTTACAACGTTCTTCTGAATAAAGCAACTTCATCAACCACTGTACAGCTCTATATAAATGCTACAATGAAAGCACACTTTCTGCAGTAAAACATACAAATTCTGCAAAAACCTAAAAACTATATGTCCTACGTTTGGCTGCCAGTACTGAGATATTCAGTTCTGAAGAAACAAAAAATTATCCTGAAAGAGCATTAAAGGCATGTTAATACATTCAGAGTGTATTGGCACACCCCCAATGCACGTATTATCAATTTTGCGCATGGGTCTTAAAGGTGATCATTTTCATTGCTTTACTAAGACCTATACAGCTGTATTACTATACTACTATCATCAGTAGTAGAATCATCCTCAAAGATAGAGAAAGGTAAATATATTTTTGTGGAATTCAATTTTACTTCAATGTTGCAAAAGTCTATATTCTTCAGAATGCAAAGTTTTTGTAATTCACTCTGTTTGAGTTCAGCAATTTGACGCCCAGCTAGCTGGCATTTTGCCTAAAGTTTTAGGACTCATTAAAGGACAATAAAAACAGAAATAACGGTTCTCATCACTCACCTCTCAAGCTCACCACTGCTTGCTCTCCCCTGTTCGGTTCACAGCGCATCTTATTACCACGGCTGCACTCTTCATCTTCATGCTAGGTCAGCATGCATGTCATAAGGTTTAGGTGCACGTTTGCATCATCTCAATTTAACCGGGACCTTAAACCACACATGTGCAGAGATGATCCAAGCTGGACCGGGACATCTCTTAACATACACATTGTAAGGTCACTGCTTTGTCGTAATGTAACACATAATCTAGGAAGTGAATGACAGCAGAAATTTGCCCCAAATGACCACGCATAAGTGCAGGGTTTTTGAAGTCCAAGTTATGGATGGAAGTGCCTACCTAGCATAAAGATGCAGCACGCAGCATCAGTACGAAGATTCACTGACGATTGTATAGTGCACTATGTGCATTGTATGTGAATAGGTATTTGTGTAATGATTGCTTGTTTTTCTATATCTTACATATAATATACACTGGGGCCTGAACATATCCAAGAGGATAATAAGCTACACTTACTTCCCTGAGAATAAAATAGCTGCAAATCGAATTGCATGGTAAAATCCACATATCACATGCTGTTAGGATGTAGTCCAAATTTGTGATGAAAGTTGCAGTTACTCTCAGTGACTGCAGACTATTCACAGCTCGCACACAGCCTACCTTCAAGATTCAACATATCGGCATCAAGAATGGACGGTCATGTGAGTGCAATTATTTGATTTACATATTTTCTGCCACATTCTGACTGAACATACCCGACCTCACTCAATTCACCTGTATTGAGTGAGGTTATGCATTTCTAGTCCGCATATGAATACATATATGTTAATTGCACATTGTGTATTCATCATTTCTCACACTCACCAGCACCAGAGAAACCTGACTGAGTACGATTTGCACAGTGAGAAAATTCAAATGTATGAAGTCACTTAGAGTGACTGCAGACTTTCATCACAAACATGAATAATCTCTTAAAGTATCCTACTATAAATAAAAATATAGTAAAGTTTGACATGTCCGACAGCAAAACACTATTAACTTAATCATATATCACAAAATCTTACAAGTTATGGATTGTTACATGTATATAGGTATAGAACCAATAACAGCACAAGAATACATGACTAAAAACACTAGTAAAGAAATACAGCATCACAACCCTTATCAGTACAGAAATACAACACCAGAAATATAAACAGTACAGAAATACATCACTAGAACTTCATCAGTACAGAAATATAACACAATAACTGTGGTACATGAATATCTCAACAGAACCAATATCAGTACATGAATACATCACTATCACCATAACCAACATTAGTACAGAAACAGATATTCAGAACCACCATCAGTACAGAAATGCATCACCAGAACTACCATTAGTGCATGCATATATCAACTGAATCATCAGCAGAACATGAATGGATCACCACAACCACCATTGGTTTATGAATTTAGCACTAAAATCACTATCAGTACACAATTTCGTTTATATTTTTAATTGCATAAACCCATATTTCTCTGTATGTCCTTAATAATGACAAGAAGACACTATGTGTTATCAGTTATCTTCAGACTGTGGACCAAGCAGGAACCAAAGTATTGATGTTCATTAGTCAAAATCACAAGTAAACATTTAATTCAGTTACCTTATAGGAGACACCTTCACAGCTCATTTCTGAAGCCTTCCATCTCATCTAGCCTTCTGCAGTACATCCCAACATGATTCTATAAAATTAGCATTTATTAGCAATTGTGAAAATAATGCTCCTGAATAAAAACATCTGCCCTATGCTGTGCCTCTAAATAAATAATTGCTCCTCACTGTGTTCCCTGCAAAAAATATGACCCAAACACTGTCAACTTTATGGTACATACCTTCCAGACTGCCCTCTACATTGCCATCATCCACCGCTTGCTCCTCATACTGGTCCAGCACTAATCACCCGGCTCCCCCTTCCTCCCTCCTCCTTTACTCATTTGCTCAACATGCTGTCTCCTCATACAGTTGTGGCCAAAAGTATTGACAACCCTGCAATTCTGTCAGATAATACTCAGCTTCTTCCTGAAAATGATTGCAATCACAAATTCTTTAGCATTATTATCTTCATTTAATTTGTCTTAAATGAAAAAACACAAAAGAGAATGAAGCAAAAAGCAAAACATTGATCATTTCACACAAAACTCCAAAAATGGGCCAGTCAAAAGTATTGGCACCCTCAGCCTAATACTTGGTTCCACAACCTTTAGCCAAAATAAATACATCAAGTAAACATCAATGAGTTTCTTACAATGCTCTGCTGGAATTTCATACCATTCTTCTTTGGCAAACTGCTCCAGGTCCCTGATATTTGAAGGGTGCCTTCTCCAAACTGCCATTTTTAAATCTCTCCACAGGTGTTCTATGGGATTCAGGTCTGGACTCATTGCTGGCCACCTTAGAAGTCTCCAGTGCTTTCTCTCAAACCATTTTCTAGTGCTTTTTGAAGTGTGTTTTGGGTCATTGTCCTGCTGGAAACCCATAACCTCTGAGGGAGACCCAGCTTTCTCACACTGGGCCCTACATTATGCTGCAAAATTTGTTGGTAGTCTTCAGACTTCATAATGCCAGGCACACAGTCAGGCAGTCCAGTGCCAGAGGCAGCAAAGCAAAGCCAAAACATCAGGGAACCTCCGCCATGTTTGACTGTAGGGACCATGTTCTTTTCTTTGAATGCCTCTTTTTTCTCCTGTAAATATTGATGCCTTTGCACAAAGAGCTCTACTTTTGTCTCATCTGACCAGAGAACATTCTTCCAAAACGCTTTAGGCTTTCTCAGGTAGGTTTTGGCAAACTCCAACCTGGCTTCTTTTTATGTCTCGGGGTAAGAAGTGGGGTCTTCCTGGGTCTCCTACCATACAGTCCCTTTTCATTCAGACGCTGACGGATAGTACGGATTGACACTGTTGTACCCTCAGACTGCAGGGCAGCTTGAACTTGTTTGGATGTTAGTTGAGGTTCTTTATCTACCATCTGCATAATCTTGCGCTGAAATCTCCCGTCAATTTTTCTTTTCCGTCTGGTAAGAAGTGCAATATGTGACAAAAAGAAAGCATTTAGGGAATTAAAGCAAGTAGGTAGTGATGAGGCATTAAATAAATACAAAAAATTAAATAACATTTGTAAAAAGCAAATCAAGGCAGCAAAGATTGAGACAGAGAGACTCATTGCCAGAGAAAGTAAAAAGAATCCCAAAATATTTTTTAACTACATAAATAGTAAGAAAGTAAAAAATGATGGTGTTGGCCCCTTTAAAAATAGTCTGGGTGAAATGGTGGATGAGGATGAGGACAAAGCCAATATGCTAAATGACTTTTTTTCAACAGTATTTACACAAGAAAATCCCATGACAGACAATATGATCAGTGATAACAAAAAGTCTCAATTAAATGTCACCTGCTTAACCCAAGAGGAAGTACGGCATCATCTAAAAATCACTAAAATTGACAAATCCCCGGGCCCGGATGGGATACACCCCAGAGTGCTGCAGGAATTAAGTACTGTCATAGATAGACCATTATTTTTAATATTTAAAGATTCCATAATAACAGGGTCTGTACCACAGGACTGGCGTACAGCAAATGTGGTGCCAATATTCAAAAAGGGGACAAAAACTGAACTTGGAAATTATAGGAGAGTAAGCTTAACCTCTACTGTGGGTAAAATCCTAGAGGGTTTTCTAAGAGATGCTATACTGGAGTATCTGAAGAAAAATAACCTCATGACCCATTATCAACATGGTTTTACGAGGGACCGTTCCTGTCAAACTAATCTGATAAGCTTCTATGAAGAAGTAAGTTCTGGACTGGACCAAAGAAATGCAGTGGATGTGGTGTATATGGACTTTTCAAAAGCTTTTGATACGGTGCCACACAAAAGGTTGATACATAAAATGAGGGCAATGGGGATAGGGGAAAATATGTGTAAGTGGATTAAGAACTGGCTTAGTGATAGGAAACAAAGTGTGGTTATTAATGGAACACACTCAGAATGGGTCACAGTTAACAGTGGGGTACCACAGGGGTCAGTGTTGGGCCCGCTTCTATTTAATATATTTATTAATGACCTTGTAGGGGGCATACAGAGTAGAATCTCAATATTTGCAGATGACACTAAACTCTGCAGGGTAATCAATACAGAGGAGGACAATTTTATATTACAGAAGGATTTATGTAAACTAGAAGCTTGGGCTGATAAATGGCAAATGAGCTTTAATGGGGATAAATGTAAAGTCATGCACTTGGGCAGAGGAAACAAAAGGTATAATTATGTGCTTAATTGTAAAACACTGGGCAAAACTGTCACTGAAAAAGATCTGGGTGTATGGGTAGATGACAAACTCACATTTAGTGGACAGTGTCAGGCAGCTGCTGCAAAGGCAAATAAAATAATGGGATGCATTAAAAGAGGCATAGATGCTCATGAGGAGAACATAATTTTACCTCTATACAAGTCACTAGTGCGACCACACTTAGAATACTGTGTACAATTCTGGTCTCCGGTGTATAAGAAAGACATAGCTGAACTAGAGCGGGTCCAGAGAAGAGCGACAAAAGTCATTAGAGGACTAAGGGGTCTGCAATACCAAGACAGGTTATTAAACTTGGGGTTATTTAGCTTGGAAAAACGAAGGCTTAGGGGTGATCTTATAATAATGTATAAATATATGAGGGGACAGTACAGAGACCTTTCTAATGATCTCTTTACTCTTAGGCCTGAGACTGGGACAAGGGGGCATCCTCTACATCTGGAGGAAAGAAGGTTTAATCATAATCACAGACGCGGATTCTTTACTGTAAGAGCAGTGAGACTATGGAACTCTCTGCCACATGCTGTTGTAATGAGTGAGTCACTACTAACATTTAAGAAGGGCCTGGATGCCTTTCTTGAAAACTATAATATTACCAGTTATACATACTAGATTCTTTGATAGGTCGTTGATCCAGGGAATTAGTCTGATTGCCGTATCTGGAGTCAGGAAGGAATTATTTTCCCCCAATGTGGAGCTTAGTGTTGCCACATGGGTTTTTTTTGCCTTCCTCTGGATCAACATGTTAGGCTATGGGTTGAACTAGATGGACTTAAAGTCTTCCTTCAACCTTAAAAACGATGTTACTATGTATGTTACATCAAGGGAGGTTAGCCACAGTGCCATGGGCTTTAAACTTCTTGATGACACTGTGCACGACAGACACAGGAACATTCAGGTCTTTGGAGATGGACTTGTAGCCTTGAGATTGCTCATGCTTCCTCACAATTTGGTTTGTCAAGTCCTCAGACAGTTCTTTGGTCTTCTTTCTTTTCTCCATGCTCAATGTGGTACACACAAGGACACAGGACAGAGGTTGAGTCAACTTTAATCCATGTCAACTGGCTGCAAGTGTGATTTACTTATTGCCAACACCTGTTAGGTGCCACAGGTAAGTTACAGGTGCTGTTAATTACACAAATTAGAGAAGCATCACATGATTTTTCTAACAGTGCCAATACTTTTGTCCACCCCCTTTTTTACGTTTGGTGTGGAATTATATCCAATTTGGCTTTAGGACAATTCTTTTTGTTTTGTTTTTATTGAAGACAAATTAAATGAAGATAATAATACCAAAGAATTTGTGATTGCAATCATTTTAGGAAGAAACTGAGTATTATCTGACAGAAATGCAGGGGTGTCAATACTTATGGCCACAACTGTATATCCCTCCTCCATATAATGACATCGCCTTGACCTGGATTTACCTTTAATTGGTGCTTCAGCTGTACCCATTCCTGAAGGATGCAAATAAAATTGATTGCTGAGAGCCAGCATGTTAGTTTCTCTGAGCCAGCTGTCAACTTGAAAAATCATAATAATGATAGTTACACTTTAATGTATGTGTTTCTGACAATGACAAAAGACCATTAACTGTGTTTCAATATCTATGATTCATCAATAGTGACATAATACAAGAAAATGGTTTGCTGTAGCTTCTTAAATTGCATTAAATTTAGTGAAACAATTGAAATGCTATGTTGTAAAAAGTAACATACCATAACTAATTATCTGGAAGATAATTATAGAAATCACTGCAGTAATACTGTATAACCATTCATACAAAAGCTGATTTCGTTATAGTAATTAGAAAAGTTTCTCGATTATCACGTAATAGAAAAGTTTTAAACAATGCAATAATGACTTCAAGAAGCAGCAGCCAAAATATGTTTCCCTTTTCTGAAGTCCTGTTGAAACAGCTACAATATTTTTCTAACTGTTGCTTGCTGAATAATTGCTGTATATTAACAATGAGAGAATAGATTTTTTTATAGTCACAACACATGGAGCTTCTAGTTTCATTGGGGCTAAATTCACATGTTCATCTTATTCTGTATCGATTTGGACCACAATAGTCAGACAGAACCAATGCTGGTCTGTACAAATATCCAAGTAAGGGTGGAAACACACTATCCTACTTACATGCGAGTCTCTCGGATGAGACTCGGATCAGTGACCCTGAACGGCCTCTCCCTCTCTGTATGGGAGTGTAAGCTGCTTGTGTTTTTGTGCAGCATCACACTTCCATCTAGAGAGGGAGAGGCCGTTCAGGGCCACTGATCCGAGTCTTGTCCGAGAGACTTGCATGTAAGTAGGATAGTGTGTTTCCAGCCTAATAGTGCTCCTAGGATCTGAGCTGCTTTTTCTGGAAAAAAGGACCACACAAGGTCTTGATGCAATTGTGTTTATTCCCAACACGTTTTGATGCTGTCCCAGCTCCTTCTTCAGGGGTACAGGGGAAATACTCGTCTGTGGCAGAGACACAGATTTGGGCTGGTATTGTGGTCTGAGCATGATTTTTTTCATACAGATAAATGAAATCAGTATTGAGTACATCGAAACAGCACTGAATTTCAGTGGCAAAAAAATTTGACAAATAGTGGCAAAATCTGCATTACACCCATATTAGTTGAAAATTCAGCTGTAAATTTATCCCTTATTTAACCCAGGCATTGAAAATCTGCCATGATAAGATCTCCTGCAGAATTTGTGTAATTTGCTCTCAATTTGTAAATGTTAATCTGCATCACCCATCTCGTGCCTTCTGTAATGTGATACAGATTTTCTATTAGAATATTGGTTGCAATTCCCTTGTCTGAACATAACACTCAGTGTCTGAAAGGGAACCAGTCACTCCCTTTGGGCATTTTAAACTGTGCCCATCATCTTACACATAATTTAAATGGGATTCTAGTAACCCCTGTATGTGCTCAGACCTGCCCCTCATACCTAAGAAAATAACTTTTATTCTGTCCAGCACTAGCTTCCTAAAATGTCCGTGAGGCTGCTACATGGTCCTGGTGGATTATGTTCTCGCCGCCCCTGGCTGCCAAACTCGCCCTGCATTTATTAAATATTGCCACCCCCATCTGTGATCAGCGCTTCAGTGACAGCCACACTCGCACCTGCGCAGCGGAGCGGGTGTTCGCACACCATTGAACATAGTGCCGACGTCTAGTGAGGTTTGTAAATTCTCATGAGATTTGTGAAGTCTCGCAAGACATTAGCACTATGTTCAATGGAGAACGGACACCCGCTCCACTGCGCAGGCGGCTGTCACTCAAGCACCGTCACAGTTTGAGGTGGAAATTTTAAAAAAATTCAGGAAGAATTTTGCAGCCAGGGGGCTGCGAGGACAAAATCCACCAGGGCTATATAGCAGCCTCCCGAACCTTTTAGGAGGCCAGCGCTGGGCAGAATAATAGTTATTTTCCAGGATGAGAGGCACGTCTGGGCACATAGAGGGGTTACTAGAACCCCATTTACATTATATGTAAGCTGGTGGGCACAGTTTAAAATGCCCTAAGGGTGACAGGTTCCCTTTAATTTTAATTTTTTTTGTCTTTTTTTAAATACATATTCCCATACTATTTGAAGTAAATGTACCAATAATTAGCAAAATAAACTCAAAGGAAGCAGCTTTTAATCTCATGGGATTTATTTGTTATGTTTCAAGGAAATAATATAAAACGTTAATGCACTTGAGTTCCTTTATCAGTTGATTGATTAGTAGTGATGAGTGAATGGTGAAATATTTTTTACTATTTGGATATTTATCCAGAATGCCAAACCCAATGCCATCAGATCCAGGATGGTGTATCTTTTTCTATAGAACCCAATGCCAGTCAGTTAGTCATGGGCTCCGCCCCCACACAGCCAGCCATGAACTGCATATTTCCAGGGAGGGTGTGCTTTGCTTTTTTGTGTGCTCACAACATACACTTTGCTCTACCCCAAAGAGAGCCTGGCTCCATCTATTGTCCCATTGATGCGGGCTGCCATATTTGGCACACATAAATAGAAAGAAAGATGTTTTAAAGAGAAATGGTCATGAAAAAAGTATTGCCTGAAGATACAGGGTTTAAAGCATTCCAAAGCTGCCTACCAGCAATGCAGAAGGCATGGTTACTGGGAGAAAATTAACTTCCTCCCGGCAGTCACGGGATTTTAGTCATAGGCCGGACAGTTTTAGATTGCTATTAACCTGTAGATTAACTACACATCTGCATGTTAATAACATTTTTATCATGAAAGGTTAGCTTTAAAACATTCATAATTACATGAGTTCTTTGGTTTATACAAGTTGTCCCCTATAAATGGAATAAGTGATAGCTTGATAAGTATCTAGATAGTATAAGTAAGCAACTCTGAGCTTCAACTCCTTCCATATGTTTTCTATGGGAGTAAGGTCTGGAGACTGGCTAGGCCACTCCATGACCTTAATGTGCTTCTTTTTGAGCCACTGCTATGTTGCCTTAGTCATTTTTGTGCTAAAAAACCCAGCAATGACTCATTTTTAATGTCCTAGCTGAGGGAAGGAGGTTGTCACTCATTATTTTAAGATAGATGTCTTCTTCTATTGTCCTATTGATTCAGTGAAGTAACCATGTGCACGTTGCAGAGAAACATCTCCAAAACATAATGTTTCCACCGCTATGCTTGACAGTGGGGACAGTGTTCATTGGGTCATAGGCAGCATCTTGCTTGCTTTAAACACCGCGAGTAAAGTTAATACCAGAGATCAATTTTTGTCTCATCTGACCACGGCATCTTCTCCCAATCACTTTCAGAATCACAAAAGTGTTAATTGGCAAACTTCAGACAGGCCTGCACATGTGCCTTCTTGAGCAGTGGGACTTTGCGGGCACTGCAGGAATTTAGTCCATTACGGCGTCATGCATTACTAATGGTTTTCTTGGTGATAGTGGTTTCATCTACCTTGAGTTCATTAACAAGTTCCCCTCATGCAGCTTTACGCTGATCTCTCTCCTTCCTCATGATTTTGAATTTCCTACAAGATGAGATTTTGCATGGAGCACCAGATTCATTTCGATTGATACTCATTTTGTATTTATTCAATTTTCTTACTATTGCAGCAACGGTTGTCTCCCTCTCCCCCAGTGTCTTACTTATGGTTTTATAGCCCATTCCAGCCTTGTGCAGGTTTAAGATCTTTTCCCTGACATCTTTAGAAAAATATTTGGTCTTGCTCATGTTGTAGAGGTTAGAGTCTTATGGTACCTTTACATGCCGCTACAGCCGGGTGGAAACAACCGGGTTTATGAGACAAATGTATTTTGCACCGTCAAATCAACCCGAGGTAGCGGCGTGTGAAGGCGGTTGTTGCCACTTGTCACTTGAGGCACCTGTTTCAGAGCAGTGCTCTAAAACAGGTTGATTTCAACCCGATGGTAACGGCGTGTAAATACGGTAGGGTAAGGTTTATTCGTCACCTAGATAACTCCCCGGGGCGTGACACAGCCTCCGGGAAACCACCCCCCTTTAGCGATCATTGGTGGAAGCTCCTGGGTGGTGGTTGGTTGTCGCTGTGTAGGGCGGCATATTTAATGAGCTGACCAGTCACACTACACAATTGCTCGAGCGTCGTGTATTAGTCAGCCTCTTGCGCTGCCTGGCCAATCATGATGCTATTGCTTTGTCCTATCAGCGTACGAAATTCTCGTAATCCACAATTCTGGCACGCCTATGTGTTGTCCCTGCTGCACCAGGTCCACCCATATTACCTTGTTGTATCGGCGTGTAAATGAGGTAAGGTGCTCTACAGAAGGTAACTTTAGGCACCCGGCGGTGCATCCAAAGATAGATTCAACCTTCTGTAAAGCACCTTGTAGCGGCGTGTAAAGGCGGTATCGGGTACCGTTTGTAACCGTTGGTGCGTGCTCGTGCACGTGAAGCACCCGGTTGTTTCCACCTTGTTGTAGCGGCGTGTAAAGGTACCTTTACTGATTAATTGAGGGTGTGGACAGGAGTCTTTTATACCGGTGACAATTTAAGACAGCTGTTCTTAATGCAGGTAATGAGTTGATTAGGAGCATCCAACTGGTTTCTAGAAGACAGAACTCATAATGGTTGGTAGGGGATCAAATAATTATTTTTCTCTTCAAAATGCAAAACACATTTATATAATTTAGGGATTTTCTGGATTTCATTTTTATGATATTCTATCTCTCACTGTTAACATTAACCTACCCTTAAAATTATAAACAATTCATGTCTTTTTCAGTGTTTAAACTTACAAGATCAGCAAGGGATCAAATAATTATTTCCTTCACTGTATCAATCTATCTATCGACCTCTCTATCTGTATATCTATCTGTCCATTTCTCTTTATCTATAGACACAGTGGGTCAAATAAGTCTTAAAAATATCACCAATTTGTTAAGCAATATATTTCTAAAGGAGCTATTAATATGAATTTCTCTTCAGATGTCAGTAACAACCAATCCAATCTACATCGGAAAAGAAATCAAAGCATAGATATCCATACATTTAGTGATGTGCAAAAATTTGAAATTACACAAGAAAAAATGGACACGTGCAGAAAGAGAGCTTCTAAAAGCCATAAAAAATAATGACGCCAGCTAAAATCTATCAATAATTAGAAAACAATCTTTTCACTTAGTGAAAAATAATATCAGATGGTTCAACTAACAGATTCTAAGAAGGTGTCTCATTACCAAGTTGCCACATATGAAGCTTCTCATGTTGGGTATAACCAGTGAGCTGTCTCAAGAACTTTGAAACCTTACTGTTGCTTACTGATGACATTGGTTACAGAAAAAATTCAAAGCTACTGAAGGTTCCAGGGAGCAATGAAGGGGGTCATAATCCAGAATTTGAAACAACATGATCTTATCAAAAAACAGCCACAACCAGACAATGATCCCAAACGCACAAGATTTTAAGCAAAGGAGTGAAAAAAAATATCAGAAGAGTTATCCATATCAGCAGGTACATTTTTTTTCAAAGAAAATAATTAATGCACTCAACCTTCTTGGCCTGTATGCACACTCACCAAGCAAGACCTTATTCCAAAGCAAAAAGTATGTTCAAGTGCCCTCGCGGACAGGATTTCTCCAATCTTGTATCTGTACGACCGAATTGTCCACATTCATTGTTACTTGTATTGTTACTATGTTACTTGTCCTAGTCTGCCCCTTTTAGCATGTAAAGCGCCATGGAATATAATGGCGCTATATAAATAAATAATAATAATAATTTAAAATATGCTCAAGAACATTGAGCCAAACCTATGAAATAATAGAAGAATAACGTCTGCTCAGATGAGACCAAAATTGATCTTTTTGAATGACATTTTGAACACCATGTTTGGAGGCCAAAATAGAACCTTTTAAATTATATGTACTTAGACAATTCATAATGTGTTCAATACGCTCACTTTATAAATTTATAAATAATGCTAATTTATTCAACTGCATTGATGAGTACTTTATTTTATTTTATTTATTTCTCAAAGAAAGATATGGCCTGCATTGTAAAATATGGAACTTTGTTAAGTATGTAAATATTTTAATTTAACAAAATGACTGGGTAAAAATATAGTGATATGATTAATTTTACTAACTATCATTTAGGCCTTTAGGCTCCTAATTTACAAGCTTTATCCATGTTTTTCTTGGATGGAGCATGTATTTATTATATTATATCACACCAACTGGTCTCCAAAAGAAAAATGTAGACGTAATTTTTATCTTAATTTTTTATCATAGTCATGTATAAAACGGGTATATTTATGTCTTTGTAAAACTTGTACAGCACTTGAATACTATCCTAGTTGCATTCTAGTCCTGTTCATCTTTCATCTTAATTTTGATAGAAGCTTTAGAAATTTTTATAAAATGTTTTCTTGGCTTCAAGAAAAACTAAATAAACTGAGACTAAAAATTGACACATTCACCAAATAGTGACGAACAACAGTTTTTTTATTTGTTTTATTTTAAAGAAAATCACTGATGTCTGAGTGATGTCTTACAAACACTTTAAAGCTATGTTTTGTTTAAGGAAATGTTTTTGGCCTTTGAAGAAATTGTATAACAGTAGTTGCACAAAGCTTATTTACCTTTGAGCTATCTAAGGATACTGAAGCTCATCTTAAATACCATAAACTGCCTGTACACAAAAATACGAAGACATTTCTTAAAGGGAATCTGTCAGGTCAAAAATCCATATGTAACTGATAGCATTTCCTAATTCCTCTGGTGAAGCTCTTTCTATTCATGTATTTCTTTTATTTTTTTTCTCACCCCCCCAACTTCTGTAAACTGAAAATAAACAGATTAATTCCATCTGTCAATTACAGTGAGTGATCACTTAGTTCTCTGTTGCAAACTCCCCAGGGATTAATATTCATGTAGTGACATCACTGCATTACTCTTCTCTGCTAGCGCTTATTCAAAGTGAAAATGAAAGCAGGAGTGAGACACAGAGCACAGGGGGGAGGGGAGGGAATAGCTGCCTGGGAAGGAGTGAATAATAAATGAACATTTACATTCACTGGACTATTCAGCAATGAAAGTAATGGACCGGACTAGTGAAGCAGCTGCCTGCAGAGAGTGCAAGTGCTTTTAGTAAGAGAACTACCAAGGGTACAGTAACAATGTTTACATATTCTGAATTGTTTGCTCGAGCACTATTCAAGGGTGATTACCTGACAGAGTCCCTTTAAAGGGTTTGTTCTGCTAATTTCAACATTGGGAGGCATGTATTACCTGCAATATTACCTGCCACCTCAACCCCCCAATGCAAAAGTGCGCAGAGCACAAGTAATATTTTTTCTTTTCTATTTTTTTTTTTTAAAAAACCCTTCAATCAATTATATTTTTAGACTCCATCAACTCTCATAGTGAGAAAATATTCATACTCTTAAATATGAGTCAAAACATTCTGTAAATAGTTACATTGACCGAATATGATAATCTGGAAGCATATACAATACCAACTTGTAAGTATCTAAAGAAAAGGAATCAGCACAAACATTTTGAACGATTCTGTAGACATCTCTTAAGACAAAACATAGTAGTTGCCAATCATAAACAAATATGGAGAGTGAGGAAGTATCCAGAAAAATGAACGATTTATTAACCTTTGCGATGGTTCTGTTTCATTGATTTTTTTATGCTTGGTAAAAGTTGATTGGAGCTAAAATTTTACATGTATAAAGGGGCTGTCCACTATTCAAAAAATCCTTTCTTAATCACTACAGATAAGATAGTGATAGTAACACGTTAACTCACCTCCAATGTCTGAACTGTTCCAGCCATATGGAAACTGACTGTCTGGTGCTGTGTTACATTACACAGCACCAGCGGTGTATTCAATATCCTTCCTTTAGATGTAATTGACATCCACAGAAAGTAAGAAAGCAATCACAATTCTAATGTCCTCATGTCAATTAGGTCTAAAGTAGGGGATTATGAAGTGACCAATGACATAATGTGGCACAAGATTTTGCATTTTAGCTAATTACTAAAGCATATTCCAGATTAAGTTGTTTAATCAATATGGGCTTTAATGTAGATTCTCAGCTATTATTTGGGAGTAATTACACCCTAATTTGAATAAGGGTATAGGAATTATAGCTCTTTAATATGTAGCTGTATCTTTTTTAAGTGACCATAAGTAATTGTACAATTACCTTTACAGTTCTTTAATGTGCTATATGGGCTATTCCCTCATTAATCCAACATTAATTAAGAGGATACAGGTCTGGAACTGATTTAGGTGTGACATTTACATTTGGAAGCTTTTGCTGTTAACTTTCAAAATGCAGTCGAACAATCTCTCAAAGGAAGCAAAACAGACATTCATTAGGCCGGAAAAACAAGAAATCCACCATGGAGTTAGCAGAAATGTTATGAGTGGCCAAATTAACAAAGAGCTCAATGGTGAATTTGGGAAGTCAAAAAGTCTTGGATGTACATGGAAGAAAACAGTGGTGGACAATCACAGAATCCTTTCCATGGTGAATTAAAACTCCTTGACAACATCCACCCTGAATGAAAAACCAGGAAGTAGGTGTTTAAATATCTAACTCTAACATAAAGAGATTTCACTAGAGAAAATACAGAGGGTTCACCACTAGGTTCAACAAATAAATCACCTCTAAAAATAGAAACACAAGGTTAGCCTTTGCCCAAAAAAAATATGAAGGAGCTAGCCCAGTTCTGGGAAAGCATTCTGTGGGCAGATTAAACTAATATTAACATTTATCAGAATGATAGGAAGTATAAAGTATGGAAAAGGCCATGAATGGCTCACGATCCAAAGATTATCACGTCCTCTTTAAAACAAGGTGGAGCCAATTGATGGCATGACTTCCAATAACACTGAGTCACTATTATTTAAACATGATGTGACTGAAGACACAAGCATACATATGATTTTTATAGTGTACAGGTATATACTTTCTGCTTAAGTTTAACCAAATGCAGGGAGCTTAATTGGTCGGGCTTCACAGCACACATGAGCAATGTCCCAAAACATACAGTGAAAGCAACCCAAAATATTTTTAAGGCAAAAAAACTGAATATTCTAGCAATCTCCAGATGTCAACCCTATCGAGCGAGCATTTCACATGCTTATCAAAAACTTAAAGGGATGCTCCGAGAAATGTAATTAAAATGAATAAAGCACTTTGAAATATTAAACATTTTACTAAGTACCTTTATTTAGCAAAAATGTAGCAAAATGTTCATCTTTAGTTAGGATTTGACAAATGTCAGCTCCCATCGGTTTCCCTGCTTTGCTACATCTTAGGACAGGCTTCAAAAAGACGTCTGTTGAACACAGACACAGGTGAGTGCAGCATATATTATACAAGTATTTACCGGCTTATTGGAGCGCAGGGATGGAAATCAGTCAGGGGACACAATTAAAACAGACCTTTATTGACCCCTTGTGCTGCCACTATGCTTTTCGACAATAATTCAGCTGTCTTCATCAGGTGAATACCGAGGAGCTTCAGCAGAGATTCCGGAGTGCACCGCTACACTAGGATGCATTATCCAGGGTTGAGCGTTGTTTTTATCCATTTAAATTTATGTATAAATATACAGAGGCCCCCCCTGCTGGCACACGGATCCCCCCCATCGGTATACAGAAGCCCCCTGCTGGCACACAGCCCCCCCTTTAGTATACAGAGGCCCCCTGCCTCCGCACTGATCTCACCCTCCGATGTCCGCAGGCACCCCGGGTCCTCCGTCCACTCTCCTTGCTGTATGCCGGCGGGTTCTACATGTGACCGCTGGGCGCAGTGATGACGTCATCCCTGCTGTGCCGCTCTCAGCAAACCTGGCATACAGCAAGGAGAGTGGACAGAGGACCCAGGTGCCTGCGCACATCAGAGGGTGAGATCAATGCGGAGACAGGGGGCCTCTGTATACTGAAGGGGGGGCCGTGTGCCAGCAGGGGGCTTCTGTATACCGATGGGGGGGCCGTGTACCAGCACAGGGGCCTCTGTATACCGATGGGGGGCCGTGTGCCAGCAGGGGGCCTCTGTATACCGATGGGGGGGCTGTGTGCCAGCAGGGGGGCCTCTGTATATCGATGGGGGGCCGTGTGCCAGCAGGGGGGCCTCTGTATATTTATACATAAATTTAAATGGATAAAAACCACTGTTGCCAGATATTACATGTACAATTGTTCGACAGAATTCCTTTTTAAATAGGATTTTAGCAAAAATATTGATCTTGGTTTTCCAAAAAATCCTTACGTGATGGAAAAAAATGGAGGTCATTTTCGTAATCAGCACACCAAATTACATAAAAATCTGTGAAAACTTCTCGTGTATTTTTTTCATCACAGGCCTGTGTATAATTAAAGCATACATTTTTCTCAAAAAAAATATAGAGAAATCTATTTTAATAAACTTTCAAACATATTTTAGAAAAAATTGTGGTTGAAAACCATTCATAAACCTTCCACAAGGTGTCCCCACTAGATTGTGTCTGAAGAAGACCTATGCTCCTTCTCAGTCAGTTCCATATTCAAGCTTCTCACACTGAATACAGGACATGTATCCATATAAAGGAGGAGTGGACGAGGCCTACACAGTGTGCGAGCTGCTGACTGCAGCTGATGAGGTGACGATGTATCAGATTACCACATGCTACAGCACAGTGCTAAGCAATGTCGAATGCCAGGATCAGTGCAAACTTCTCTTCCTTGGCACAAGCTACTGGCCTGTCTATGGCTCCACAGAACTATGTCACAATCTCTGTTAACCCTTCTCTGCTGGCACATCACACTGCTCACTATCAGCTTGCTCTTTGAAGCTGTGTAAATACACACACAGTGCTGGTAGACACTGAAGGACGCTGACCACACCCACACAGCCATAAAATGACAAAGTAGGACGAGACCTACGAAATGCATAGACCCCGCACATCCTATGCATTTGGTGCTCGCTAACAACCCCTGACCAACGGACGCCAAGTCACATCCATAGCAACAACTGAATTCACATGACCGCAACAGATTATCTGACCGCAAACATCCGGTGACGTCAGCAGACCTAGAAGCCAGGCACATCACCGTCGGCTGCTGTGTTTGCAGACCTGCCCGTGTACCACAGTATTGAGGGGAAACTGACTAGTCATTCTTAGGGGCGCCAACTGAATATAATGGAAGGACTTACCACTACCAACTAAGAGTGAGTACATATGAGATATTAGATTAGCCTAACTATACATTCTGCAAACTAAAGTCTGAGGCAATTGACAAATACATAGCATGATTTAGTTTGCAACAAGGGCAACGGAGCTAATGATCATATGTTTATATAATGAAGTTCCTCATCACATATACTGTTGGAATCACCATTCAGTGAGTCTGACTATGTGTTATACACTTGCAGGCTGAAATTAATGATCAAGATCCCAGCGCAGGTGGTTATAAGATAGCTATAAGGTCTGTGTATATATATGAAAAATTGTCTATGGTTACACTAATAGTAATAATCAAACAGGTTCTACATGTACCGTATATTTTTAGGCAGGAGTATCCCATCTAAACCGCACCATATACAAGCAGAACATTTATAAGGCATGTATGGTTCATGAGGTGTCATTAGACATACAACCCCGGTATAATCAATAAACTTAATTAAATTTTGTTTAATTAGACTCTTCTATACAAACAGACCACCACAGAAGGGGGCCTTTATCAACATAACCAAAGCACCTCAAGGTGAGATTGGTGATTTAATATTCTACACATTAACTTGGAACCATAAGCAGAATTAATTACATACCATTTTCCTTAGGCCCCTTTCACATCAGCGGTAATCACTGATCATGGCAGTTGCGGTGAAAAAAAACGCAACTGCCGCGATTACCGCATAACGGCCGCACTTGCGGTTCACCTGCGGCAAGCCCCATTCAATGTCTATGGGGCTTGCGGTAAGTGTGCGGCAGGTGCGGTTACGGCACTTGCGACAGATGCGGCCAAGAAAAAAACAGCGGCTGACCACGTTTTTTTCACGTCCGCAAGTGCCACAAGTGCCGAAACCGCAACTATACCGCATTTGCTGCACCTGCCGCAAGCCCCATAGGCATAGCATGGGGCTTGCGGAAAGTGCAGCTGTTATGCGGTAGTCACGGCAGTTGCGTTTTTTTCACTGCAACTGCCGCGATCAGCAATTACCACTGATGTGAAAGGGGCCTTAGATGACAACAACACACTGAAGAGACGATACAGTGATACACAAGTGAAGATCCCATAAACAACAGTCCACCAGTGGAAACAACCATGTGATACACTTACTTTTATGAACATTGTTTTTACTAATTGAACATGTTGCACTGACTTAAGATTGAACTGATTACAAATTTTATTTTAAAAGATTTGGAAATAAATCAATATTTTTAATCCAAATTGGTTTATGACTCAATTCTAGATTGTATGGGATCTAATTGAAAGGTGTCTATATAGTAAGCACTAGATCTTAAATATAAGTTTTAAAGCCATAAAATACATTTTTTAAAAGAGAACAGAAAAATGTGAGAAAAATAAGTCACATGGTACAAAAAAGCATTATCTTAGCTGCTATGCGACCCATCATTAACAACCAGTGAAGTATTGTACATATATTTTTTTAATGAAATGACATCTACATCTTAAGAATTCCCTACAAAGTATCAAAAATTATCATTTTATTATTGGTAAAGTAAATGTGTCCAATTCATTTTCAGCCTACCAAATTAGGAGGCTTTGTAAAAAAATGGTTGCAATTCCTAAATTTTTCACAGGGTGTTTGTTTTCAATGTCTGTAATTAAACATAAAATTCTATACTTCAATTGCACTTAACTTGTTTAATTTTAAATGAAAAATAGAGAAATGCAGAGTCCAAATCACGAAGATTTGTTTACTGAGCGGACATGGCCTGTCTGCTATGGTGTGAGAACATACCAAGCAGAAGCTCTGGATCCCACAGCACATTATAGTCTTACCTGCCACTCTAGCTGCCCTGATGCTGCAGAAAAAGAGACTGCTGACGTTGGAGGGTCGGATGGAGGGATCCTCTGTTCCTTGTCTGATGGGGAGAATTGTTAATTACTAGTGATGAGCGAGTACGCTTGTGACTACTCGGTACTCGCACGAGTATCACTGTACTCGGGCTACTCGGCGAGTACCGAGTAATCTCGCAATACTCGTGCTGTACTCGGGGTCCTCAGCCCTGCATGTTGGTACTCTTTAGAGAGCCAGCCCACATGCAGGGATTGGCTGGCAGTCACTGCAATGCCACAGCCTGTTAGTTGTGGCATTGCAGTGATTGGCCGTCCCGCACAGCGTGACCGAGCCTTTATAAGACCGGCCACGATGTGCTCTGCATACAGCGATCCAGACAGTCAGTGTAGGGAGAGTGTCTGCTGCTGCTTAGGGACAGATTTGTGGCCCTCATAGGTAGATCCGGAGCAGGGCTGCAAACTGCTGCTGACCAGAACAGTCCTTCTCAGGACTAATCTAGGAGGATATAGGCAGGGTGATCCAGATCGGAGTCCAAGCGTTCCAGTGACCAGAACAGTCCTCAGGAGACTGTTGTAGCTGACTAGCTGTATACAGGCAGGGTCAAATATCGATATCCATCTTTCCTATGATCAGAACAATCAGGAGACTGTAGTAGCTGACTAGCTGTATACAGGCAGGGTCTAAAATCCATATCCAGCTTTCCTGTGACCAGAACAGTCAGGAGACTGTTGTAGCTGACTAGCTGTATACAGGCAGGGTCTAAAATCCATATCCAGCTTTCCTGTTACCAGAACAGTCCTCAGGAGACTGTTGTAGCTGACTAGCTCTATACAGGCAGGGTCTAAAATCCATATCCAGCTTTCCTGTGACCAGAACAGTCATGAGACTGTTGTAGCTGACTAGCTGTATACAGGCAGGGTCTAAAATCCATATCCAGCTTTCCTGTGACCAGAACAGTCCTCAGGAGACTGTTGTAGCTGACAGGCTGTATACAAGCATGGTCTAAAATCCATATCCAGCTTTCCTGTGACAAGAACAGTCAGGAGACTGTTGTAGCTGACTAGCTCTATACAGGCAGGGTCTAATATCCATATCCAGCTTTCCTGTGACCAGAACAGTCAGGAGACTGTTGTAGCTGACTAGCTGTATACAGGCAGGCTATCCATATCCAGCTTTCCTGTGACCAGAACAGTCAGGAGACTGTTGTAGCTGACTAGCTGTATACAGGCAGGGTCTAAAATCCATATCCTGCTTTCCTGTGACCAGAACAGTCAGGAGACTGTTGTAGCTGACAGGCTGTATACAAGCAGGGTCTAAAATCCATATCCAGTTTTCCTGTGACAAGAACAGTCAGGAGACTGTTGTAGCTGACTAGCTCTATACAGGCAGGGTCTAATATCCATATCCAGCTTTCCTGTGACCAGAACAGTCAGGAGACTGTTGTAGCTGACTAGCTGTATACAGGCAGGGTCTAAAATCCATATCCAGCTTTCCTGTGACCAGAACAGTCAGGAGACTGTTGTAGCTGACTAGCTGTATACAGGCAGGGTCTAAAATCCATATCCAGCTTTCCTGTGACCAGAACAGTCCTCAGGAGACTGTTGTAGTTGACTAGCTGTATACAGGCAGGGTCTAATATCCATATCCATCTTTCCTGTGACCAGAACAGTCAGGAGACTGTTGTAGCTGACTAGCTGTATACAGGCAGGGTCTAAAATCTATATCCAGCTTTCCTGTGACCAGAACAGTCCTCAGGAGACTGTTGTAGCTGACTAGCTGTATACAGGCAGGGTCTAAAATCTATATCCAGCTTTCCTGTGACCAGAACAGTCAGGAGACTGTTGTAGCTGACTAGCTGTATACAGGCAGGCTATCCATATCCAGCTTTCCTGTGACCAGAACAGTCAGGAGACTGTTGTAGTTGACTAGTTGTATACAGACAGGGTCTAAAATCCATATCCAGCTTTCCTGTGACCAGAACAGTCAGGAGACTGTTGTAGCTGACTAGCTGTATACAGGCAGAGTCTAAAATTCATATCCAGCTTTCCTGTGACCAGAACAGTCCTCAGGAGACTGTTGTAGCTGACTAGCTGTATACAGGCAGGGTATAAAATCCATATCCAGCTTTCCTGTGACCAGAACAGTCAGGAGACTGTTGTAGTTGACTAGCTGTAATACAGGCAGGGTCTAAAATCCATATCCAGCTTTCCTGTGACCAGAACAGTCCTCAGGAGACTGTTGTAGTTGACTAGCTGTATACAGGCAGGGTCTAAAATCCATATCCAGCTTTCCTGTGACCAGAACAGTCAGGAGACTGTTGTAGCTGACTAGCTCTATACAGGCAGGGTCTAATATCCATATCCAGCTTTCCTGTGACCAGAACAGTCAGGAGACTGTTGTAGCTGACTAGCTGTATACAGCAGCGCATCCAATACCAGCTTTACCTAGTGACAAACCATCGAGAGACGTTTACAGTGATACACTGGATCATAACGACAGGTCTAAAAACCATTATCACTTTTTTGACATGACAAACAGTCCTGACTAAGATTGTAGCTGATACAAGGTGTTATTTAAAGATGGTCAAAAATCAATATTTATCCAAGTTTTTGACAATCAGTCAGGGACTGATTGAGGTGTACTATTAGTAAGCACAGATCTAATATAATTTACCAAATACTTTCTGAGACCAGAAAAGTCAGGAGAATGTATGTAAAAAAGCATTATCTTAGCTGCTATACACCAGTGAAGTATTGTCTATAAATATCCTACTTTAGATTCCAAAGTCTTATCATTGTGTACCATGAACATTCCTCATGGAGGCTTTGTAAGTTGATCTAATTTTACAGGGTGGTTTCTGTCTAATTACCATATTCATACTTTCCTTACTGAATTTTAAATGTAGGAGCAGACATGGTTTGTACTGACGACTTTGTCTGTATACAGACAGGAGTCTGTAAAATTATCTATATCCACTTATCCTGTGCCAGAAAAAGAACTCGTATCAGGAGACCTGTTCTGTCTGATGAGATGTATTACAGTGATGAGCGAGTACCTTACACTCTACTCCACGTTTCACTGACTGGACTCGATACCAGTCGCGAACTGTTGTACGGTTCACCTGCATGTTGCACTCTTAACAGAATGCAGGGATTCTCATCAAATCCACAGCCAGTTGTCCATGTGACCAGCACAGCAGGAGACTTTATGAGACCGACAGGCTTCACACAGCGACCAGGGTCTTAAAGTTCTCTCTCAGCAGATTTCCTAGGTGACCAGAACAGGCTCAACGCTGGACGACTGTCTGTCAGTGACTAATCTGGAGTATAGGCAGGGTGTATCCAATCGATCCAAGCTTTCCAGTGACCAGAACAGTCCTAGGAGACTGTTGTAGTTGACTAGCTGTATACAAGCAGGGTCTAAAATCCATATCCACTTTCCTGTGACCAGAACAGTCCAGGAGACTGTTGTAGCTGACTAGCTGTATACAGGCAGGGTCTAATCCATATCTAGCTTTCCTGTGACCAGAACAGTCAGGAGACTGTTGTAGCTGACGAGCTGTATACAGGCAGGCTAATTCCATATCCATCTTTCCTGTGACCAGAACAGCAGGAGACTGTTGTAGCTGACTAGCTCTATACAGGCAGGGTCTAATATCCATATCCATCTTTCCTGTGACCAGAACAGTCAGGAGGACTGTTGTAGCTGACTAGCTCTATACAGGCACGGGTCTAATATCGATATGCAGCTTTCCTGTGACCAGAACAGTCAGGAGACTGTAGTAGCTGACTAGCTCTATACAGGCAGGCTATCCATATCCATCTTTCCTGTGACCAGAACAGTCAGGAGACTGTTGTAGCTGACTAGCTCTATACAGGCAGGGTCTAATATCCATATCCAGCTTTCCTGTGACCAGAACAGTCAGGAGACTGTTGTAGCTGTATACAGGCAAAATGCGCAAGGGCGTTGGCAAGGAACAAGGAAGTGGACATGATGGTGGTGCAGGCAGAGGCAGAGGTCGTGTGCAAGCACTAATTTCGCAACAACAAAGTGCCACATCTACTCGCTCGCACGTCTCTCCCAAATTCTTGGGGCCCGCAGCAGTACACCACTCTTGAACCTAAGACCAGTGTCAACAGGTTGTTACTTGGATAGCGGATAATGCTTCAAGTCAGATAGGCACCTCCACAAACACCCTGTCTTCCACATCGGTCAAGTGTCAGTAGCCGTGATACTGCACCGCACATTTCCCAACCTGATCCTCCTTCCTATCACCAGGCCAGAGTACAGTCCACGGAAATTTCTGATCCCACACTTGGACACTCGGAAGAGCTGTTCACATATCCTATTCGCACAATCTGGCCTCTCGCCAGCTCCTGTTGAAGTGGGTCATGAGGAGAGCGTATGGACAAATGCCCAAATATTTGAGCAGCCACGTTCTCACGAAGGGAATGTGGCAACGTGTCTCAACAAGGGGTGGACGATGATGAGACACAATTGGCAGGAAGTCAGGAGGAGGATCAGGGTGCGGAAGAGGAAGACGACGTGGTGGATGATCCAGTAGCTGACCCAACCTGCAGGAGGATATGCAGAGCGAGGCCAGCAGTGCACAGGGGGAGGGAGGCGTAGGATCCCAAAAGGCAGTAAGAAGTAGGGGGTGTCCGCAGGCAGAAGGCAGGCAACCGTTCCCCGGAACAACAACAGGACACAGGTGCCTGTGCAAATGTTAGGTCTTCCCGAGTCTGGCAGTTTTTTAAGTTGGCTCCAATGACTCTAAAAAGGCCATTTCAACACCTGCAATACCAGCATCAGCAGGGGTAGAAAACTAGTAGCCTGACCACCACCAGCATGATCAGGCACATGTCAGCCAAGCACCCGACTTTGTGGGAAGTACAACAGAGTCGAGGAGCGGTGCTTGCTGATGTCACTGCTACGTCTTCGCGTGTTGTGCGTGCGAGCCAATCCCCTGTCCATGCTGCCCGCGAACAAGCCTCCACCTGCACCTGAAGTTGCCCACGCAAAATAATGACCACCACAAGCACTCTTATCATAGCACCGCGTGCAAGCTTACAGTTCAGCAACTTTAGATCAGGCGCAATTGCTGCCAACGCCACAGGCCACAATTGTAAAATTCTCACATTTCGCAGCTTTGCGCTAGAAATGTTACCTTTCATGGCTGGTGGAGATGGACGCATTCTGCGACCTGATGGCGGCTGCTGTCCCACGTTACCGGTTCCCCAGACCACTATTCCCAGGTTGCCGTCCCCAGTATTGCTAACTAGTGTCACAAAAGCATCACAGTTTCCTGAACAACGATGTTTCAGAAAGGTCCACCTAACCACAGATACTGACAAGTGCTTGGGGGCAAGGTGCTACTGTCCTTACTAGGCACACTGGGAATATTTGGGAAGCTGGGGCCCAGTTGACGCGAGGACGGAACAGTCATTCCCACACCAAGGATAGAAAGGCCCTACCTCAGCCAGGGTTCACGACCGCACTCTACAGCTCCGGATGTCATGCTCCTCAGCTCCTCCTCCTGTCGCATTCCTCATTCCACTTTACCTCCACACCATGTCGAAGCTGGAAGCACTGCAAGCACTGCCTTCTGCGAAGCAGCAACGGCTGTGCTTGAGGCTATATGATAGGTGACAAACCCCACAATGCAGAAGAGGTGTGGACAGCTTTGAAACAGCAGGCAGATCACTGGCTCACACCTCTGAACCTAAAGCAAGGAAAGGTCAGTGTGTGACAATGGCCGGAACCTGGTGGCAGCTTGAGGCTGGTGTTCAGCGGTTTATAAAGTCATACCCAGAGCTGTCTGATCTGCTGGTAAAAGTTCGCCGCCTGTCTGCACATTTTCGCAAGTCACCTGCTGCTTCAGCCGGCCTTGCCGGCTTTCAGTGCCGTTTGCGTCTTGCGGCCCACAGACTGGTGTGTGATGTTCCCACGCGTTGGAATTCAACGCTGCACATGTTTGTCAGGATATGTGAGCAGAAGAGGGCAGTTGTGACTACCTGCATCACCTAAGCCGTCGGGAAATGGGTCAAACTCCACACATAACACCTGAGGAGTGGAGATGGATGTCCGACCTATGTACCGTCCTCAAAAACTTTGAGGACTCCACCAAGATGGTGCGCGCGATGACGCCATTATTAGCGTCACCATACCGCTACTCTGCCTTCTAAAACGGTCTCTGCTCAAAAACAAAGATGATGCATTGCAGGCGGAGCGCGATGAGTGGGAGCAAGAAACAGTAGTGGGTGTGGGTGATAATACACAGCCCAGCCTCATCCATCACAACGTGCAGTGGAGGACTATGACGAGGAGGAGGAGGAGGAGAATGAAGACATGGAGCAACTCTCTAGCCAAATTGAGGATATGACATGCACACCAGTCATACCCTCGCTTCAGCGTGGCTGGCCAGAGGACAGGGGAAATGAGGAGGAGGAGGACAGCATGTTCAGTCATCGTGTTGGTCAGGATACTGAAGTGATGGCTGTTAAGAGTCTGGTGCACATGGCTGACTTTATGGTAAGCTGCCTGGCTCGTGACCCTCGCGTTCAGAACATATTGGCCGACAATCAGTACTGGTTGGCAACACTCTTAGACCCACGCTACAAGGAGAACTTTATGTCTCTTATTCCTGAGGCGGAGAGGTCAACCAAAATGCAGCAGTTCCAGAAGGCCATAGTCACGGAAGTAGGCAAAGCATTCCCCTCACAAAACGCTAGCGGCATAGGTCAGGAATCGGTGGACAACCAAGGCGTACGGCCGAGAGGGGCACAAGTCCAATCCGCCAGAGGTAGGGGAACAGTCTTTACGATGTGGGACAGTTTTCTCAGCCCCTCAGGTACCACAGCCCCTGAGTGCGGGGTAGTGCCACAAGAAATGCTAAGTCTGGCCAGATGCTGAAGGAGTACCTTGCAGATCGAACAACTGTACTCCAACATTCCTCTGTGCCTTACAATTATTGGGTCTCCAAGCTGGACACGTGGCATGAATTGGCTCTCTACGCCTTGGAAGTCCTGGCCTGCCCTGCTACTAGCGTTTTGTCAGAGCATGTTTTTAGTGCTGCAGGTGTAATCATTACTGATAAACGCACCTGCCTGTCAACTGAAAATGCGACAGGCTGACTCTGATCAAGATGAACAAGGGTTGGATTGGGCCAGACTTCACCACACCACCAGCAAATGACAGCGGAATTTAAATTTTGTTATGGAATTTGCCATGTACCTCCACTCACCCATGGGTACACACTTCTGGACTTTGGCTAATCGCTGGACTGCTACTCTTCTCCCATGTGCCACCATGATGACCATTACAATAGTTAGGCTATTGTTTCTTGTATACCCCCAGTGGTAAATTTTTTCACCCATTCTTTTAGAATGGGCATTACAACGACAGGAGATCCGCTCCTTTTCAATTGGAAAAATGTTTTGAGGCCCTCATGCACGTCTCTATACAGGGACAATGTGGAGCCTCCCAATTTTTGGCTGCTTTGCCAAAGGGCTATACTACAATACACCCACTTGAGATTTACAGGCCCTCATGCATGTCTGTATGCATGGGTCAAATGTATGACCTCCCAATTTTTGGCTGCCCTGTCAAAGGGCTATACTACAATACACCCACTTGAGGTTTACAGGCCCTATAGCATGTCTGTATGCATGGGTCATTGTTGAACCTCCCAATTTTTGGCTGCCCTGCCAAAGGGCTATACTACAATACACCCACTTGAGGTTTACAGCCCTCATGCATGTCTGTATGCATGGGTCATTGTTGAACCTCCCAATTTTTGGCTGCCCTGCCAAAGGGCTATACTACAATACACCTACTTGAGGTTTACAGGCCCCATGCAGTCTGTTGCTGGGTCATGTGACCCACAATTTGGACTGCCTGTAAAGAATATCAATACACCCACTTCCTCAAAATGGGCACATTATGTCAAGACAGGGCTTCATGTACGTCCCTTCTCAGGGACATCGGAGTGCCGCACAATGTTTTCACGTAAAATCTTTCATGTAATCACAAAAGTAACATACACCAGCTGTATCTCACTATTGGGTATGTGCCCTTAACATTTCCACCCTGAATATTCATTTTGGTGCCATTTTGGAAGGTTTTCTGGTGACTCAGTAAAATTGGCGTGAAACTCGGACAACATTGTTCACAGCTGTGACTTTTGAGTGAGAAATGCATACAGGGGTCTTCTCCATGGTGTTGCCATGTCATTTGAGCACTCTTCTGAGACTTTTGTGACATTTTTAGGGTTTCTACATGCTGCCAGCGGTCATTTCATAAAAATACTCGGGTCTCCCATAGGATAACATTGGGCTCGGTGCTCGGGCCGAGTACACAAGTGTCTTGGGATGCTCGGCCCGAGCTTCGAGCACCCGAGCATTTTGGTACTCGCTCATCACTATTAATTACCTTGCAAACTCTCAGCTTCTAACTGGGCTCGAATTAGTCCTAAAATGGCGCTGACACCAAAGCCTCAGTGTCCATCAGGAGGTGAAGTGGAAGTGGTTGCAGTGGGAGCAAAGCGAGTGGAGACTGCAGATTCCTATGCTATGGAGGTACGGATGTGAACTGGCCCTTTTTTTTGTCTTCTCTCTTTTACTCTCTGTTATCAGTTTCCCCCTTTTTTTATTTTTTTTTCTTCTTTCCTTCTTACTCTCTGTTATCAGATCTTTTCCTTTCCTCCCCTCCCTTCCCCCTTAGTTTATTTATTTACTTATTTTATTTTTCTTCTCTTCTCTCTTTTACTCTCTGTTATCAGATCCGGCCTTTTTTTTTTTTTTTTTTCTTCTTTTCTTTCCTTACACTCTGTTATCAGATCTTTTCAAAACCTCCCCTTCCCCCCTTGGTTTTTTATTTATTTATTTTATTTTTCTACTCTTCTCTCTTTTACTCTCTGTTATCAGATCCGGCCATTTTTTTTTATTTTTTCTCTCCTCTACTTCTGTTTTCTTCTTGAGGTTCATGCGATTAAAATAAATAGATATACAAATATATGATTATTCATGAAGTGTGCATCGCATAGCCCAGCAAAGAAACTCTGCTGCATATACATACATATATGTATGTGCAATAAACAGGTATATGATTAAGTTTTCCAAATTTGTTGATATAGATTTGAATAACCATACTTTTTATCCAGTTTACTATGTTACCCTAGATTGGAACAATAAGGGTTAACACTCCGGCATCAATTAACAACTGAGTGTGCACAGATGCAAAAGGTTTTTAATTTGTATATATGTATGTAATGTTTAATGTTATGACGTGCTAATGACTAAGGGGATCCGCTCCCCGAAACTAAGCGTCTCCCCTGCTGGGGATATATCTTTGTAGTTTTAATCTGAATTAAAAGGACGATCCGCTTCTCTGGCGTTGTTTTTTTTTTTTTTTCCTCTTCCACAGTGCCAGAAGTGGACCTGAGTCCCCACTGTGATCAGCGTTGCCTTGAGCTGGGTAAGTGAGAGGGAGAGCCCTAAAGGAGTCATAGGGACACAATGTGACATGGCCCTGCATAGTGCTGCTTCCTCCCAGCACCCCCCTTGCACTGGTTTTCCCTAGACAGAGGTATTGGAGACGCTTAAGGAGCTCATCATGGCCGCCCATCTAAAGCTGACCTCGATGCTATGATACTCAAAATTGAGCAATCTCACCAGCAAGATCTCATGGAGGTACAAGAGGAGATAGAACATGTAGAAAATAGGGTCACTATGGCTGAATCATTACAAGAGTCACTAAAGGAGAATAGAGACTCTGGAGAGGAGGGCTCAGGCTGCAGAGTTCTCCTCCAGGGACATGTTCCTTCTCCTGGATTACCAGGAGAACTGGAGCAGGAGGAATAACATTACAATCAAGGGCCTGCTTGAAATCTGGTCCTCGGATTGTCTGCAGTCTAGTGTCCTGGCCATTTTTAATACTGTGCAGGAGAGACTATTGGAATCTGAGTGTAGATTTGACAGAAGGCATAGAGTGTCGAGAGTGGGGAGATGGGTTGATGATTCACCTAGGGACCTTTTTATGCCACCTGCGTTATTTCTCAGATAAATACCTGATAGTGCATTAGGCTTGGTCGCATGGTCCGGTGGAATTGGATGGTGCAGTGTTGAGATTATTCCCTGTTATATCAAGTTGTACATTGGCAATGAGACGAGCACTCTATCTTTTTTGCTTAAAATCAAAGAAGTGAATGCTTTATATCATTAGGGTAACCCTTTTCATATCATTATCTGCAAAGACTCTGAACTGTTTGCTCTGAAGAGATACTCTGAACTACCGACCATGTTCGACTTTCTAGGAATAGAGCCAATTACAGTGCCAAACTGGCTCTCCCTCATCATAGTTGATTCCTTCACCACTTACAGCAAGAAAAGGAAGGGGTCTGGCCACTTACCACTTCTGGCACACACCGTGCAACCGCGGAACAGGATGGGGCCCTGGGGAATCGCCCTGACAGCCCGTTTGAAGGATGCTCAAGCTATATCTGCTTGGCTATATCCTATGGGGATTCTTTCCTTAAATTTTTATTTTTGTCTTTTTTGGGCTGTAAAGTGGTGACGGTATTTAGCCTGAAACACTGCATACATGAACCTAGCTGCTCTGCGGTTTCATATTAACAAATGGAATTAGTTAGCATTACTGGTCAATGTATCCTTTTACACGGTGGACTGAGTTGTTGATCTCCTCCTCCTTCTGTAAATTTCGGAAGGGGGTAACAGAATACAATGCGGGGAAAATGGGGGGTAACATTGTGGAGTCAGCCTCGTTCCCAACTTAGGTACCAGCAAGTGTCAGGCCTGCCTTGTTTAAGCAAAGTAGTTCTTTGTATTTTCTTCTGTTATTGTTTTAGTTTTATGTTTTCTTTCTTTTTCTTTCTCTTTTTCTATTTCTTACAACACATCCCTTTTTACCCAAATCCCCAAGTTTCCCTCTACTATACCCTCCCACCCTCCCACCCTCCCAAGTAGACCTATTATTGGTCAGTCTAGTCTTGATCTCGTTATTAGGTTTGCTTCAATATGACAAACCTGTCGAAACTATCGGAGATCAGAGTCTGTAACCTAAATGTGAAGGGCCTTCATAGCCCGTAGATGTGATCCATCCTATTGAAGCGTTTGTGAAAGAGTTGCCTCCAGGTAGTATTTTTACAGGAAACCCATTAGTCCTTAAATAAACCATTTAAACTATCAGAAAAGAGGTTCCAAACAGTGTTCCATTTCCTGTCTCCAGATTCAAAAATGAGAGGAACTTGTATTTTATCAGCTAATTTCATCCCATGGGAGCTTATAGGGTTCCGTTCAGATGCGGAAGGTGGGCAATCCACGGTTAATGGGAAAATTGTTGTTGAAGTGTATACATTCATTTCTGTTTACCTTCCCAACTCAGGTCAGTGCTCCACACTCCTCTGACATTTAGAACAATAGAGGAATTTGCTGAGTGTAGAATAGAAGTAGGAGGAGACTTCAACCTCGCAATTGACCAAACGCGTGACATAACAGGAGGTTCCTGGGCCTTTCCCAGGTAGCCCCAGGAAAATCAAATGGAGCTTTTTTGAACATCATTGATTGACGTCTGGAGATTGCTGCATCCATCAGCTAGAGATTACTTTTTCTATTCCGCAGTGCGTGACTCTTACTTGCATCTACATTATATAATTCTTAAACATGCTGATCTATACACTGTGGTGGATGTGACGATTGAAAACATTTTTTTCTCTGATCATGCACACACTGAATATTGCCCTTTCCAACCCAATAACTAAACATAGCCAATCTTCTCTTAATTTTCCCTCCTACAGGGTCTTTGGATCGAGACTCTGAAAGATTATTTTGAACGTAACTAAAGGAGGTGAAGCCTCGCCTAATGTTACCTGGGAGGCATATAAATTGTAGTGAGAGGTATTGCTCATTAGACATGTGACTTGCCTGAAGCAGGAGAGGGCCCAGGAGATCGCAGACCTCATGAAAGACATATATATTTTGGAGACTTCCCATAAAACCACCTATAGATGAGGCTATAAGGATTACTCTTGTGCAGAAAAGAGAGGAGCTTAGATTGTTGATGATGCACAAAGCCAGAGACACCTTAGCTAAGTGTAGAAGACACTTTTATGAGTTCGCCAACAAATATAGTAGGTCTCTGGCTAAGGCTCTGCGACCCCATCAGGCAAAAGGTTATATCCCACAGGTTGTTAACTCTAGAGGGGAAAGGTTTCTCTAACTATGGAAATCGCCTCGCCTTTAAGTACTTTTATTCCTCATTATACGCGATGGAGTACCCTCCTGATCCCAAAGCTAAATAGGTCCTCATGAAGAGAATTTCTGATTACGTTGGGGCTTCGATATTCCTTGGTTAGGGGTAGATAAGGTTGAATTGTTGGAATGACCTATATCTAAGGAGGAATTGACTGAGCTTGTACAACGCTCTCCCTCGGGTAAATCACCAAGGCCAGATGGTTTCCCCCTATCATATTATAAAAAGTTTTCTTCTGAGCTTTTCCCTATTTTCTCGAGGCCTTTAACAATTTAGTCATTGAAATGCCCTCCTCCCTTCCCAGAAATGCCCTGAAAGACAATATAGTGATCATTTATAAGGAGGGGAAGGACCCTCTTCTTTGTGTGAAATATTGTTCTATTTTTCTTCTCAATGTAGATTTGAAAATATTCACCAGAATACTGGCCAGCAGATTATCCCCTTGCTGAGTCAGGTAATTTACCCGCATCAGACTAGCTTCATGCTGGGCAGGGAGGCCAGGGATAATACCATAAAAGTGATAAACCTCATACGTAAGATGAAAATCAATCAGATCCCGATGTTATTGCTTCTATAGTTGCCAAGATGGCTTTTGATCGGGTAGGCTAGCTATTTATGCAGGAGGTCTTCTCATTAGTGGGGCTGGAGCATAACATGATAACCTGAATTGGGGCCCTTTATAGCAACCCTATGGCTTGTGTTAGGTTTAATGGAGTGTTCTCGGAGAGTTTCTCGATATTTAATGGGACAAGGCAGGGATGTACGCTTTCTCCTTTAATTTTTCTTCTAACACTGGAACCCCTACTGCAACACATTAGGAAGAATCTGGACATATCGGCTCAATGTACAGCTAAGGTACCCCACAAAATAGTTTGCCTATGCTGATGATCTCCTTTTTTCATCTCTAACCCTGTTGTCTCACTCCCTTGCTTACTAGCCAAATTTGAAAGGTACTCGACCATCTCAAACTTTAAAATAAACTGGTCAAAATCACATGGCTAGAGTAATAGATTGGTGTAGACACAAACACCAAAATGTAGGTCGAGATCTTACAGGGTTTCTCGACCCTCCCCGTTTCTAATTAAAGGAGAAAAGGCAGTTTACACTGAGTGTTGAAGTAACAGTGATAGACTTTTTTGGCATAAACTCATCAATATTTAACGAATACAAACATGTTACACGTGTATCAAAAAAAATCCACCCCACACCCCTAAAAACTACGCGTTTCGGCGGATGCCTTTATCAAACTGTTTCCCCTTGTCTGGTTTACCCTGGGTGGTAGATCATATAGTTCCCCACTGAAGCTGCCCCCACTATCCTGGCAACACTATTTTGTTGCTCTTGGCAGCGACTCGTAAATACTTATTTCCCACTCCTTCCCCTTTTGTCTCCAATTATTGGTTCACGGCAATTACCTTCCGACTGGTTAAACCCGTGCTTTTGTAAGTGGGTTGCTGGGGGCAAGTTTCAAGCAGTTCGCATTGGGGAGGAAAGTGACAGGCCATCAGCAAAAGACATTAATGATGGAATGACCCGATAGCCTTAGGACCCTGGTGCTGAATTCAACTCAAGCATTACCTAGGTTCCATCCCAGCTTGGACCCATTTCATGAGACCCTGATGGATTTCGAGAAACTCTGTGTGAAGGAGAGCCCTTAGCGACACACTCTGTCATTGGTACATTCAGTATTGATGGGCCTCACTGATTTGTCCCCTCCGAAATATATCTCTCTTTTGGAAGCAGAGTTAGGTATTACCTTAACTTTGGAACAAACTGACCATATATTGGAACTTATACATAAGACTACAATCAGTACTAAATTGAAAGAGGCTAACTTTAAGATTATGATCTGATGGTATGGAGTAACTATTAGACTTCACATAATTACCATGCCTCCAACCTCTGTGTTGGAGATGCAGTCTGCAAGACAGAAGCTTTTTACACATTTTATGGTCTTGTCAGATCCATGCAATCTTTCTGGAGAGAGGTGAAGAGGATTATCAGAGAGGTGACGGAGACAAGCCAGGCTTTGGAGCCGGAGCTATTTTTGTTGAATCTTTTGTCCCTCCTATTGGCCTCTTACAAGCGTTCCCTTCTGAACTTCCTGGTCATGGCCGCAAGGGCCCGTGTCTGTGAATGTTAGAAATCAACCTCCCCTCCTATTAACAAGGTTAATTATCTGTTTTGCATGGAGGACCTGACAGCGTCTCTCCATGACAGATATGACTCTTTTTATAAAACCTGGTTTCCCTGGATCAACTTTAAATCTTCTTCCGAATATGAGGCTTTATTGGCTTGTAGATGGGGTTCATTCCTTCTGATCTGTTCTGGTGGTTGTAGAGGGTCTGAAGTCGGCCTTGAGTGTCATACCCATTCCTGTGATGAGACTTTAGTGTTGAAGAATGACTAGTATTCCGGTGTCTCCATCCCCTATTTCCTAGTGCCTTCCCTCAGCCCCACCATTCCTGTTTGTCTCTCTCCTTTCACCCTTTCTTCCACGCTCTTTTTTGTGTGTGGACATTTCAACTCGATTCTATGTACATTTGGTTGGATACTTCACACAAAATATTGGCTGTTTTGGTGGTGGAGCAGTTTTGATTTTTTCTCAGCCCTTTTACCTTCTGTGATTCGTTGATGAACAGAGACAAAACAGTCTTGTAACCTATGTAACACTTAAACATTGCATTCAATCTGGTTTATTGTTCAGTTGTAATTACTTGATGATGTATAAATAAAAAATGAAAAAAGAAAAAAGATTATTTCTTTACAGTCCAAATATTTCTGGACCTGACTGTAGTAAATTCCCAAACAAACAGATCAGATCAGCACACTTTCATCATGTAGGCCGAATGGGATAGTCTGCCCAGCACAGTCAATGTATTTCTGTCAATGAAAGATAAAACACTCTATGTTGGTATTGAGTGCTGCTATTTCATATTTTTGGATTATAGAATATTTCTTTATATATGTTGTGCATCAATTCCTATGCTTCCATGATTTGAAGTTGGTTTGATTTCCTGATGTGGTTTCAGTCCTGTGGAGATGCTAATGTCTGGAGCCCGAAGTGCTGATGAGAGATCTACTTTTTATTACATAAGCCTTATAATTTTACATGTGAAAAACATTTGAATTGATAAGGAGTTCTCTGAGGAATGGACAACACTTTTATTAAAAGTATCTTTTTAATAGATGTGTTCCCTCATTATCATTAGGCAACACAAATCTTCTGTCCTGTGCTATGGAGCTTCGCCCTATATTGTAACATAAGCACTAGAAATGAGCAGACCTGTTAATGTTTGGATTCGCCTGGTTAGGACATATTTTAGTTAGAAGTATGGCTCGGTACCCGGACTTTACCCAAACTTTAGTGCTTTAACATGGCTGTAAAATGGTCACAGTAAGGGTTAAGGGGCTATAAAAAGAAGCTAAATGGGTAAGAGTAAGATAATTGGCATGCAAACATTAGGGAATAAATAAAAACAAATATGTACAGGGCACCCCACACATTTTTTAAATTATTTATATAAATTATTAAAAAATTGCATTGAGGGTGCTTTTACCCTTGTTTAACCAATCAAAAATAAATTAAAAAAAATGGTGTGTGGTCCCCTTTTTTTTGATAAACATCAAAGGTAAAGCAGACAGCAAGCAGCTCACATTGGATAGTCACGAGAAAACCGAAGACAGCAACGCTCACTACCATGATCTCTGGCCATTTTGAAAGTCTGTGTATGGGTTCAAACTCTGAACCTTAAAATTGGTTTAGGGGGCGTGGCCTGGCTATGGCAGCGTAAAGGCGTGGTGGTAGAGAGCTCCCGGTTACAGCGTGCTGCTTTCTGCCTGGCCGACCTGAGAGACCGCAGCCCTGCAAAATCCTGCCGCTCGTCCTCCTGCAACCCTCCGCCAGCTCCACGGAGGAGGGACCGGCGATTTGACCGGCTTTTTCAGGCCGGGAGATCCGGCACAGGCGCCACAACAACAATGGTGCCGGAGAAGAAGGGGGGAGGAGCGCATGTAACCATGTGGCCGGCGGTGGAGGAAGAAGGGAGACTGCTAACTACTGCAGCTAATGTCTCCAGCGCTGCTCCATCGGCGGGGACTCCACTCCAGCCCACATCAAAGCTACCTACTGGGAGTGGGGAGGCACAAATGGAGGACAGCCAGATCTTGGAGAGGGGAGGAAGGGATGCTGCACACAGCAGAACGGGGGCTGCTCAGGACTTACCACTGGCCACCCCAGAACTACAGGCCATTTATGCCCTGATTAGCACACTCCCTACTAAGAACGACCTGGATCTCATGGTCACCAGAATGGAGGCTTCACATGAGAAGGCCCTATCTGCCCTGACTGCTGAGGTGCACCAGGTAGAGCAGCGCACCTCCTCCCTAGAAGAAAAGGTCGACGATCTTACCTCACAAGTCTCTAGGATGGGGCAACAGCTTGAGGACACACTATTACAGCTGCAGACCCTAGCCTTATTGCAGGACGACCAAGAAAATAGGGGTAGGCGGAATAATATCCGCTTGAAAGGCATACCAGAGTCTATCCCTGCAAGTACCCTGACCCAAAGAGTCTTTGAAGTGTTTAATATGGTCTCCAAGAAGCCTTTGGATTACCCCTATACTATTGATAGAATCCATCGTGTCTTTCGCCGGGGACGGATTGATGAGTCTAATCCACGTGACGTTCTGTGCAGGCTGCACTATTATACTGAGAAGGAGGCCATCCTTCGTGCGGCTTGGTTGTGTGTTACTCTATCTCTGGATGATGTGGAGATTAAGCTTTTTCCTGACATTTCGGCTTGCACCTTGGCAATGCAGCGAATGCTTCACCCCATACTTCTGAGAATCAAAGACTTAGGGGCCACATACAGGTGGGGCCATCTGTTTCATTTAATTGTGCGACGTGAGGAGGAACTCTTCTACCTGAAGACACCAGATGAGTTGCCGATCTTTTTAAGTTTTTGGATACCTCCCCCATCACCATTCCGAACTGGCTGCAGTGGGGTCTATCCCGATCTCCTACACGGCAGGAAAGGGAAGGAGGCAGGACCACCGCTCCTCGCAGCAGCCCCAGCAGAAGAAGAAACCGTCGCCGTGGAAGGGAGGGGGAGGACTGGTTCACACCACCACCATGAGCTGAATCACTGTTTTTTTTTTTTTTTGGGCCTCTGTCTTGCTTTTTCACAGGACTTAATATTGGAGGCATCCCTTGATTACAAGGAATGGGTGCTTTGTAAAGACTATTTCGGTTTATCTTTTATGTTCGTCAGCTATTGATATATGATCTGCTGGAGGGTGTTGTTTTGGTTGGCGGGAGGGAGCTGTCCGGTTGAGCCCCTTTCCCCTGTCTCCTCTCAATAGTATACTATATCTCCTTAATATTGATACTGGTCCGCTGGTTGGCTGACATGACACAGAGGAGAGGCAGTGGTAGAATTAGGGCCGGCCATGGCACATGTAGCATCACGTGTGTTTTCACACGTGAGTCTTCCAGCTACCTGCAACAGCCGGTGTACCGGGTCTAGCGCGCGCTGTTTCCACATTCCCCGGAAGAAGTGTTTTCCATAGTCTCCTTTTTGTCATCGACGGAGACTTTACACTTCGGTTATTTTGTTATTGGTTATTGACTAATCTTTGTCTTTTTCCTCCTTTTTTTCTTTGAACTCTCCCTTTTTTTTTTTTTACTTCTCTTCTTCTCGGCCTCTCTTTTTTCTCACACATACCCGTAACTCTTTCCTTCTTCTTGTACTTACCCTACTTCCCTCTTCTAGGTTCTATATCCAACTTCCACCCTACTCCCATTCCACCTACCCTCAGGCTAGCCGAATCTACATACAACAGCAGACCCGGGGAGGATGCCCGACTCCGCCATGACCAAAATCCGATGCGGTACACTGAATGTACGCGGCCTCCATAGTGCTGGTAAGCGATCGATCTTGACACATCTCCTCAGAAAGGCAGACGTTCACGTGGCATTTCTTCAGGAGACTCATCTATGTGCAACCAAGTTGTACAAACTATCTAGCCACTGGCATCCAGATGTCTATAGTACTTCTCCCAGACACAAAATCACGGGAAACAAGTATCTATATCTCCAGATCTTGGCCTTGGGAATTTATTGACTCTCGACTGATATTATTGGGCAGACAATGATAGTTGAGGGCCCGATAGCTCTCAGATGTCACATTTGCCTCTGTTTACTTACCTAATAGTGGCCAGATTTCCGGGCTTACGGATTACCTGGAGAGAATTGGGATTTCACTGAGGGAATCTTAGTGTTAGGCGGGATCTTAACATGGCCATAGAACCCTTTTGAGGACACATCCTCTGGTTCGTCCTCATTTTTGCTGCCCCCTATGCAGACTTAACGCCTCCTCCATGAGCACCAACTTATAGATACATGGCGACTTCTACACCCAGCAGACAAAGATTTTACATATTTCTCCCAAGTGCAAACGGCACTTACTCTAGAATAGACTACCTCTTCGTGGGTCATGGGGATTCTACATCTCCTCAGGGGGCGCAAATAGATCCTATTGTCTTCTCAGATCATGCGCTATGTGTGGCCTCGATCCTACTTGCCGTTGCCCATTCAAAGGCCAGTTGCAGTGGAGACTGAACACCTCTCTTTTGGAGGATCCTGTGACCCTCGGGGAGGTGAAGACGCACTTGAGGGATTTTTTTTAAGACCAACATAATGCCTGACTCACTCTCCGGGCTCTATTTGGAGGCCCATAAGTGTGTGATCCATGGAATTCTTATCAAACACGGCTCGAGTATCAAGAAGGGGAGAGACTTGGAGTTGTCGGCCCTGCTTGCCCAAATAAGAGCTCTGGAGACGACTCATAAGAGGCACTCGGGGATGAGGCGACAGTGGAATTGGCTAAGGTTAGAGAGGAGTTAAGTAAAATGCTGAATACTAAAGTTAAATGCTGGCTAGCCAAATATAGATGGAATTTTTATGAATACGGGAATAAATGCAGCAAATCTTTAGCAAGAGCCCTACTACAGCAAAGGTCTCGCTCTTTCATACCGGGCATTGGAGAAGGGGTCCGTGGAGGGGCTGTCCAGTCTTTGTCGGTTGTTGCAGAAATGTTTAGACAATATTACGACTCGCTTTATCAGGTGGATGGCACCAATCCCCTCACACAGTCAGACTCTTTTCTTTCAAAAATTGTAGATTACATCACTTCTTTGGGTCTACCCAAGTTGAAACCGGTGGAAGTTGGGGCCCTGGAGCGTCCCATCACAGAAGCGGAGGTCCATGCGGCTATTGCTGCGACCAAAAACGGAAAAGCCCCCGGCCCGGACGAGTTTCCATCCATTTATTATAAGAAACTTAAAGAGTGTCTCATACCAAATTTAATTCATTTCTTCAACAACTTGAATAAGTACGAGCCACCTCACGCTAATACACTGAGAGCGCACATCACGGTTCTCCCGAAACCTGGCAAAGAAGTGACCCAATGCGGCAGTTATCGCCCCATCTCTCTCCTAAATGAGGACATCAAGATCTTTGCGAGAGTCCTGGCATTGAGGCTCTCCCCCTTGCTCTCTGACATTGTTCACCCAGATCAAGCGGGTTTTATGGCTGGGAGAGAGGCTCGTGATAACACTACTAAAGCCATGAACCTCATCCATCGGGCAATCTCGGGCTCAGTCTCCTCCATAGCAAATTCAGGTCAGACGACCATTACACTCAGTGCTGTGTGCAGCTTTGCCCAGGTTATAACTGAAGGCATTATGAATGCAAGACACCAGCCCAATCACTAGCAACCTCCTTTCACACAGAGAGAGTGACCACTGGTTGTCCTGCAAACATAATGGGTTCCATATAGGGCGCAGTTGCTCACTTTGGATGAGAGTTTAGTGGATAGGACTTGTGATGTGTGGGGAGCCGTGTAGGGGCTCACAAGCTTACGTGTTTTTGGACCAAAAGACAAACCAATACCCCACAATTTGCTATAGTTTAAAACTAACTAATTTTCCACAATTTCAGCACCTGTCATTGTGGGTTTTTTTTGCACTCTTTTGTTGCTGTGTGTAGCTGGGCCATATGGGTGTGTTTGTTCCGACGCAGGTAGCAGTGTTGAATGCCGTAACAGCCTGCCTACTGAGATGGGGGCTAATGTAAGAGGCTGGACATAAACTGTGCAAGCCTGTGTGAACTGCGCCCTATATGGAACCCATTGTGTTTGCAGGACAACCAGTGGTCACTCCCTCTGTGTGATAGGAGGTTACAAGTGATTGGGGCTGGTGTCTTGCATTCATAATGCCTTCAGTTATAACCTGGGCAAAGCTGCACACAGCACTGAGTGTAATGGTCGTCTGACCTGAATTTGCTGTGGTAAGAAAATGTATTTTCTCTTTGTGTCCTTTGCTCACTTGAGATAAGAATTTAGTGGATAGGACTTGTGACATGTGGGGAGCCGTGTAGTAGCTCACAAGCTTACGTGTTTTGGACCAAAAGACAAACGAATACCCCACAATTTGCTATAGTTTTCAGTCTCCTCCATGCTGTTATCCACTGATGCCAAGAAGGCGTTTGACCGGGTCAACTGGGTCTTCATGGGGGAGACTCTTCACTCCTTGGGCCTCGGGGAGAGCATGATGTGTTGGGTTCTAGCCCTTTATTCACAATACACAACAGCACGCGCCAGGGCTGCCCACTTTCACCACTAATTTTTATTCTCACCTTGGAACCCTTCTTGAGACATATAAGAGCAAATTCTGATATTACTGGCATTGCGGTTGGGCATAAATCTCATAAGGTTGCCGCATATGCAGGCGATCTATTGTTCTTCTTTTTGAATCCAATGATCTCTTTGCCGAATCTGATGAGGGAATTCCAAACTTATGCTACCCTGTCTAATTTTAAAATTAATTTTAGCAAATCTGAAGCGCTTAATATCAATTTGCCGTCGCGCTCCCTCAATGCACTCCGTTCTTTCTTCAATTTTACATGGGCCCATCATTCTATATCCTACTTGGGAATCAAGCTGTCCAAGAACTTGAAAGACATATATAGGATTAATTTCCCCCCTCTCTTACAAAAAGTGAAAGCTGACTGTGTGAAGTGGGCCAGATCCTCCTTTTCATGGCTTGGCAGGTGCCAGATTTTGAAGATGAACATCCTCCCTAGAATCCTGTATCTGTGTGACAACCATCCGCTGTGAAGCTGAGCTGCTGGTAAGGCAGCACCCCGAGAAACCCCGAAACCCTTAACCCCTATACAGGGATCTGGAATTATAGCGGAGCCCAGGGGGTAGCTGCCTATTATGAGCAACAGAGCAGGGAAGGTCGCCAGGGGAAAAAATCAAGACCCGAAAAAACAAAGTCAGAAGTCCGAGTCAAAACCGAGAGGGCAGCGAAAGTACAAAATCATCAGGCAGTAGCAGAGTCGAGAATCCAGGTAAGGGTCAAGGGCAAAACCAAGAGGGCAGCTGAGGTACAAAATCGACAGGAAGAAGCAGAGTCAGAAATCTAGGCCAAGGTCAGAGACAAAGCTAAACATACACTATATCACTGGGGAACCAAAACTATATCTGGCGGCCTGCAAGACAGGCTCCAATGTATTTGAAGGGCGCGGTTACCTCCCATAGGCTGGAGCTCACAGCCCGATGACCTCATCCGGACCGCCCCTAGATCCAGGCCAGATGAAGATGCACGACTGGCTCCACCCACGCCACCTCTGACAGAAGAACGCAGGCTGCGCCTAACGGACACCTCTGCAGGGCCCACTCCTCTGCGACCAACACCACCCAGAGGGGAAACACAGCGGCGCTCAGCGACAGAGGCAGACGTCGCGGGAGCAGTTACATATGAGGACAAGGCCCTCCTGTCACCGGAATCCGGCTCCTCCCAGCGGCCGAGGCAGGAACACCGGCCACCGAGTCCAATGGCGATGTGACAGTACCCCCCCTCTACGAGAGGCCTCCGGACCCACAAAACTCGGTTTATTGGGATGAAGAAGATGAAACTTCCTGATCAAACCCTTGGCATGGATATTACTGGCAGGCACCCAGGACCTCTCCTCCGGACCATAGCCCTTCCAATGTACCAGATACTGCACGGATCCTCTCACTAAACGGGAATCAAGGATCTGTTGAACTTCGTATTCCACGGCACCCCCGACCAAGACCGGAGGAGGAGGGGACCGGACAGGACGAATCGGAGATCGGTACAATTTGAGAAGGGATTTATGGAATACATTGGGCAGTTTGAATGATTGAGGGAGCTTCAGACGAAAGGCTACAGGGTTAATCACGTCAATTATTTCATACGGACCAATAAACCTGGGACCTAGTTTGGCAGACGGCACTTTGAGCTTGTTATTTTTCGTAGACAACCAAACTTTGTCCCCAACTCCCAGGTCCGGACCCTTGGAGCGCCGTTTATTAGCAGAAGACGCCTGCCTAGTCTGAGCCCCCTTTAAGTTTTTGTTCACTTCAGACCAGATAGTCTTTAACTGATCTACGGACCTTTCTACCCCAGGGACGTCAGAAAGCCTAGAAGAAAATGAACAAAAGCGCGGGTGCAGCCCATGATTACAGTAGAAAGGGGTGGTCTTGATGGACTCCTGGTACTGGTTATACATGGCAAATTCTGCTAGTGGCAGATGTTCCACCCAATCACATTGATGCTCAGAGACATAACAAGGTAGATACTGTTCGAGAGCTTGATTAGCGCGCTCGGTTTGACCATTGGTTTCAAGGTGATAGGCAGAAGAAAAGGAATAGTCAATTCCAATCCGTTTACAGAATGCCCTCCAAAACTTAGAAATGAACTGGGTGCCCCTGTCAGAAACAATATTCACAGGAACACCATGCAATCGCACAACATGATTAATGAATACTTTGCTCAGGGTCTCGGAATTAGGTAACCCGGACAGCGGAACAAAATGACACTGCTTGCTGAATCTGTCTACCACTACCCAGATACAAGTCTTCCCTTCTGAGAGTGGCAGGTCAGTAATAAAATCCATGGAGATATGAGTCCAAGGACCCTCAGGGGTAGGCAAGGACTGGAGCAACCCGGCAGGGCGGTTGCGGGAGACTTAGCGCGAGCACAGGTCTCACAAGCCAGTACGTATTCCTTACAGTCCTTTACTATGGTTGGCCACCACAAACTCCTGGTTACAAGTCTGATGGTGTTATTGATACCAGGATGCCCTGCGAGGACTGAATCATGAGATTCCTTAAGAACTTGGAGGCGGAATTTGGTAGGGACAAATAGTTTCTGGGCAGGAGTAGTGTCAGGGGCCTGTTCTGGAGATCTACGAATCTCTTCCAGAAGATCCAAAGACACAGCCGAGACAACAATCCACTTGGCTAAAATGGGAGTCGGTTCCACGTCCTCGACTTGTAAGGGGCAAAAACTTCGAGACAGGGCATCAGCCCTCACATTTTTAGTACCTGGTCTGAAAGTGATCACAAAGTCGAATCTGGAGAAGAACAAGGCCCATCTAGCCTGTCTAGGATTCAGTCTTTTCGCTGACTCCAAATAGGTTAGATTTTTGTGATCAGTAATTACGGTAATCCTATGTTTGGCGCCTTCGAGGAAGTGGCGCCATTCCTCGAAGGCCCATTTGATTGCCAACAATTCCCGATTACCTACATCATAATTCATCTCTGTAGAGGAAAATTTTCGGGAAAAGAAGGCACACGGACGAAGTTCAGTGAGAGATGCGGTGCCTTATGATAGCACCGCTCCCACTCCAACTTCAGAGGCATCTACCTCTACAATGAAGGGGCGGTCCAAATCAGGCTGCACCAATATTGGATCCGCGGAGAAACACCCTTTTAACTTAGAAAACGCATGAATGCCTTCAGGCTTCCAATTAACCACATCCGCCCCTTTATGTGTCAAATCAGTGAGAGGTTTGGCTATCTCTGAAAACCCTTTAATAAATTTACGATAATAGTTAGCGAAACCCAAGAATCGCTGCAGTGCCTTCAGAGACTTGGGTTGTACCCATTCCTTAATGGGTTTCATTTCGGAAGGATCCATGCGAAAACCGTTAGCCGATATGATATACCCCAAAAAATTTATCTCTTCCTCCATGAAGACACATTTCTTTAATTTGGCGAATAGAGAATGTTCTCTGAGTCTCTGGAGTACAGTACGGACATGTCGGACGTGTGACCAAAGACCGTGAGAAAAAACCAGAATGTCGTCCAAATAAACGACCACATATACACCACTGATATCTCTGAAAATATCATTGACAAAATTCTGAAACACTGCAGGTGCGTTACTTAACCCGAACGGCATTACAAGATACTCAAAATGGCCGAGAGGCGTATTGAACGCGGTCTTCCACTCATTGCCTTCTTTTATACGGACAAGGTTATATGCTCCCCTGAGGTCCAGTTTGGTGAAATACTTGGCTCCCAACAGCTGATTATAAAGATCAGGGATGAGTGGAAGAGGATACTGGTTTTTCACAGTGATCGCGTTTAATTCGCGGTAATCAATGCAAGGTCTGAGGCCGCCATCTTTCTTTCCCACAAAAAAGAAACCAGCTCCTACTGGTGAGGTGGACGGTCTAATATACCCCTTTCTCAGACTGTCTGCTATGTAATCATTGATAGCCTGACGTTCTGGACCAGAGAGGTTAAATATTCTCCCCTTTGGGAGACGAGAAGCAGGGATCAAATCTATGGCGCAATCATACTTTCTGTGAGGGGGTAATTTCTCTGATTCCTGAATGGAAAATACATCCTCAAAGTCTCTAAAGGCATATGGTACAAATGGAGGAGTCTTGACCTTCACTTGATTTACAGATAGCGAGATACAGTTTTCCTGACACTTTGGGCTCCAGCGCACAATGTCACCCAAGTGCCAGTCTATGACTGGGTTATGTTTACGTAACCATGGCATGCCCAGGATTACTGCAGATGATAGATTATTGATAGCAAAAAATGACACATTTTCAGCATGTAAAGACCCCACCAGCATTGACACTTCCTCAGTGACAAATTCCACTCCACCCTGGATGAGGGGAGTGCCATTAACTGCAGTGGTTCTAATGGGGGCATTAAGCCTTAGTAGTGGTACACCAAGAGTTCTCGCTACATGGAGATCTATGAAATTCCCCTCTGAGCCACTGTCTACATAAGCCTCCAAACACACAGATTTCTTAAGGTAAGATAACGAAATAGGTAATAAAACTTTGGCAGCATCCGCTGACAATACCTGGGCACCTGGGCAGGCAGAACCAGAGCCCCCAGGTGCTGACATCCAGGGAATGAGGCCTTCTGATCTCCAGTGTTCATGCAGAGGACTCCAGCTTGTGGCTTGTACATCATGTTGGAATGATGGGAGTGTTCCTCCACAGGACTGAGAAGCTAGACACAGATGCTTTGAGGAAGCAATCAGCAGACACAGCTCAGAGAAAAGAAAAAAAAAACAGGTAGAACCATTGGAAAAAGGAGAGAAAAAAAAAAGGTAAGGGAATGCTTTTTATATATAGTATCTATATATATAAAAATGTTATGGCCAGATATAATGTGACAACCATCCGCTGTGAAGCTGAGCTGCTGGTTAGGCAGCACCCCGAGAAACCCCGAGACCCTTAACCCCTATACAGGGATCTGGAATTATAGCGGACCCCAGGGGATAGCTGCCTATTATGAGCAACAGAGCAGGGAAGGTCGCCAGGGGAAAAAATCAAGACCCGAAAAACAAAGTCAGAAGTCCGAGTCAAAACCGAGAGGGCAGCAAAAGTACAAAATCATCAGGCAGTAGCAGAGTCGAGAATCCAGGCAAGGGTCAAGGGCAAAACCAAGAGGGAAGCTGAGGTACAAAATCGACAGGAAGAAGCAGAGTCAGAAATCCAGGCCAAGGTCAGAGACAAAGCTAAACATACACTATATCACTGGGGAACCAAAACTATATCTGGCGGCCTGCAAGACAGGCTCCAATGTATTTGAAGGGCGCGGTTACCTCCCATAGGCTGGAGCTCACAGCCCGATGACCTCATCCGGACCGCCCCTAGATCCAGGCCAGATGGAGATGCACGACTGGCTCCACCCACGCCACCTCTGACAGAAGAACGCAGGCTGCGCCTAACGGACACCTCTGCAGGGCCCACTCCTCTGCGACCAACACCACCCAGAGGGGAAACACAGCGGCGCTCAGCGACAGAGGCAGACGTCGCGGGAGCAGTTCCATATGAGGACAAGGCCCTCCTGTCACCGGTGTCACCAGCTGAAGGAATCTGGCTCCTCCCAGCGGCCGAGGCAGGAACACCGGCCACCGAGTCCAATGGCGATGTGACAATCTGCTGCAAACCCTCCCGATTAAAATTCCCCAAGAATTCTTCCGCCAGATTTCCTCTATTCAGCATAGATTTATCTGGGATGGCAGATCCGCCAGGGTGGGTAAAGCTATTCTCACCAGGCCAAAAGTAAAGGGGGGGAATGGGTCTCCCAGACATTAAACGTTATCATGCAGCGGCCCATATGTCCAGAATTCTTGACTGGTGCAGGAACGGCAGGCATAAAACTTGGGTGCAAATACAACAAAGCTTTAGCCCAATTCCACTGGACAGATTACCCTGGGTGATGGCGTCGGCCCCCTCCATTCTTCGGAATCACCCTACCATTTGGACCACAATCCGGGTTTGCAACTCTCTACCTTTGAGGTCTTTCATTCTCCCTCCTTACTCACCGCTCACACCCATTATAAGCCATCCCGATTTCTCAGCGGCCAGCTCTGACAAAAACCTTTGCTTTATGGATAGAGGCCGGGAGGGATAGGGTGGAAGCGATGGGTGGTGGCGAGGAATGGCCCTCTTTGAACGAGATTTCGTCCTGGGAGGAACCATCTGCACTGGGGTGGTGGAGATGTTTCCAGCTACGACATTACCTGCAATCATTGCCTCCTCGGTCTTGTTATAAATGCCCAAGGACGCAATTTGAAGCATTGTGTCTGAGCCAAGGTCCACTCAGACATGCATTGTCTCTCCTCTATGCTTTTTTTGGCTCTCTGCACGACCAGGGATCACCAGTCTTCATCTCACATTGGGAACGGGATCTGAATATCACTTTTTCAGAGGAACAAATTACACAGATGTTCCGGCTCGCTCATAGCACCTCCATCAGTTCTAAGTATCAGGAGGCCAATTATAAGCTACTGTCACGATGGTACAGAACACCGGTCAAGCTCAATGCAATGTACCCGGCACACAGCATGGATTGTTGGAGGTGTGGGAGGGGTACCTTTTCGCATACCTTCTGGGACTGTGAGGCTATTCAGCCCTTCTGGCTAGAGGTGGAGAACATCATACGGCAGGTTTCTTCTATCCAAATACCTCTCACACCTGCTTTGATTCTCCTGCACCATTGCGAGGTTCCCATGACTACGTATAAAAATTCCTTTCTTAAATTCCTCATTATTGCAGCCAGAGCCTGCATACCAGCACTCTGGGGGAGGGACACGACACCTTCTATTCCGCAGTTTCTCAGAGGGGTTAACGAATTGATGTATATGGAGGAGTTGACATCTTCCATACGGGAATCTCAAACTGAATTTGGATCCATATGGATGGCTTGGATGGATTTCCAACAATCTGAGCTTTACAGTACACTGTTTGGCAAAGATCCACTACTGGAATATGTTTAACAGAGCACTGGAAGTGGACACTGGCTGGCCTGGGGAGGGGTATCTCATATCCCCTTCTTGGCTTTCCACCCCCTTTCTTCCCTAGCCCCCCTCATCTTCTTTATTTCTCCTCCTTATGTTCGCGATGAGCTTGTGATCAATGCGATTTTTTCTACTAATACCCCCTATCTATCTAACTTCTATATCTGTCTTCATTTTAGTTGATTCTTTTTCCTTTTCTCTGTACGATTAATTTTTTTTTTTATTATTATCGATGGTTTGATTGTATACCATCGCTGCTCATTTTTCTTATGATTTATATTTTCCTTTCTGGTGTAAAGAAAAAAACATTTTGGCTTTCCAGGATTTTACTGGCTCGCCAATGTTATGTGTAGGATCATTCGTTGTTCCAGCACATGGTTTCAATTTATACCTCCACGAACAAATCACCATTAGATGTCCATTTGGAATATGTGATCAATATACAACTCTACAGTTGTTTATATCTTGATGGAGTTAAATTTGTAATATTCTAAATAAAGAATTATAAAAAAAAAAAAAATCTGGTTTACCCATCTTCAGGCAGAGGTCTATTTAATTGCTGGATCAGTGTCAAGAAAACCATATTGAGCCATCTTGTACTTTTCACCCTCAGCAGATACGCACAAATCACCTGCGTTGTGCCCATTACATCCATAATGCTATAAGGCTGTAACAGTCCTGCTCATCGTTACAGTTTAAGTACATAATGTGAATTATCTCCTGAAAAAAATTATTCAATTGAAACAGATTTTTTTTGTAAAAAGCACTTAAATTCAAAAGGGCAAATTATAAAAAAAATAGAAAAACCTTAAGTTTGGTGTGACTATGGTATTTGCACCTTTTACATTAAATTAGTACAGAAACACATTTTGACTTGCCTGTGGTTAATCACAAATGAGAATCGCCTGTGATAAATTTTTTGTGCTCATGTAACATGAATTAGCCAATAAATGATGACTTCAGTGTTTTAAAAAGCCACATGTTGGGCCCTATTCCCTTATCTGAGGACACCAACACTGTATTATTAGCATGCGTAAGAATTCCAAGGGGTATAAGGTCCTCTCCAAAGACTTTGGTATCTAAGGTTCAACAATGCACAATGTTATTAAGAAGTTTGCCAATCATGGAACTATCAAGAAGCTCCCTAGAATTGGGGGAAATAGGAAAATTGACAGGACATGTCTTCGAAGGTTGGTGCAAATAGGATAAAAATACAGTCTGGGGTCATGGTTTCAACAATTTCCATACCTGTACACTAAATCAAGAAAAGATTTATGGGCAAATGCCAAAGAAAAAAACATTGCTGAAGAAAACACAGAAAGAGGAATGGCCGCTCTTTACCTAACAGTACCCTACAATCCTTCTGGCAGTGTGTACTGCAGATGGTGGCAGGCCATTCGACAGCTATGGGACCAAAAATCTGGGTGGGTTATCTCCGTTGAAACTCAGAAGCTGCCTATGTTTTGTGTGCCCTTGCTCACATATCATATGCTTCTATGAGCAGCTTTTTATGTATTACTTATTATTATCATTACTACCTCTCTTGTGCTACAGCTGACTCTACTCTCTGGCTGGATTTCCATAAACAAACCAAATCCCCCTGGCTGACAAACTGTAGCTTTCCAGCCAGATGGGAGCTTTGTATTACACTGTGTAGGAAGGCAGCCTTTGGAGGTTTGGCTGCATTCATATTTGATTTTGACGGTAACTGGAAGCACTGCCTCTGAAAGCTGTAAGTCGTGTCGGGTGATGAAATGCTAAGCGTGTGTGCACACGATCAGTGTACGCACCGTTTTGGACGCAGCGTCTTGCTGCTGCGTCCAAAACGCTGCGTACTACAGTACAAGCATAGTGGATGGGATTTCAAGAAATCCCATCCTCACTATGCGTAATCTGCCCGCAGCGTGTTTGGCGCTGCGGTGCGGGTTGCCGGGAGTCCGCTCCTCCGCAGCATGTCTATTTCATGCTGCAGAGTCGGAAGTGGCTCCCATCGGGTGACTGCAGGGAGAAGCCGCCCTGCACCCTCCACACATGGTAACAAGCAGTTTTTCTTTTCTTAACGATACGTCTTGCCTGGGATGGGGCAGGGAGAGAGCTACTGCACATATATCAGCATCATAGTGCAGAGACTAAATATATCTCATAGAAAATTAGTGTATGCCTTGTTCACACATACCATGCGTTTTTGCCTTAAATTCGCTTTTGGGATCATTTTAGGCTTTTTTGTTTCTAAGTCCAAAAACGCATATGCCTTAACGCATGGTGCTCTTAGGTGTAGCTGAATTTTTTTAACAACACATGCGTTTTTGTTCAGCATCCCAAAAACCACTGCATGCAGCGTTTTTTGGGTGCTGTAAAAAAACGCATGCTTTTTTTAACATGGGGCCCTATGGGAAACACATGCGTTAACGCATGGCATATATAGGCACCTGCGTTAACGCATGTGTTAACGCATATGCGTTTTTAATGAAAAAACGACTAAGTCCAAAAACTTGCCAAAAGCGTTCAGGACCACAGGGGACACTATTAACACCCTTAGAAAAATGGATCCGTTTTTCTAGGGGCTAAAAAAACGGATTGGAATGTGTGAACAAGGCCTATCTGTGTCTGTTACTATGTCAATGTGTCTGTGTATACATTTTGTATGTCTGTGTATATGCATTGTATATATCTGTGTGTATATATTGTAAGTGTCTGTGTGTCTTTGTATATATATTACTTGGCTGGGTCCTTCCCTGGAGGGATATCTGGCTAGTCCTGTGTTTGAGACTCCTAACCGAGGCTCCACAGACTCTATTTGCATATTCATAATTCCCAGGTGGCAATGTGCCTAGGAATTCACTGTGTTGAGTGCTTTAGCCAGCTGCCGCAGTGTTTTGTTGGACTGGTCTCCCTGAGATCAGTGAATGCTTTGTGATGTTTGTATATATATATTAATATGTTTATTTTTGTGTGTATATACGTTTGTTTTTCTTTGTATATGTATCTATGTTTTGTATATGTATATATGTGTGCGTATATATATATATATATATCTAATATATAAAGCTGAATGTGTGTGTGTATGTATGTGTGCATATCCGGGATTGGCATCTACACCGTGGCAACTACAGCCACAAAATTTTGCACAGTCACACGTCTGGACCCTGAGAGCATCATAGGCTATGTTGTGAGGCGAAATTTTAATCCTGCGCGTTCCAGTTCACCAAACAATTTTGCCCCTATCTACATAATGGGGAAAAAGTGAATGGAAAAGTGTTGGAGGAAAATCGACAGCTGTCAGCTATAGCCACAAAATTTTGCACAGTCACACGTCTGTCTACATAATGGGGAAAAAGTGACAGTTACCAGTTGACAGTTGTGAATGAGAGTGGCTTATTGATAGCGCCAAAGACTAACAGCACATACCAGCATATAGTCACTAAGGTGGGGCCCCAACATGAGATATTCACCACGCACGGGGACATGTATACACACCACACGCACACAAAGAGTAACAGCAAGTGTATAGTCGCTAAGGTGCAGCCCCAACATTGGATACTCACCACGCACCTGAACAAACACACACACACCACAAAGAGACACACACAACACAGAGACACACACGGGACACACACACACCTATAGCGACACATGCACTACCAAGGGACACACACACAAAACAAAAGATGAGCTTTTGTTTAGATACTTTCAAGCACAGAACACGAGCGCGACGGAGTAACCTTTTCTTCTGAATTTCTGGTCTAACCACTCGGAGCGTGAGGTCCAGCGCAGCATAGGTATTCACATGACATAAGCAGTGGGTCGCACAACGGAGGGGAGGAATCAGTTTCACTGTACCTAGTGTCTAGTGAAGGCATATGCCCTTGTCCCTTCCTCTTTAACACAAACAAGACACAACAACACAGGCACACACACCACACAGACCCCCCCCACAGGGACACACACACATAGCCACCCTATAGGGACACATGCACTCACCCCACAGGGACACACACACACCCACAAGGAGACACACACAACACAGAGACACACACACCCCACACAGACATCCACCCCACAGACACACACACACATACACACCCTATAGGGACACATGCACTCACACCACAGGGACACACACACACACACCACAAAAAGACACAGATACACACACACACACCACACAGACCCCCCCCCTCAGGGACACACACACATACACACCCCATAGGGACACATGCACTCACCCCACAGACACACACACACACCACAAAGAGGCACACACAACAGAGACACACACCACACAGACCCCCCCCCCACAGGGACACACACACATACACACCCTATAATGACACATGCACTCACCCCACAGGGACACACACATACACACACCCCAGGGACACACACACCACACAGACAGTCACAGATGTGCACAAATCACCTCACACAACTCGCCTCATACGTGTGCTATCTTTAATTTCCAAACATAAACATCTAATTAAAAACAGCCAATGTGCAACACATGTGCCATATAGGGAATTAAGGCAGATGTCAGTCACATGAACTGTCTATTATGTGTATATGTGAGGTAAAATATACTGCCCGATCAGGGGGAGGGTTTACTGTTGGCTGGAGATTTATTAGGCTGCCTATAGCAATCAATCACAGCTCAGCTTCTATTTTCTTACAGGTCATAAATATGACATATTCAAATTCTATTTTGTTATAGCTAACATCAGTTATTTATTAAACCGGGCGTAGCCGGGTTCTACAGCTAGTATATATATATATAAATAGAAAAAATGGAACAGCACTATAATACCAGTTCAAGTGCAAGCCTTCCTACCATCACCATGATATTGGATATGCAGAATAACGGACAGCAGCACTTCCTTTACTGTGGTAAAAATTGTGGATTTTAATCCTGGACTGCGACGTGTCGGTTAACAACAGCCTTTATCAAGCAGTACCACAGTAAAGGAAGTGCTGCTGTCCATTTGTTCTGCTATATATATCTACTATATAATTGTCTAAGGCGTCTGGATGAAGCCGAAATCGCGTGCCAGAAAGAGGCCTTTGCCGCCAGAGGCGGCCACCAATGAGCGCAGACTATGCAAAACAGCCACGCGCGCGATTTCCATCAGACACAGACACCACACTGTCAGCCTCCTCCTGCCCGCCGCTGCCACCTGCTGCTCCATTCACCTCCCCCTGCTGCTCCACTCACCTCCCCCCCACTGCTCCATTTACCCCTGCTGCTCCATTTACCCCCCGCTGCTCCATTTCCCCCCCATTCCATTTACCCCCCTCCCTGATCCGTCTCACCCACTCCCGGAGTCTACATCGCTGCTACAGCAGGTAATGAGCGGTCATGTGATAGGCGGGCTGAAGTGATGTGCACAGAGCCTGTCACATGACGACCGCTCATTACCTGCTGTAGCTGCGATGTAAACACTGGATGCGTGTGAGACCGGAGTAGATAAGATAGGGGATCCATCCTGCGCTGACCACTTGCCCTTCAGCCTGCACTGGCCACTGGCCCTCCATCCTGCGCTGACCATTGGCCCTCCATCCTGCACTGACCATGGAGCCTCCATCTTGTGCTGACCATGGAGCCTCCATCCTGTGCTGACCTCTCCATCCTGCGCTGACCACTGAGCCTCCAACCTGCGCTGACCACAGAGCCTCCATCCTGCGCTGACCACGGAGCCTCCATCCTGCGCTGACCACCGAGCCTCCATTCTGCGCTGACCACCGAGCCTCCATTCAGCGCTGACCACCGAGCCTCCATACTGGGCTGACCACTCTGCCTCCATCCTCCTGACCACTGTGCCTCCATCCTGCCTGACCACTGTGTCTCCATCTGTGCTGACCACCGAGCCTCCATCCTGTGCTGACCACCAAGCCTCCATCCTGTGCTGACCACTGAGCCTCCATCCTGCGCTGACCACCAAGTGTCCATTCTGCGCTGACCACTGAGCCCATCCTGCGCTGACCACAAGCTCCATCCTGTGCTGACCACTCTGCCTCATCCTACGCTGACCACTCTGTCTCCATCCTGTGCTGACCACTCCATCCTGTGCTGGCACGGAGCCTCCATCCTGTGCTGACCACCAGTAGGCCTCCATCCTGCGCTGACCACTGAGCCTCCATCCTGCGCTGACCACCAAGCCTCCATCCTGTGCTGACCACTCTGCCTTCATCCTACGCTGACCACTCTGTCTCCATCCTGTGCTGACCACTCCATCCTGTGCTGGCCACGGAGTCTCCATCCTGTGTGACCACCGAGCCTCCATCCTGGCTGACCACCGAGCCTCACCCTGCTGACCACTGAGCCTCCATCCTGCGCTGACCACCGAGCCTCCATCCTGTGCTGACCACTGTGCCTCCATCCTGCGCTGACCACTATGCCTCCATCCTGCGCTGATCACCGAGCCTTCATCCTGCGCTGACCACAGAGCCTCCATTCTGAGCTGACCACCGAGCCTCCATCCTGGGCTGACCACCGAGCCTCTATCCTGCACTGATCACTCTGCCTCCATCCTGCAATGACCAGTCTGCCTTCATCCTGTGCTGACCACTGTGCTTCCATCCTGCGGTGACCATTGTGCCTCCATCCTGTGCTGACCACTGTGCCTCCATCCTGCGCTGACCTCTGTGCCTCCATCCATTGCTGACCACTGTGCCTCCATCCTGCGCTGACCACTCTGCCTCCATCCTGCGCTTACCACTCTGCCTCCATCCTGCGCTGACTACTAAGCCACCGCGCTGTGCAAACCACTGAGCCACCGCGCTGTGCAAACCACTGAGCCACCGCACTGTGCAAACCACTGAGCCACCGCACTGTGCTAACCACTGAGCCACCGCACTGTGCTAACCACTGAGCCACCGTACAGTGCTAACCATCTAGCCACCGTACAGTGCTAACCACTGAGCCACCATATACACTGCTAACCACTGAGCCACCATACTGTCCTAACCATTGAGCCACCATATACACTGTCAACCACTGAGTCACTGTATACAGTGCTAACTAGTGAGCCAGCATATACTGTGCTAACCACTGAGCCACTGTATACAGTGCTAACCACTCTTCCACCATAGAGTGCTAATTACTGAGTCACCGTGTACAGTGCTAACCACTGAGCCACCTTATACAGTGCTAATCACTGAGTCTCCAAACAGAGTTAACCACTCTGCCTCCATATAGTGCTAACCACTGAGCCACCATACTGTGCTAAACACGGAGCCACCATACAGTGCTAACCACTGAGCGACCATATACTGTGCTAACCACTTAGCCACCATACTGTGCTAACCACTGAGCCACCGGGCAGTGCTAACCATTGAGTCACCATACATTGCTTACCACTGAGCCACGATAAAGTGCTAACAACTGAGCCACCATACAGTGCTAACCACTGAGCCACCGTACTGTGCTAACCACTGTGCCACCATATACAGTGCCAACCACTGAGCCACCATAGAGTGCTAATCACTGAGTCACTGTATACAGTGCTAACCACTGAGTCACCATATACAGTGCTAGCCATTGACCCACATTACTGTTCTAATTATTGAGCCACCATATACAGTGCCAACCACTGAGCCACTATAGAGTGCTAACCACTCAGGTTCCATATACAGTGCTAACTACTGAGCCAGTTTATACTCTGCTAACCACTGAGCTGCCGTATACTTTGCTAACTACTGAGCCGCCATAAAGTCTGCTAACCTCTGAGCCCCCATATACTCTGCTAACCACTGAGTCGCCGTATACTCTGCTAAGCACTCTGCTGAGCAGGAGGGGGCCCTCCCTGGCCCCCCCCGCCTGCATCTGGCTGCTGTTCCCTGGCCCTCTTCTGCCCGCACCCAGTTGCTGTCCCCCTGGCCCCCCTCCTGCCCGCACCTGCCCGCTCTTCCCCGGCCACCTCCTGCCCGCACCCGCCCGCTCTTCCCCGGCCCCCTCCTGCCTGCACCCGGCTGATTTTCCCTGGCCTCTTCCTGCCCCCACCTGGCCGCTCTTACTCGGCCCCTCCTGCCCGCTGTTCCTCAGTCTCTCCCGGCCCCCTCTTGGACTCAGGCACCGCTGCACACTGGCACCACTGCACACCTGCACTGCTGTAGGTATCTACTATATAATTGTCTACTTCTGTCTTTTTGTAACACAAATCCTGCATTGCTGATTGGTCAGGACAGCCGCCCACGACCAATCAGCAACAGGGACTGTCGACCCGCAAATTGGCGTGCAATTTCAACCACGCTTCGATGATTGGTTGCGCCCGGCCGGTTGCCAGCAATCAGCGATATTAGCGCAGGATTCAAACCCAGCTTCGCTTTGCGTTATTCTTAAATCTTCATAAATATACTACATACATATTCTAGAATAACCAATGCATTAGAATAGGGCCACCATCTAGTATATATATATAAATATATATATATATATGTATATATATATATATATATATATATATATGCTGCTCAAAAAATAAAGGGAATAATTCAACAACACATTGTGTTGTTAAAGGGAACCTGTCACCTGGGTCTAGCCCTCTCTGCTATCACTAGCTGTCCCTGCACCTTCCTAGCTGTTGCCTAACCATCATTCTCTGAGCTACAGGGGCCCTATAACGATTTAGAAAAATGAATTAGAACTTGCAAATGATAACCATGTTGGAGACTGGAAAGGCGGGCTCCGGGCTACATGAATCCTTCCTTATGGTGTCCAATCATGCCCCGCTGTTCGTCATCCTTGTTGCTGCTTTATCGCCTCCATTTGGAATCTCCCACCCTCTCAGCCAGTGTAATGCCCGGGCTAAGACGTCATATCCAGCCCGATGCATTATGGGCCTGATTACGTGATCAGCTTGGTGCATTATGTGCCTGATTATGTGTTCGGCTTCAATATGCGCATTGATGAAGCCCATAATGCACCCGGCCGGATATAATGTTTTGGCCTAGGCATTACACTGGCTGAGAGGGCGGGAGATTCCAAAAGGAGGAGGCAAAGCAGCAAGAAGGATGACGCCCAGCGGGGCGTGCTTGGACTCCACAAGGAGAGATTCATGGAGCCCGGAGCCCACCTTTCCAGTTTCCTACATGGGGACCATATATAAGTTCTAATTCATTTTTCTAAATTGTTATAGGGCCACTTTAGCTCAGAGAGAGATGGTTAGGGAACAGCCAGGATGGTGCAGGGACAGCTAGTGATAGCAGAGAACTAGATCCAGGGGACCGGATCCCTTTAAATGTTCCCTTTATTTTTTTTGAACAGTAAATATATGTATATATTAATTTATACAGGGTGGGCCATTTATATGGATGCACCTAAATAAAATGGGAATGGTTGGTGATATCAGCTTAGGCTAGGGTCACACTTGTGTTTATTTTTTTAAAATCCTGATCCGGTTTTGAGCTTTCAAAAAGCTCAAAACCGCATCAGGAAACGCTCCTCATAGGAGCCCATTATAAAAACCGGATTGCATTACATGCAATCAGGTTTCCGCATCCGATTCTGCAGCCTGCGTGAAAAATCATGCAGGCTGCAGTATTCGGAGCAGTTGTAACATCCGCTATGTGGTAACCGCATTGCTCAGGATGTGTAATCCTCAGCAATGCGGTTACCGTGTACTTTGCTTATCTCGGCTGCTGCCAGGATAAGCAAAGTGTTTAATGTTGTAAAAAAAGCTGTAATATTATTAATAAGTATGCCCATCATGTCTCTAGGGGGTGCCCATCCCCCCTAGAGACATGCTGCCTACTCTGGTGGGAATGTAATAGGTTAATTACTCATGTACAGTAAGCCGGCTCCTGTCAGCTCTGTACATTTTTATGAATTAAGCCGCCTGCTCCTCTGACAGCTGCGCACATACTAGATCTACTGTAATTGCCTACAGTACCTCGGACAGCGCACATGCTATACGTAATGTACGTATAGTATGCGCACAGCTGTCAGAGGAGCAGGCAGCTTCATTGAGAAAATTGTACAGAGTCCCAGGAGCCAGCTAACTGTACAAGAGGTTTTAGCACATGACATGCCCACCTGAGTGGGCAGCATGTCTCTAGGGGGGGTGGGCACCCCCTAGAGACATGTTTCACACAATTATTACTAATATTTAATATTTTTTTAAGATTTTACAAATGTCCAAATGTGACCCTAGCCTTACTGTTTGTGGCACATTAGTATATGGGAGAGGGAACACTTTTCCAGATGGTTAGTGACCATGATGGCCTTTTTGAAGTTGGCCATTTTTGGATCCAACTTTATTTTTTTTGTATTTTTTAAAACTTGCTTTACTTTAAAAAATTGAAGGGAAATGGCATCATTAATGCTCACCAACGTATACACCTGTGGACTCCAAGGCATCCAGTAAAGTGGCTGGTACCACACATATGTAATCAAAAGAAAAGAAATCCTGGAGCCACTTTTCTTCATTAAAAAGAAAATGTATTTATTAAAATGTACATATCCATTAAAAAAAAATCAGAGTAGACCCCCAAAGAAATAAGGACCCCTCAGTTACTTTGGGGGTCTACACTGATGTTTTCTACAGATATGTAAATTTGAGTAAAGACATTTTCTTTTTAATAAAGAAAGGTTGCACCAGGATTTCCTTTCTTTCCACAACCCTTGAAATGCCTATGGATTTAGAATGAGCTGACATCAAAGCTTTGGTAGGTGTATATTTAGGTGCATAACTTTATAGAAATTGGTTAAAAATTTCCACAAAAATTGTTGACAGTAGTTATCTGGTCAATGTACAATTCGGAAATGTAATAGTGTATGATAATGTGAAAATCTTATTTAAACTACATATTTCCTTTTGTCTTAGTAATAGACATAGACTCAAAAAAATTCAATACATCTGGGTAATTGAAATTAATCTATCATTTACTCAATAGCCACTGATGGAAGGAACATGTCTTGAAGTTATTTACCAAAATGCTGGTATATTATTTAAACAATTGATACACGTTATGATGGTAAAGATATTGTGTCACAATGTAGTTATACTATTTTTTCACATTTTTATAAGAACATCATTGAATTTGGCGAAATGCCTTCACACAATACAATATGAACAGCCAGTTCAAAGCTGTCCGAGTGAGTCCATCAATAAAATCAATAACAATTTTACTTGTTGTGTGCAAATGGAGAATCGATCTGGGTGAAGCCTGTCACTCCTGCTTAAATGTTAGGATGTTCTAAATGATGATTGCACAGTTTAAACACAGATCTTAGCGAAGAGCCAATTACTGAGTCTAGAGGAGATGTGTTCTGCTTAGATGGAAAAAACAATTCTGTTTTTATAAATATAGTTTTCTACCATTATGAAACTGGTCTGGTAGAACCAACAGTAAAATTTATGATTCATAGACAGAAACCTGTCCTTGACTGTTCAATGGACAGTAAGAAATTCTACCCCCTCTGTTTAAATGTTTCATAAAATGTGCACCTAGGGGATATTCTGATGTGTCTTCAAGGATGCTAGAGGTGCTGAGACGAGAGGAGGCTTCCTCCACTGCTATCCACCCTCTGCTTCTGAATAGTGATGGGAACACTAAAATATTCAGATTATTTGTATAAAAAATTCGTACTATTCATGTATTTATTACAAATAACAAATCTAATGCAAGTACATGAAAAATGAATACATTTCTGGTGGTCCATGGATAGAAAAGTGCTAAAATTGAAGGGAAATAGCATAAAGAAGAGGCATTGGATGCATTCTGACTCATAGCTAGTTTCTGGGATAATGTTGTCTGAGTATTATACCACTTTGACTTGCAGTCCCCCACTTCTTTGTGATAACTAGAGCAGGTAAATTAGACAGCTTGTGGGCCTGCAACCACCAGTTGTGTGCTTAATCTTGGCTAGTTATCAAAAATAAAGGCTCCAAACGCAGTTTTTATTTTCAATTATTTAAATAAATAATTAATGAAAATTATGTGGGCTCCAGCCCATTTTTGATAATCAGCAGAAACGTGGGGACTGGTATTCTCAGGCTGGGAAGGTCCATGGTTTGGGTCCTCTCCAGCCTAAAAATAGCAGCCTACAGTCATCCACAATTGGAGAATCTATTAGATATGCTAATTGTTGCATTTGCCCAGCTCATCCTGATTGCATGGCATGGTTGCAATTGGGGTAATATATGCAGTTGAAGTCACAAGTATTTTATCAAAAATTACAGCTGCCTTTAAGCCCTTGTTGGTAATGGAGAGGTGTCTATAAGACCTCCCCCTTACCAACCTTGTAGTTAAAAAAAAACACAAGCACTAAAAATACCTTTATTTTAAAAAAATAATAAAACACTGTCTTTTACCAATTGGTTTACCCTCAACCACCCCCCCCATAGGTTTAATGCAATTCACGCAACATCCCATGACGATCCTAATCTTCTACATATGGAGGCCATGGTGAGTGGTGGAATTAGAACATATGACCACTTACTGTGGCCTCAGAAGCACATTAATAGCAGCTTCGGAGCTGCCAGAATTGAACTCAAATGAACTCAGTGCTGGACTGACTGAGTGTTACGGTGGCAGCACATTTCGTCAGTTTGACACTGAGTTCACCTGAGGTCACATTTGGGGGTTCTTTTGTTACCCTCTGTTGAGCCACCAGCTGTGACTTCAGGTGAACTCAGTGCCAGACTCCGTGACAATGTCCACAAATCCAGGGAAGGTGTATAGATGGTCCGCGCTGCTTGAAATAATCAGTCAAATGTCTTTAAATAAAAACCCGCTTCTTTATTTCCACCTACGCGTTTCAGTACCACTCCAGGCACCGTCATCAGGGCATTATGCCCTGATGACGGTGCCCGGAGTGGTACTGAAACGCGTAGGTGGAAATAAAGAAGGGGGTTTTTATTTGAAGACATTTGATTGATTATTTCAAGCAGCGCGGACCATCTATACTCCTTCCCTGGATTTGTGGATATTCTTACACGTGCTACGTGGCGGTGGAGGTCCTGCAGCAGCTTTCATCTATATGCCATCAAAACTAGTTGTGGGTGCATACAACTAGATCAGGTGAGTGCACCTCTGTGTGACCTGTGTGCATAGTCAGTGTCGCATTGATAGGGCACTATTGCGCCTCTGTGTCTCCTTTTTTTCCTTTTCCGTGACAATGTGGCAGTTCAACAGCCCGGTAGATATGAGGCCCAGAAAACTTAAAGGAGCCTTTAAGGTAGACTTTAAGGTTACTAGAGTTCCCAGTTACCAGGAACTGTAAGAGCCACAAGAAGTGCCCTCAAGTGAACTCAGTGCAGACTGACCAGACTGTGCTGTCGCCATGACACAAAGTTCACCTGAGTTCACCTGAGGTCTCAGCTTACAGTTCTCACAGATAGTCTTGAGAGAACCACAGGAAGTGACCACAGATGACACCAGTGCAGGACTGTCGGACTGCGCCGCCACCATGACATGCAGTCAGACTGTTCGGAATTGAGTTCACCAAAGTTCAATTCTGCCAGCTTCAATGCTTCTCTAAATGTGTCACACAGGCTGCACAGGGCTCATGAACCATGAAGCTTACCAGCTTAAGAATATCTGTCCCCAGCTGTCTGTTTTCCTGCACTGTTTATCAAAATCGACAAGAGCACATGCCGTTTTTTTATTACTTTCTATTTATATAATTTTAAAAAACCTTTATTTTTGAAACCAGCCAAGACAAAACACACAGCTGAGGTTTGCAGCCTGTAGATGTCTACTTTATCTGTGCTGGTTATCACAAACAGGCGGGGGACCGCATGTCATTATTTTTTTCACTGTGAATGCCAATCACAGTAATGCCAAGAGCAAAAATACCTATGGCATTACCCTGATTGACAGGTAATATCCACATGTTTAGTAGAGAAGGAAAGAGTTGGCACCTCTATAATTAGATTAAAATTGGATTCTTCTTTCTTTTTTTTTTTTATAATTCTTTATTTATTGTGTAAAGCAAACAGAAAAAATAAACAGGCACTGTATAGGTTATTTTTCAACGATACAAGCGAGTTACTCAAATATACTGAGGTTGCCAAAGGCGATGGGAAAAGAACCAACAACTTATAAGTCCATTAGTAGGCCAGATGGCAAGGTAATCATATCACACATGAAGATAACAATTCTCTGTGTATGAACAAGAAAAATCACTCTCGGTGCTTGAAGAGAACAGAACAGTACAAGTACAAGTACAGTACAAGTACAGCGGACAGAAAAGAGAGACCAGAAATTATAAACGAGAAAAAAGAAAAGGAGAAATAGGAAAAGAAAAGGAATGAGAAAAGAAGGGAGGGGGTGGTCACGGGGAAGGGATATGAAAGGGACCTGCCAGAACAATGCAACTACTGTCAGAGCTCACCTCTCAGGACAATCACCTACTCTGCAGAATTCTCTATAAGCCTTTATTTGTTTGAATTCTTGACATCTAAACCATGTGTCTCTAAGCTTCATGTTTGAATCATGAATCGCAGAGGTCAAGTCCTCCATAAACATGAGATCGTTCACTTTCGTGATCCACAAGCAGATTGGGGGACTTATCGCTTTCCTCCACAGGAGTTGGATGCATGCTCGAGCCACTATTATTAGAAATCTTATTAAGGTATGTTTATATCTGTCAGTAGGGATCTCGCAGTGATGAAGTAAGAATAGGGCGGGCCCTAGTTCACCAACATAACCCATTACAGTGCAGATGATTTCACTCACCTTAGATCAGAAAGGTACAAGGACTCTACATTCCCATAAGATATGTATCAGGGAACCCTCGACCCCCCCACACCTCCAACACAATGGGTCAATGGAGGGGAACATTTTGTGCAGATGTGTGGGAACCCTGTACCACCATGTTAGTAGTTTGCAACTTGCTTCCTGGAACCTTGAGCTAATTTAGGTTTTATGCATTAATATATAAATTATAGTTCTCTGTTCAGGGCTAAACTCTAAGCCCAAGTTTGCTTCCCATCTTGTCATGAATGGGGGGGATGGTTGATCCAAGGGAGAAATCAATAATGCATATATCCTGGAGAGGGCATGTCTACATTGACCCAATCCGAGGCAATAAGTTCCAAAGATAGTCTTGGATCTACGAAATTCGGATCTAGGTGGGATGCTGCAAAGGTAAGGGTTGAGTTGGAAGTATCTCAAGAATCCCAAAGGACTAGGCGTCAACATGGAGCTCAATAACACAAGAGACTGCCATTCCTCTCTACAATCCCAGCTCTCCACTCTATCAACACCCACTTCAATTTGCATATGGCAAGGGCCCAATGGTAGGGTGGTTTTTCAGACCCTCGACAAAACCCCATCATCATTCAGGGCAATGTATGAAGGGGAAGTGGTGTAAAACTTTGCTCAATCCCAAGGCATATTTTATTTGCTTTATTTGCTTTATGCCTGCACCAATCAATCACCCGGGCCAGGTGTCCTGCCAGATGGTACAGCCTGATGTCTGGTAAACCTTCTCCTCCCCTCGTCTTAGATCTAAACAAGATCAATTTCTTAATGCGAGCACTTTTATTATTCCAGATAAAGGCGGTTTGTATATTGGAGATGGATTTAAAAAAGGAAGAGAGAAACCATGATCTGAAAAGCCTGTAAATAGTATAGGATCCTAGATAAAACAGTCATCTTAAAAAGCTGACATCTACCCATCCAGTAAAGGTTGATTTCGCTCATCTTTCAATCGGTACAGATCGAGCTTGTAATAGCTGGCAAGTTAGCCTGATTAATTGCCTGGACATCATCTGCAATCTGAATACCCAGACAGGCTAATGTATGTGCAGACCATCGAAAGCCAAAGCATTTTTCAGCAGATCCATAAGCCGGAGAGGGAGGGTGATATTCAGAACCTTTGACTTAGATTGGTTAATCTTGACATTTGAGAGATTAGAATATATCTCCATCTCCTTCAGAAGATTGTGGAGGGAAATCTCAGTATGTGATGTACAAAACAGCAAATCATCTGCTTATGCAGCAATCTTATGCATTGTTGATTTCCCTTTATCCCCAGATATGTCTAAGTTTGCCCATAAACATCTCAGTAATGGCTCAAGGGTCAGGATAAAAAAATCAGTGGGGACAATGGACAGCCCGGACCCTGGCCGATGACATTGAGTTAAAGGACAACACCCACCACCGCATCCCATCACCGAAGCCAATATGAGCCAGGGTCTGCTCCATGAACGTTCAAGTGACCCTATCAAAAGCATCCATCGACAGCAGCATCAATTGAGGACCAGATAATTTAGCTTTATATATTAGCTTTATCACTTTGGCAGTGTTGTCCCTGGCCTAACGCCTCAACATAAATCCCGACTGGTCCAGGTGAACAACATCACATAAAAGAGGGGACAATCTGTCCGCCAAAACCTTAGCAAACAATTTAACATCCACATTTAATAATGAAATTGGATGGTAACTTGAGCATTGTGAGGGATCCCTCCCCAGTTTTTTGCGTACCATGATAATCGCTCTCAGGGTGTCTCTGGAAAGTGCTGACACCTCAGCCATGGCATTAAATGAAGATTTCATGTAAGGTAATAATTTCTCCTGCAGCTTTTTACAATATATGTCCGTAAACCCGTCCGGGCCCGGAACTTTACCAGATTTAGAAGACAAGATCACATCACTGATTTCCTGGTCTGTTATTGGGTCTTCCAAAGATTGTATTACTGATTCCTGAAAAGAGGGCAATCCCAAAGATTTAGTATAGTCTCATATACAGGTTCAGAAATCCAATGAGATAGTTCCGGGATTTCCTATATCCACATTATATAATCATGCATAATAGTTCTGTAATGTCTTAGCTATCTCCAGAGAGAGCTATACATGGAGAGAACCCATAGAAGAGACAATCTCTGGCACATAAGTGCTCAGTCATTGTAAGTGTGATGCCCTGGCTAGTGATCTACAGGCTTTGTTCCCATGCTCATAATAGTAGTATTGACACCTAGAAAAAACACCCTTTGCTTTTTTAATCAAAACCGCACGTAACGCTTCTCTAGTGTCAAGCAAAACTTTTTTTAAGCATATAGAGGGGTTTTGTTTGTGCCTTGTTACTAGACCCTGCAAACGCGCTAGTAACTCCATGATCTCTGCTTTTCTTGCCATTTTTAACCGGGCCCCATGTTTTATAAGGATGCCTATGACTACACATTTATGTGATTCCCATACTGTCACCTGGGAAGAGCCGGTGGAGGTGTTTAAGTCAAAATAGTCAGTTAATGTTTTCACAACATCATGAAGGACTTCAGGTTCGTCTAGTAAGGAGAAATTCAATTTCCATTGCCATTGTTTAGGTATAGGGGTAGCGAGCAAGATCAGGACCGATGTGAGAGCATAGTCAGAGAAAGTGATGGTGTCTATATCTCTGTCTCTCACCCGTGTCATGTCAATGTGTCGCAGAAAGAAGTAGTCGAGCCTAGAGTAGGTATCATGGGCTGTGAAATAAAACAAGTAATCGCTATCTTGATTATGTAAAATGCGTCATGTATCCAACAATTGATGGTCATGCATTATCCATCTCAGTTTATGTAAGGCCGCACCCGATAATCCAGAATGCCCCCTCGAGGTGTTTACAGTAGGATTTAGGGCCGTATTAAAATCATGCCCCAATATCAAGGTTCCCTCAGAAAAGTCCACTATTTTTTCCAGGAAGCGTGCCAATAGGGAAATCTCTCCCGTGCTTGGAAGTTATAGCGAGGTGAGGGTGTAAGCCTGTGAAGCGACTTTGTCTTTTACCAGCAGCATTTTGCCCAATTCATCACTGCGAGAGTCAAGAAATTCCCAAGGTACAGATCTTGTAAATACAATACTAGTACCACATGAGCTGACGTCAGGTGAGAGGCTGTTGTACGCCGTGGGAAACCTGTGGTTTGAGAGCCTACACAACTTGGCAGCACACAGTTGCATCTCCTGGAGGAAAGCGATATGGACCTTGTTAGACTTTAGATAATTAACCATTATTGACTGTTTGCCTGGATCATGTATGCCTTTCACATTTTAGAGAGCCTATTTACAACTCTGTTATACAACTTTGAGACATTGTTTAGCGGCAGGTAAGACAAGGGTACAGGTACAAAGGGCGGGAAAGGTGAAAACCAAGCAGTCTAAAGAAAGAGAGAAAAGAAAGATAGACTAGAGAGGCAGAAAAATAGAGTATTTTCTGATAGAAATAAACAGTAGAGAGGCTAGATAAGCCTAATCTGGACAAAGCCAAAAGAAAAGGACCCTCACAGAAATAGAAGGAGGATCCTATGGGCAGAAGATAACCATGGGATAGCCCAATACAGACCTGCGACATATCAAGAGCAAAATACATCCCAAGCGTGTCAATTATTACCTTTGCTTACCAATAACAAGATAAATGCCCCCATCTAAACTCCCTCCAACCAAAGACAAAACCTCCACCATCCCTCAACATTCAGTAATATTGACATTGTAAAATGAAAAGTACAAACATCTCCAAATTCAGATATGCTGCCACTTGTCATGGTATACTATGTGAATATCAGGGGCAGGATAAAGGCAAAAACAAAAAAAAAAGAAGGGGGTGAAGGAGGCGGGGAGGGCAACCGTTGTGGTGTTTTATCACAGAAAAGGTCAGGCAGCACCCAAGACCCCATGAGGTCTCAACAGATGTGTAGTTCTAGCCATAGCCACAAAAACACTGCCATGAGTCATAATCACGGAGACAGACTCTATGCCAGAAGGAGAAGCAAGCAGTCTAGAAGTCACTCAAGGCAAGGGGTTCTCCCGAGATCCTCTCTGCCTCCAGCTTGGGTTGTCAGTCGATGGACAATGAGACACATTGTCCGACTTTCCGTGACCTGACACCAAAGCTTTAACGAAGCCCTCCAGAGACAGCCAGTCCAGGACCATAAATGGTTCAACGTCCAGGAATGCAAATAAGCCATCCAAGTCATTCTTTGTCCAAAGGCAATACAGCTTGCCATCTTGTCGCACAATCAGATAAAAGGGGTGACCCCACCAATATGTAGCTTCTTTTTCTTTAATCTTTGCAAGAAGAGGACAAAACTGCCTCCGGATGTAGATTGTGTAGCTAGAAATGTCCGGAAACAGGCAGTTAACCGTGTCGTCCAATGAAATTGTACTATAGGACCATGCAACATGGATGATGGCATCTTTATCTGTAAAATTATGAAGCCTATAGAGGATGTCACATGGGTTTGCACTATCTGTAGGGCCTGGATGACATACTCTATGGAGCCTGTCAATCTTATAGGTCGAGCCTGGAGATCTCTGGGTGACCATATTAAGAATGTCCAAAGTCTTCTGTAGAAGCATCTCTGAGGTGATGGATTCAGGGATGCCCTTGAGGCGGACATTATTCCGTCTCTCTCTATTCTCCTGGTTGTCAGATTGGAATGTAAGTGACACAATGTGGGAGTGAGAGTGGACAACTCCTCTTTCTAAGACTGCTACCCTTTCCTCTATTGAGGACACAGCCTCCTCAGTAGCAGCCATTTTCTCTTTAAGAGATTCTAAGTCCTCTTTAATGGTGCTCAGGGGCCACTCCGGTGAAGCCTCTAGCCTTCCAACCACGGTATTTAGAGCCTGCTTAGATGGCAGGGCCTGAATGAGGTCTCTAATGTTTAGTAATTCAGTCTGAGGGTTGCATGCCTGGGGGAGAGAGGGAGACTGTAAGATGGCGGCTCACCGCTCCCCCTATGTCTCCTGCTTGGTCTCCTCTTGGGCTCGGTTCTCCAGGAGCCAAGGTTTCATCAGGTCTCCCCTCCTCCTGACTCTGTAACATTGCGGCTGCCAGCAGTGAGCACTCCTTGGCTGCAGCGGGGGAGCAGGAGGCAGTGCCTTCTTTGAGGAGCTCAGAGCCATTGCAGAGATGCTCTGAGACTTTCCACCGGCGCTGCCGAACAGCCTGGAGATGTCCGAGTGGCCTTCCGTGGTACCCAATGGCAGTGTGTGGCACGGAGTTGAGTCGGGCTTTCTTGTCCTGGACATCATGGGATCGATATCAGCGGAAAATGGCGTTATTGTAGCCCCGAGTCTGCAGAGCTAGTGAATCACATGTTCTCACACAGCCATGATCAGGCCACCCCCCAGATTCTTCTTTCTTTCATGATTAAAAACATGCAATCAACAAGCAGAATACCCCCTGACGTGTTCCAGGTGAACATGTCACCTTTAGTCATAGGATACAGAATAAACTTACTGAGACCATTTATTTATACATACACACATTCAGAGCCAATGGCTATTCAATGCACAGGTAAAAAAGGCTAATAATTAAAACTTAATCCTCCCACTCATTGCTGTAAAAAGTGCAATTGCAGTAGTGAAGGCAGAATACATACATATTTGAACAACATAATATAAAAATATTTATGTGTACATAAACACATGTACGAATATGTAGGAACATTTGTAATAAATATAGTACAAGCAATTATGGTAGTTCATTCCAATTATAAATTTGGTATCTGAAATTAGGATCCATAAAGCTTCCCCTAATGCCAGATTTTTCGGCAATTACTGCCTCTGGTTGGGGGATTAACCCTTTCGAAAAAGTTAAACAAGAAAGACGTAGGGCTATTGTTCTGTTTGTTTATAAAATACTTTGAAGCTCTTGAATATGAGCTGTTGACACTGTTTGTATTGAATATATTATCTGCAATGCATTTCTTGTTTTTGTGAGTAGTATAACCAATATATATAAATTTACACTCTGAGCACTCAATACAATAGAGCACATGGTTTGTAATCAGGGCTGCCACTAGGAATTACGGAGCCCCTTACTGCCAAAATTTTGGGGCCACCCTTAGACTCCGCCCAGTGCCCAACTGACTCCGCCTCCACCCGTGTTCTACCTCCACCAAAACATATATTTATAGTGAAAAATTGGAACAACACCAAAAATTACCCCAATTTACCTGCAAAGCTTCCCAACCAGCAACCCAGATGGTTCCTTACAATAGAGAAAAAAGAAAGCAGTACAAAAAAATAGAAAAAAGAGGAATTTATTGTCCAATGCATGGCCTTGCCATTGGGCAATAAAATCCACTTTTTTCTATATTTTTGTGCTGTTTTACCTTTTTTTACACTTTCTCTCTATTATATATTACACACACACACACACACACACACACTTGAGACTATTTCTTTAAGAAAAAATGAGCGGCACTCACCATGTTGAAATCTCCTATCTTTTATTTGCCAAAGTGTAGGCACGACATGGCTGCTGTAGGGGAGGGAGTGTGGAGGAGTGACGATGGGCCGTTTCGCAGTGCTGTACCTCTTCTTCCGGTCAAATCACCGGTACAGCACCGCGAAACGTCCCGTCGTCACTCCTCCACACTCCCTCCCCTACAGCAGCCATGTCGTGCCTACACATTGGCAAATAAAGGATAGAAGATTTCAACATGGTGAGTGCCGCTAATTTTTTCTTAAAGAATTTGTTCATACTTCATTAAGTGTGCACCGCTATTCTGGACCCTCAACACTGAGACCTGTATATGCATGAGGTCACACACAGACACATAGGGTGAAAGCTGCAGTGCCCAGTAATTTTTCTGCTGTTTGAGGACTTACACACTTGAGACTGCTGTGGGCTGAATACACAATAGCTGTATGCACAATAGAGAATACACAGGTTGCAGCATACAGTTAGTCTTTTGCATGGGAATCTGTACGCATACAGGGTTTTCCTCTATACTCACGGATACAAAAATTACCAGTGTGAATGCAGCCTTAGTCACTAGTGATGAGCGAGTACTAAAATGCTCGGGTGCTCGAAGGTCAGGCCGAGAATCCCAAGATACTCGTGTACTCGGCCTGACCACCGAGCCCAATGTTATCCTATGGGAGACCCGAGTATTTTTCTGACATGACCCCCGGCAGCATGGAAAAAGCCTAAAAATGTCACAAAAGTATCAGAAGAGTGCTGAAATGACATGGGAACAGCATGGGGAAGACCCCTGGAAGCATTTCAGACCCCAAGGTCACTGATGTCAACAATGTTGTCAGACCATTACGCCACTTTTACAGACTGTCAAGAAAACGTTACAAAATGAAACCAAAACGGATTTTCATGGAAAAAATATTAAGGGCTCATACCCACTTGTGAGACAGAGTTGGTGTATGTTAGCTTTTTGGATTATATCAAAGATTTTGTTTTTTTAAATTGTCTGGCACTCCCATGTCCCTGGGAAGAGACGTAAATGAAGGCCTCTTTAAATAATGTGCCCATTATAAGGAAGTGTTTGTTTTGTAGCATTGCCCTAGGGCAGGGAAGCCAAAAATTGGGAGGCACTTCAATGCCCCTAGATAGAGGCGTGCATGAGGGCCTTTTTAAAAAATGTGGCCATTGGAAGCAAGTGGTTCTTTTTTACTATTGCCCTAGACAGGGAAGCCAAAGGTTTGGAGGCACCAATATGCCCCTGGATAGAGGCGTGCATGAGGGCTTTTTCAAAAAATGTGCCCATTGTAAGCAAGTGTATCTGCTGTAGTATTGCCCTACGCAGGGAAGCCATAAATTGGAGACACCAATATGTCCCTGGATAGAGGCGTGCATGAGACCCTTTTTAAAAAATGTGGCCATTGGAAGCAAGTGGGTCTTTTTTACTATTGCCCTAGGCAGGGAAGCCAAAGGTTTGGAGGCACCAAGATGCCCCTGCATAGAGGCGTGCATGAGGGCTTCTGCAAAAAATGTGCCCATTGTAAGCAAGTGTATCTGCTGTAGTATTGCCCTACGCAGGGAAGTCAAAGGTTTGGAGGCACCAAGATGCCCCTGCATAGAGGCGTGCATGAGGGCTTCTGCAAAAAATGTGCCCATTGTAAGCAAGTGTATCTGCTGTAGTATTGCCCTACGCAGGGAAGCCATAAATTGTAGACACCAATATGCCCCTGGATAGAGGCATGCATGAGGCCCTTTTTAAAAAATGTGGCCATTGGAAGCAAGAAGAGCAGAACAGCAAGTAACCAAAGTAATGAAGTGTGTACCCTTGTGTGGGTGTGCGGAGGTGCATGGCAATTTACCGTCACAAATTTTACATTATACTATCATTTGGTGGTGGTGTGGTGAAGTCAGGCCCAATACAACCCTTGTTCATCTGATCAGAGTCAGCCTGTCCGCCTTCATTTACCCTTTTTTGAGGCAGGAGGGGGTTGTAGCTTCAATTTGTATACGCCAAAACAATCAGTATAACCAGCTCAGCGTTTGTGACTGACCGGTATACCTGCTGTAATGTAATCTCTAATCTGTCATCTCAGTGTCCAGCTAAAAACCATCTTTTGGACACCTTCATTTACCTGTATACAGGCAGCACAACATTGAAAATGCACAAGGCCGGTGGTACTGGATGTGATGGTGGTGCATACAGAGGCTGAGGCCATGTGCAAGCTGGAATTGCGCCACGACAAACGCCAACATTATCTCGCTCGACCTTTCTTGTCCCAATTTGTAGGGGACCGCAGCAGTACACCACTATTAAACCAAGACCAGTGAAAACAGGTTGTTAGTTGGATAGCGGATAATGCTTTCAGTCAGTTTTGCACCATAACAAGCAGCCTGTCTTCCACACGGTCAAGTGTGAGTAGCCGTGAGACTGGACTGCACATTCCACACCCTGATCCTCCTTCCTCCCACCATGCCGAGTGCCCGGACCCGGACATAACTGATCACACACTTGGACACTCTGAAGAGCTGTTCACTATCCATTCATAGATTCTGGCCTCTCGCCAGCTCCTGTTGAAGTGGGTCATGAGGAGATCGTATGTACTGATGCCCAAATATTTGAGCAACCACGGTCTCACGAAGTCAACGGTGGGAACGTGACTCAACAAGAGGTGGCCAATGATAAAACACAATTGCCACAAAGTCAGGAGTAGGACCAGGGTGCGGAAGTGGAAGACGACATGGTGGATGATCCAGTAACTGACCCAACCTGGCAGGAGGACATGCAGAGCGAGGACAGCAGTGCACAGGGGGAGTTAGGCGTAGCATCACAACAGGCCGGAAGAAGCAGGGTGGTGTCCGCAGGCAGAAGGCAGGCAACCGTTCCCCGGAACAACAACACGAGTGATGTTGCCAGTACAACTGCTAGGTCTTCCCGAGTCTGGCTGTTTTTTAAGGTGTCTGCAGATAATTTGAAAAAGGCCATTTGCAACACCTGCCATGCCAGCATCAGCAGGGGTAGCAAAACTAGCAGCCTGACCACCACCAGCATGATCAGGCACATGGCTGCAAAGCACCCGACTTTGTGGGATGTGCAGCAGAGTACAGGAGCATTGTCTGCGGGTGACACCGCTGTGTCTTCCACTGTTGTGCGTGCAAGCCAATCCCCTGTCCATACTGCTGGTGAAGATGCCTCCTGTCCTTCACCTGTACTTGCACAAGCAGAAGTAGCACCATCATCAGCCACGTCCTTGTCCCAGCGCAGCATTCAGTTATCCATACCCCAATCTTTGGGACGCAGGCGCAAATACGCTGACAACGCTGCACATGCCACAGTTCTAAATGCACACATTTCGTGACTGCTTACGCTGGAAATGTTGCCTTTTAGGCTGGTGGAGACGGAAGCATTCCACAACCTGATGGCGGGGCTGTCCTACGTTACTCGGTCCCTAGCCGACACTATTTTTCCTGGTGTGCCCTTAACAACGCAGTTTCAGGCAAAGTTCACCTAACCACGGACACGTGAACAAATGCTTGCGGGCAGGGCCGGTACATCTCTCTGACGGCACACTGGGTTAATATTCTGGAAGCCGGGACCCAGTCTGAGCTTGGGACGGAACACGTCCTTCCGACACCAAGGATTGCAGGCCCTAACTCAGTCAGGGTTTCACCCACAGTGTACAGCTCCGGACCTTCATGATCCTCACCCTCCTCCTCCTTCACTTCACCCTCTACACCAGTCCAAAGCTGGAAGCACTGCAGCACTGCCTTGGCTAAGCGCCAACAGGCTGTGCTGAAGCTAATATGCAAACCCCACAATCCTGTAGAGTTGTGGAAACCACTGAAACAGCAGGCAGATCACTGGCTCACACCGCAGAACCTACAGCTAGGCATGGTCGTGTGTGACAATGCCTAGAACCTGGTGGCGGCTCTGTGGCGAGGCGAGCTAACACATGTTCCATGTGTGGCCCATTTTATTATTATTATTATTTATTTATATAGCGCCATTAGGTTCCATGGCGCTTTATATTAGGATAAGGGAGACAAGAACAAGTACACTAAATATAGGCGATCAGGACGTACAGGTACAGGAGGGGCAAGGACCCTGTCCAAGAGGGCTCACAGTCTACGAGGGGCGGGTTGGGATACAGTAGGATGGGGGAATGTCAGGTATGGGGCGGTCGCCTGGGTCTCATGGCAGGTTATAGGCTTGACGGAATAGGTGAGTCTTCAGGTGACACTTTAAGCTTTTCAGGGTAGGAGAGTGTCTGATGTGTTCGGGCAGGGAGTTCCAGAGTAAGGCAGGTGCCCGGGAGAAGTCCTGGACTCGGTTATGCAAAGAGGTGATGAGGGGGGAGCAGAGGAGGAGTTCTTGGGAGGAGCGGAGGTTGCGTGAGGGTAGGTATCGGGAGACCAGGTCGGAGATGAATGGTGGGGCCAGGTTGTGTATGGCTTTGTACGCATTGGTTAGTGTTTTGATTTGGGATCTCTTGGAGGTGGGGAGCCAGTGAACGGCTTGGGAGAGGGGGGAGACAGGGGAGTAGCGGGAGGACAGGTACATTAGTCGGGCAGCGGAATTGAGAATAGACTGGAGAGCTGTGAGGGAGTTAGCCGTGAGGCCATTGAGAATGAGGTTCCAGTAGTCAAGACGGGAGATGATAAGAGCATGAATGAGTGTTTTAGCGGTGTCGTGGGTGAGGAAGAACCAGATCCGTGAGATGTTCTTGAGCTGGAGCCGGAGGGATATGGTGAGGGCCTCGATGTGGGGCTTGAAGGATAGAGAGGAGTCAAGGATTACCCCGAGGCACTTGGTTTGGGGGACTGGGGAGAGGGCACAGCCGTTGACGCAGATGGATAGGTTGGGAAGTGGGGGGGAATTTCTTGGGGGCAAGACTATGAATTCAGTTATGTCCATGTTGAGTTTTAGGAAGCGAGCAGGGAAGAAGGATGAGATGGCAGAAAGGCATTGTGGGTTTTTGGAGAGTAGGGAGATGATGTCAGGGCCGGACAGGTAGATTAGGGTGTTGTCACCGTAGAGGTGGTACTGGACGCCGTGGGACTCAATGAGTTGCCCTAGGCCGAGAGTGTATATGGAGAAAAGTAGGGGTCCCAGGACCGAACCTTGGGGGACTCCGACAGAAAGGGGGTAGGGTGAGGAGGAGGTGTGGGAGTGGAAGATGCTGAAGGTCCGTTATGCTAGGTATGAGGAGATCTAAGAGAGGGCAAGGTGGGTGATGCCGAGGGATTACAGGATCTGGAGAAGAAGGGAGTGGTCAACCATGTGGTCAACCTCATGGTTCAGCGGTATATTAAATACTACCCGAAGCTGTCTGATCTGCTTGTAAAAGTACACCGCCTGTGTGCCCAATTTTGAAAGTCACCTACTGCTTCAGCCGCCCTTGACAGCTTTCAGCAGCGTTTGCACATTCAGTATCACAGACTGGTCTGTGATGTCCCCACGCATTGGAATTCCAAACTGCACATGTTGGTCAGGATTTGTGAGCAGAAGAGGGCAGTTGTTGAGAACCAGCATCAACTAGGCTGTCGGTATATGGTTCAAACTCCACACATAAGACCTCAGGAGTGGACATGGATGTCCGACATATGTACCGTCCGCCAAAACTTTGAGGACTTCACCAAGATGGTGAGGGGCGATGATGCCATAATTAGCTTCACCATCCCGCTTCTCTGTCTTATATAAAATGCTGTCTGCTCAAAATCAAAAACGATGCATGGCAGGCAGAACAGTATGAGTTGGAGCAATAAACCGTACGGGGTGATTACACACAGCACAGCCTCATCTCATCCCAACATGCATTGGAGGACTATTACGAGGAGGAGGCGGATAATGAAATGGAGCTACTTTCATGCGAAATTGACGGTAATACATGCACAACCATCTTACCGTCGGATGGCAAGAGGACAGGGGAGAGGAGGAGAAGGAAGATGATGAAGACAGCATGGTCAATGATCCTATTGTTGAGGACCTGAAGTCTTGCCTGTTAACAGTCTGGTGCACATGGCTGACTTTATGTGATGCTGCCTGTCTTGTGACCCTCGCGTTATCAACATCTAGGCGGACACTCATTACTGGTTGGTGACACTTTTAGATCAATGCTACAAGGAGAACTTTATTTCTCTTATACAATGGCTCAAGTGCACTGCACTGCAGCCTTTGCAGCACTTTGGCTTGAGGTCCTGGGTTCAATTCCCACCAAGGACACAAAGGACAACATCTGCAAGGAGTGTGTATGTTCTCCCCGTGTTTGCGTGGGTTTCCTGCGGGTACTCCAGTTTCCTCCCATTTTGTAAAGACATACTGATAGGATATTTAGATTGTGAGCTCCAAGAGAGACAGCATTACTCATGTATGCAAAGTGCTATGGAATTAATAGCGCTATATAAATGAACAAATAATAATAATAATTCCTGAGGCGGAGAGGTCTACAAAAATGCTGCAGTACCAGAAGGCCCTAGTTGCAGAATTAGTAAAAAAAATCCACTTCTGAAAACGTTTGCGGCAGAGGTCGCGGTTTGGTGGACAACCAAAGTGTCCGACCGAGAGAGGCACAAATGAAATCCAGCAGAGGTAGGGGAAAACTCTCAAAGATCTGGGACAGTTTTCTTAGCCCCTCCCATAGAACAGGCCCTCAGGTGCAGGGTACTGTCACAAGGACTGCAAAGTTTGTAAAGATGCTGAAGGAGTACCTTGCCGATCATACGAAAGTGCTCCTAGATTCCTCTGTGCCTTCTAATTATTGGGTATCCAAACTGGACACGTGGCAGTAATTGTCCCTCTACGCCTTGGAAGTCCTGCCCTGCTGTTAGCGTTTTGTCAGAGTTTTATTGCCGCAGGTGGAATCATTACAGATAAACGCACCCGCCTGTCAACTGAAAATGCTGACCAGTTGTTTTTGACCTGGATACTGAGATTGAAGATTAAATTACAGCAGCTATACTGGTCAGACACAAACGCTGACACAAGTATACTGAGTGTTTTTGCAGATACAAATTGTAGCTACAACCCCCTCCTGCCACACAAAAATGGTAAATGAATGCAGACAAGAGTTGGTTTGTAGCTGGACAGTGAGATTACAGATTAGAGTGTTTTAATCCCGGCATTTTGAACGGTCAGACACAAACGCTGACGCATATACCGTGTTTTGGCGTACACTACTTGGGGCTACAAAAAACTGCTGCCGCCCAGAAATTTTAAATGAATGCCTACAAGAGTACGTTTTTAGCACGACCCTAAGTTTTGAAATTAAGGCCCTGTAGGTGGACTAGTCAGACACAAACGCTGACTACAATAGCGTGTTTTTTGGCGTATCCTAATTTACACTGCAACAGACAGTAGCAGCACTGAGATGCAAATTTAGTGCAGAGAAGAGTATGTTTTTAGCAAAAGGCTTTTGGTGTACCTTCATGTACGCTGCAACCTAGAGGAGCAGCACTTAGATGCAAATTTTGTGCAGACAAGAGTATGTTTTTAGCAAAAGGCTTTTGGTGTACCTTCATGTACGCTGCAACCTAGAGGAGCAGCACTTAGATGCAAATTTAGTGCACACAAGAGTAGGTTTTTAGCACGACCCTAAGTTTTGAAATTAAGGCCCTGCAGGTGGACTAGTCAGACACAAACGCTGACTACAATAGCATGTCTTTTGGCGTATCCTAATTTACGCTGCAACAGACAGTAGCAGCACTTAAGATGCAAATTTAGTGCAGACAAGAGTAGGTTTTTAGTACGACCCTAAATTTTGAAATTAAGGCCCTGCAGGTGGACTAGTCAGACAAAAATGCTGACTACAATAGCGTGTCTTTTGGCGTATCCTAATTTACGCTGCAACAGACAGTAGCAGCACTTAGATGCAAATTTTGTGCAGACAAGAGTATGTTTTTAGCACAAGGCTTTTGGTGTACCTTCATGTACGCTGCAACCTAGAGGAGCAGCACTTAGATGCAAATTTAGTGCACACAAGAGTAGGTTTTTAGCACAACCCTAAGTTTTGAAATTAAGGCCCTGCAGGTGGACTAGTCAGACACAAACGCTGACTACAATAGCGTGTCTTTTGGCAGATCCTAATTTACGCTGCAACAGACAGTAGCAGCACTTAAGATGCAAATTTAGTGCACACAAGAGTAGGTTTTTAGCACGACCCTAAGTTTTGAAATTAAGGCCCTGCAGGTGGACTAGTCAGACACAAACGCTGACTACAATAGCGTGTCTTTTGGCGTATCCTAATTTTACGCTGCAACAGACAGTAGCAGCACTTAAGATGCAAATGTAGTGCACACAAGAGTAGGTTTTTAGTACGACCCTAAGTTTTGAAATTAAAGCCCTGCAGGTGGACTAGTCAGACAGAAACGCTGACTACAATAGCGTGTCTTTTGGCGTATCCTAATTTACGCTGCAACAGACAGTAGCAGCACTTAAGATGCAAATTTAGTGCACACAAGAGTAGGTTTTAAGCACGACCCTAAGTTTTGAAATTAAGGCCCTGCAAGCGGACTAGTCAGACACAAACGCTGACTACAATAGCGTGTCTTTTGGCAGATCCTAATTTACGCTGCAACAGACAGTAGCAGCACTTAAGATGCAAATTTAGTGCACACAAGAGTAGGTTTTTAGCACGACCCTAAGTTTTGAAATTAAGGCCCTGCAAGCGGACTAGTCAGACACAAACGCTGACTACAATAGCGTGTCTTTTGGCGTATCCTTATTTACGCTGCAACAGACAGTAGCAGCATTGAGATGCAAATTTAGTGCAGACAAGGGTAGGTATTTAGCACAAGGCTTTTGGTGTACCCTAATTAACGCTGCAACCTAAGGTAACAGCACTTAGATGCACATTTAGTGCAGACAAGAGTAGGTTTTTAGCACGAGGCTTTTGGTGTACCGTAATTAACGCTGCAACCTACAGTAGCCACAATTAGATGCTAAATTAGTGCAGAAAAGAGTTTTTTTTTAGCACAAGGCTTTTGGTGTACCCTAATTAACGCTGCAATTTACAGTAGCAGCAATTAGATGTTAAATTAGTGCAGAGAAAAGTTGTTTTTTAGCACAAGGCTTTTGGTGTACCCTAATTAACGCTGCAACCTACAGTAGCAGCAATTAGATGTTAAATTAGTGCAGAGAAAAGTTGTTTTTTAGCACAAGGCTTTTGGTGTACCCTAATTAACGCTGCAACCTACAGTAGCAGCAATTAGATGCTAAATTAGTGCAGAGAAGAGTTGGTTTTTAGCACAAGGCTTTTGGTGTACCCTAATTTGAGCTAAAACCTACTCCTGCCTATAGTGAGCTAAATAAATCCCTAAAAGCACGGTTTTTGGGATGGATGAGCCTGGAAACCAGCCCCAGATGCGATGCAGGCTTGTATACTGGCACAGCAAAGTTTGGTAGATACCCTGCCTCCCTGTATACTGCTCTAGTAGTCCTCAGAAGGACTGTTGGGGTAAATAGACTGGCAGCCCTGTGCCTACACTAGCTGAAAGGCCACAAATCTGTCCCTCAATCAGCAGCAGCTCTCCCTACACTGACTGTCTAATGGCGCAGAGTGACGAGCACAGCGCGGTCAGGCCTTATAAAGACCTGATGACGCTGTGCGGCCAGCCAATCACTGTAATGCCACAACCAACATGGCTGTGGCATTGCAGCGTCTGTCAGCCAATCCCAGCATGCGGGCTGGCTCTGTAAAGAGCACCAACATGCAGGGAGGTGGACCCCGAACATAGCAAGAGTATCGCGAGATTACTCGGTACTCGCCAAGTAGTCCGAGTACCGTGATATTTGTGCGAGTACCGAGTAGTGACAAGCATACTCGCTCATCTCTATTAGTCACATCTCTCTAATACTCTGCATAGACACAGGTAGTTTATTGTTGGTTTCCAGGTTTGTAACCACATAGTAACCTGCGTACAACAAACCAGACAGGAAATCCCCAAGTCACCGCCTCAGACAACTCACTAGGTTATATTGTGACTAAACATGTCATGCAGATATTGTACAATGCTCCCATCATTGACACTATTATACGTTACATCATAGAGACTACATTGTTCTATACAATGAAAGGGGTGCAGCTGTGCACGTAGAATCTGTGATTGTGCAGGAAAACTGCCCTCTAAAGAGACCACCATACCTCGCTCCAGCCCTCTGCACACATAACGCCGTGCTCCGCTCTAGCCCTCTGCACACACACCTCCGTGCACAGTTCCAGCCCTCTGCACACACAGCACCGTGCCTGCTCCAGCACTCTGCTCACACAGCACCGTGCCCCGCTCCAGACCTCTGCACACACACCTCTATGCCCCGCTCCTGCCGTCTGCACATAGACTGCCGTGCCCCGCTCCTGCCCTCTGCACACAGACTGCCGTGCCCCGCTCCTGCCCTCTGCACACACACCGCCGTGCCCCACTCCAGCCCTCTGCACACATAATGCCGTGGTCCATTCTAGCGCACTGCACACACACCTCCGTGCTCCGTTCCAGCCCTCTGCACACATAGCACCATGCCCGCTCCAGCCCTCTGCTCACACAGCACCGTGTCCCACTCCAGACCTCTGCACACAGACGGCCGTGCCCCGATCCTGCCCTCTGCAGAGACCACCGTGCCCCGCTCCTGCCCTCTCCACACAGACCACTGTGCCCCGCTCCTGCCCTCTGCACACACACCGCCGTGCCCCGCTCCAGCCCTCTGCACACATAACGCCGTGCTCCGCTCTAGCCCTCTGCACACACACCTCCGTGCACAGTTCCAGCCCTCTGCTCACACAGCACCGTGCCCTGCTCCAGACCTCTGCACACACACCTCCATGCCCCGCTCCTGCCCTCTGCACATAGACTGCCGTGCCCCGCTCCTGCCCTCTGCCCACAGACTGCCGTGCCCTGCTCCTGCCCTCTGCACACAGATTGCTGTGCCCCGCTCCTGCCCTCTGCAGAGGCCACCGTGCCCCACTCTTGCCCTTTGCACACATAACACCGTACTCCACTCCAGCCCTCTGCACACACACCTCCGTGCCCAGTTCCAGCTCACTGCACACACAGCACCGTGCCCCGCTCCAGCCGTCTGCACACACAGCGCCATGCCCCACTCCAGCCCTCTGCACACAGACTGCCGTGTCCCGCTCCTGCCCTCAGATCGCCATGCTCACTGGCAACAGTTTATAGCCCCTGGCACCACAATATATAGGACAGGTTAGCTTAGTGACCACCTGAGCTCCAGGCACTACACAAAGCACTGTGCCAGCTTCAACTGGCAGTGCCCCACTCTCCCCTTCTTCTGGCACTGCCCACTTGCCACAGCAGCACCACCTTCTTCCAGCAGTGTCTCCCTTCTCCTGGCAGTGTCCCCCTTCTCCCAGCAGTGTCGCCTTCTCCCGGCAGTGTCCACCTTCTCCCAGCAGTGTTCCCTTCTTCCGACAGTGTCCCCCTTCTCTCGGCATGTTCCTGCCCTCAGTATCTCTCACCTTCTGACAATACAAACTGTCCAACATCTGAGGACCCGCCGCCTCCGGTCTCCACAAACTGCACCTCGGACATGATGATGTTGTCCTCCAGCATGGAGCCGCAGCCTGTACACACCGTATCACCGTGGGCCACGTCCACATCTATGTCCATGCAGCCGCAGCTCTTACACACCCGGCTGTTTATGGTGGCGGCTGCTCCTCACTCACATGTGCAGCCACCGGCCGGCCGTCACAGCCTGCACACGGCGGCGCTGCCAGACACTTACGGGCTCAGATCTCGCGTGACTACAGCGGGAGCTGCACACTCCGTCATTCTGAAAATTTACCGCTAGTGGGCCAGTGCAAGATGTGGGGGGATCTGGGGCGGGTCCCAGAGAAGTCTGCTCTCTGCTCCAAATGGCTACACCCCCTGGAGTCATGGCCGGGCCCCCTCTGCCTCTGATCCAATGGCCACGTTGCCTGCAGTGAGGACCGGGGCCCCTTACTCAGTAAGGGCTGTAACTCCCCAATGTCGGCCCTGTCTGTAATAAAATTAATATATGTGTTATTTTTTGTACTCGATTATCAGGTACAAAAAAAACCCCCTATTTTTTCTGGTTCTCACTGAGGGACATGCATGAAAGCGCTTCCAAAACATTTGTACAACTCTTATACTGAAAGCCAGTGTTGTTAGGCCTTCTTACTATTAAACATACTAGAGGATAGAGAGTTGTCTAAAGATTAACCTCTCCTAGCTCCTATACATCCCCCTTTGATGATTGCCCCTAAATTAGGATCTTACTGCACTACAGGTATCTTTGAATGAAGTTTTATATTTGACCAAAGTGCACACTATACAGAGTGGAAAAAGTTAATTGTTGTTTTGGATGATTGTCCGATTGTGGTTTAGCATTTTTAACTTTTTAAAGTTTTTTATTTTGGCTCTCATTAGACCTGTACATCATGTCTAGATTGTTATTGTACTTTTGTTAGAGCATTGTTTATAGTTTGTTTGTCATAGACACAAGCTGACAATCTTTTTGCAATCACCTTACTTTCCTGACAAAATGATTGATCTGAAGAACAAATATGTCTGGCTCTCAGTAATTCTCTCTATAGTATTGAATTGATGGTGAGTTGAGGGTGATTAGTAGAGATGAGCGAACTTTTGGAAGTTTGAATTTGGTTTGGTTCGTCCAACAGACAATGTTCTACTAACAAGTTCAGATTCAGCTAGACGAACCTTCTGAACCCCATTGAAATCAAAGGAAGGGCAAAATTAATGGCCTAGAAAACATCTTAAAAGGATCCAAAATCTGCAAAACACAACTCAAACTATTTGAGGGCCTGCTCATGAACCTCAGACATCCTCATCATGACTTTTCCGAGGTTTGTGTGAGGAGGCATCATGCAGCAGGGAATCCCGCTGTGGCCCTGGCATGTTGTTTGATGTTTTTTAGAAGCAGAGTTTGATAATCTGCAAGTCTATCCTGAAGCCACCAAAGTCTATCAGAATTCAGAAGTGTTGTGCCAACGTGTTTTTTTTATTTAATTGCAGATGTGGTGCAGATTTAGGCACAGAAAAAAGAAATCTGAAATACATGTGTAAGGGAAATAAAAGCAACATGGGCATGATATGACATTTCTGACCTGTCATAGACTTGCCTGGCCTCAATAGACATGCAGATGGTGATGCAGATTTACAAAATCTGAGTGAAAAAGCATCAAACAACACACCATGGCCATAGAGGGTCTAGGGAGAGCCTACTGCTGCTTCTACTGTCTACTTCCACATTGACTTCTACGACAATAGGTGGTAAACTACTGTTCTCAAGGTCTGTAAACAGTGCATGTTTTCTGGATTTCCTTAGCATTGCACAGGTGATAATGTCATCACCTGTAGAGGTGATGAATCCAGCACCTTGTGCAATGCTAAGGAAATCCTGAAAGCATGCACTCTTTTCTGCCCTTGAGAACTGCACCTAGCCGGGCCTGTTCTACAGTTTGTGCGTAGTGTGTTGCATTTTCATACCTCAGAACATCAGGCCACATACCTGCGGCTTGTTCACCAGACTCTGTAGGGCACTATCAAAAAGTTTGTTTGCAGAAACAATCCAACTAAAAAAAAACTTTACTGTAACACACAGACCAACCCTCAAACAGAAAGATAACAATATACAAAGTATATAAACATAACAAAAGTCCCACAGGGATTAAAAGAAGCACACAGACCATTAAACTGAAGAGCAGAGTGCATTAAGGTCTTTCAGTTGGACCTCAAAGGCTGCATGTATGCCTAGTAGGGGAAGTGTAAACAGCTCAAAATGTTTGAAGGGGAAATACAACTTTAAGAAAAATACAGGTTTTGATCAATTAAGAACTGAAAATAACTCCAATAAGTCCTTTTCTAGCCAAAATGCCAACTAAGGGTCACTATCTCACTGACCCACCAACATGACTTTAAAAAAGTCATCTCACATCCTCTCTTGCCATTTTTAGCCCTGCCCTGGATAGTTGTCTCAGCTTTTCCTGGTACTCTGGTGTCGGACAGTTTTGGGGGGTAGTAAGGGGCTACTCCTCTGGAAGCATTCTCCATCACCACCTGCCCTGCCGCGCACTCCATCATGGGCACCACTGGAATGGACAATGGAGGAACTATAGGGCAGACAGGACCAGTTTGGGGAGCACCGACAGGCCCTCTGGGTTCAGCTGCATCTGGCTGGCCAACCAAGAGACACCTGGGCCGCACCCAATGCCAACGTCTCCCCAGGTGGACCTCCTCCTGCCACTAATCAAATAGTTTGACTGTGGAAATCCAACATATACCAACTGCAAACCATTTCTTTCTGCCCCACAACTTCATGAATGTGACCTCCTACCTGGCAAAGTTGATATGTATCCTTTGGAAAAGTTTATCACATACCAGGGTGGAGCAGTTATCGCAACACCGATGTTTAGTGCCATGCTCCACTAGAAACCCATACCCCTTATCCTGCTGGAATGCCACCACCTTGCCTTTTGTGCATTGGTTGAGGAAATCATTAGCCTTAGACCCCCCACTTCCAGTCCCAGGATATGACATTTGCATGTTAAATCTCCTCAACAGCGGTGACATGACTGGGTGGTTCATGCCTTGTCAGATAGTTCCTTGGAGGGGTAGGGGTGTTCCATGACATGGCCCCAGTTGAATGGCTCTGGAGGTGGTGAGGGTGATTAACATGGCAGGGAAATAGTGCCTTCTAGGTCTTCCTCATAAAGGTCCTGGTGGTATTGGGGAATGGGATCTAGTAGTGCCTGCGACACAGGCTGAGGTGTAATCTAGCCAAAGATTTTGCAAGATCATCTGTTGACTAACGTGGTGCTCCTGGTCCCACATGCCAAAGGGTAAGTGTCACTTGACTGCTGTGAGTCACTCCTCAAGTCCATGTCTGGCAGCAGAGCCCAGGATTGGATTGCACCTCATTGCAGATGAGGTCCAAAGTGGGTAGTGTGCTGGAGATCCAGCTAACATGTCTCCATCTGCTCTGCATGATGCCGCTGTAGGTCTGGTTCTGCTGACCCACCTTCTGCCCCTGGGGTGGTAAGGAACATGACATTCCCTGAATCCAGGTTAGCCATGGCTTGCAGGGGAACCATCTGTAAAGAACTATCTAATGCCGTCATGGTACCAAATTGCACTGTAGTAGCAGACAATGTAACTATGTGGCACTGGAAATGCACAAGTAAGATGGCTGATTTCCATGGGTTTGGGTGTGTTTGCTTTCCCTAAGGGATCCGCCTCTTCCAATGAGTAACAGAATTCAGATCCAAGCAATCACTACCAGAGTTGAATTTTTGCAAACTCTTGTTGTCTAAAGCCTAGCTGCTAATTAACCCCTTTTTATGATGCAATGCAGAAGTAACGTCGATGTCACAAAACCACTTCGCCAGGCCGAAAGGTATAACAACTGGGTTGCCTTTAAGTAAGGTGTAGTCATTATTGAAGCATGACATCTTTGTAGGAGACATAATGATGAAAATAAATAAGTTTATTCAGGTCACCATTCACCACCAATTCAATTGGAATGCTGAATAGGTCTAGTGGCCACTGGGCACTTCAGGAATGCGTCTGTATTGTAAATGTATGGCATGAAATGTGAGTCCCAATGGGGAAAGTGTTGCAAATGTATGTAAAGCACTTTGGAAATAATAATTCTATTTAAATGAATAAATATTATTATTATTAGTAGTAGTAATATTATTATGACATGAAATAGTGATTGCATATTTTCAAGAAGCAATAGCTAAACTATGGTGTTCCATCAGTGTGAACAGACCTAGAAGATCATGGTTGTTAAGCATATAATGGACATATGCTATTTTTATATGAATTGTTATCACATAAGTGTAGACATGATGGCCTTGCATGCTGCTGACCCTCTGTAATAATAAAGGTTTGCTTTCCAAAACAAAAATAAACAAAAAGTAATAATAATAAAAAATAAAATAGAAAATATAAAAAATTCCCTAAAAATATTAAGCTCTCGTAAACAAATGTTTAAGGACATATTAAGCTTTCTGAACTTCCAGCTTCTGCTACATCTGGTACTGTTTACAAAATTAACACCCTGCAGGTTAAAAAAAGCACCTGCAAACTCCAGAAAGCTTAAAAAAATTAATATAAAGCTCAAAAAAAATTCCGCAGCTTGATACAAGCTGGTAGACCTGATGGCTGAGGGCACTCCTAACCTTAGGTTAGGTGTTGTTCTCAGCCAGTGGGTCTTTCAGTAAGCATTTTGGCACCAAATAAACAGGTAAAGTTTTAGGGCCATTTTAAATTTTAAACTTTTTCCCGAAAAATGTCATGTTCGGTGGCTTTTGGGGAAAGTATTCGGGTTTTCGATCCCCAAGCTAAATTTGTCTTGTTCGGTCGAATTTGAAATTGGAAAGTTCGCTTATCACTAGTGATACTTTGTGCCAGTAAAATAGCATTACTTGACAATTTCTGTACAGGTAGGTATTAACTTGATTTGTCTGTGTATTGCCAGTTAATAAAATATCTAGGAAAGGAACTTGATGTCCAAGCGGTCCTAGAACAAAATGCAGGTTGCATGAACTCAGATTGAGATACTGAACAAAATACGGAATGGTAGATATGTTGCCCAACCATACAATGATCAGACTGTCCACATATCTACTGAACCACTGTATGGAGCCACTGAAAATGTTACTCTAGCAAAAAAAGTGAGATTCTTCCCACTAGGCCATATATTATATGGCGAGACTGGGGCTTGTTCTATTTGAAGAAAAATTAATGGTCAAACATAAAAAAATTATGACCCAAAAGATAACTTAATACTGGAGGAATAAACTGAATGGGATCCTCAGAAAAACTACTAGATTTTTTAGATGAAAATCTATGGCTTGGATAGCATTATTGTGAGGTGGTATGAAGGAGTATATATTTACCACATGCAAGGTTACAAAACTGTAACTATCATTCCATGTAAAGTTATCAAAAAATTGTAAGATCATATTGGTTTCTTTAATGAAACCTGGAATGCAAGGAGTAAGGGCTTGGAGAACTTAATCAAGCATTGGCTAATTTCTTTGTTTAATGAGTTTATCCTGGACACTACGGGCCATATTGGAGGGGAAAAATATGTTCTTAGTGTTTTAGGCAACCCGTGGAAAATAGAGGAAACTGGATGGTCTGGCAAGAGAATCTATTTGCATTTTTCCTGAAAAATGCCTAGACTCGTACTTTCATTATTAGGTTTCTGCGATACGCACTTGCCTTGTGTAGTTGGGTCAGAATGTTAAATGAACATATGTATTACTCTCATGCAACATATTGCACACTTTGCTAGAATACAAATTAGCATTCATAACAACTACACTGCCATCCTTGTCACTTTGTCTGATAACAAGATTAAAGTTATTTTGGAGTTCCTTGACTGCTTTAAATTATTTTTGTGTAAAATTTTTATGATTCAAAGAAGAGTAAAGATTTATGTTGATTGACTAAATCTTTTTCAATCAGGGATTGAAATTGGTCAAGAGCAGGAACTTTAAATTCCAAAGGATGGAAAGTATTATTGGAATATTTGAAATCAGTAGTTTGATTGACAAGGCTGGACTGTGTGTTGCAATCATACCTTAAATCTTCCAAAGTTAAGCTCACACTTTACTTTTGAAAGTAAAATGTTTGTTGGTTAAGACAAGAGGTAGAATGTAGCTGTTCACCATTATTTTCTTTGATCGAACTGGGATCAGCAAGAAAGAAATTTATTTTGATTTTCAATAATTGTGTAATTTTTTTTATATCTCTGATGGTGCCAAAAAGATCAAATTTCCTGTCAGGAACAAAATGCAGACCTTTTGCTAACACATTCAGTTGAACAGCTGATAGAATGGTATAAGAAGATCAAAATTGACCCCCTCCTCAATCAACCCAAGTGCATTGGTTTTTAGGAGTAATTGAGGAGGAGGGTCAATTTGAAATTCCTTTTTTTGCTCGCTGGATATTTCCCTTTTCTGCATTTACTGAGGTTGAGTCCTTTTCTGTGTTGAGCTGGTTGTACATTCTGGATAATTGGTGAGCTCAATATTTTTATTCTACTAAAAAACAATGATATATCACTTTTATAAGTAGAGCCATCAGAACTGTATTCTGTGGACTCTCCTTCGGGTGAAAATAAAACAAGTTTTTAGGATAATTTTTGGGATTACTCTGAGGAATCAGGTGTCCATGTTTAGGATTATCCTTGGCATTAGTCTTTTTAATAGTCGGCTTTGTTTGGGGTTTACGAGGTGTGGCTTTTCTGCAGGTAAAAACCATGCTGTTTTTGTAATCCCATGTATCAATTTTAAATTTGTTTTGCTTTAAAGGGGAAACTGTCAGGTCATTTTTCAGTATAGTACTAATATTACGCTTGAATAGTGCCTGGGCAGAACTTTTAAAAACATGTAAAATCATTATTGTACCATTTGTAGTGTTCATGTTATCTGCATTGTCAGACCCTGCAGTAAACTCCTGGATTAGTCCTTTGTATTATAAGCAAACATGAATAGTCCTATGCTGTATAAACTGTCATGTAATTATGCACTCCCTCTCTCAGCAGCTCTCTTCTCCCTCCTCCCACCTCCTTTTGCTAACAGTGAAGTGTCAGGTTTCAGTAGCTTCTATCCTGAAGAAGACAAGGAAGGAAAGAGCTATTGCCGACCTGACTTATCTAGACTCCATCTGTTTCTGTAAGCAGGCATCCTGCTTTAACATGTTGTGTTGTATTTCACCTCTTTATTGGCTGCAGACACAGAGAAGAGAATACAGCCCCCCCCCACATATGGGCTAAAAGTATTTAGATCACAACACATTCTTAACTCAGAAGATGATAACTTTTTCAAATGTTCAAACTGGGTCTTGATATTCAAAGAATCGGCGACTGATCCTTGTTCAAAGACCTGTGCTATTCTTTCCAAACATATGCCCATGACATACAGCTGCAATTGAACCTTGAGCAAGGATAAGGTGCAAAACGTTTTTTTGAGAACAATAAATCATATGTTTCAATGCTGTTATTATTTTATATACCCAAGGGTAAAATATGTTTGCAAAGATAAATATTATTGAACAAGTCAGTCAGGGCACTTAGCAGGGCCAAGGTCACGGTTAGATTTCCTTCCAGGAATGGCGATTTCCCACCGGGGGTGCACAGCCAAAGCACCAGCAATAGCCAATAAAAGGAAAAGAAGGGCGGCACTCACCAGGTAAACAAGAAAGTCCTTTTATTCCAGAGTTCCGGAAACAAACACGGTGGAGCCGCCAGCTCCTCTTGCCCCCTCCCTGCACCCTGTTTGTTTCTGGAACTCTGGAATAAAGGGACTTTCTCGTTTACCTGGTGAGTGCCGCCCTTCTTTTCCTTTTAATAAGTATTATTGCCAAACGTATAATGTCTATGTTACCTTTATTCCTGGGACAGACAAAGTCTAATCACTCTGCTCACATCAGCTGGAATCACTTGGCGTGCAGTTCGCCATCTCCTTCTATGCTTACCCACATTTTTAGTGGCTAAAAATCAGTTGCAAAACATGCAGGCAAAACTCACGAGTCAAATACAAAAATATGCAATAACCAATGAATTTATGAAATGCCTTTATATTTGTGCAAGTAGCAAATTGTGGCAAATATGTTTGCTCATTACTAGATGAGCAAATTTTCCCTAAACATGTTTGCTAATTTCAAATTCTGCACGAATATTGCAGATTCTACTCGTGTTCGGAAACCCAAGCAAGTTACCAAAAAATTAGCGAACGCTGGTTTGTTCGGGAAATAACATTTGAAATTTAAAATGCCCTAAAAATTTCCCTTATTGGGGCCAAAACACTCACTGGAAGACCTGCTGGTAGGCAACAAAACCAAGCCTTATTGTTAGAAGTGTTCCCAGCCAACGGGTCTACTGTTTTCTTTCAACCTGTAGCATTTTAAGAAGTTTTAAATACATTTTTTAAGCTTCCTGGAGTTTACAAGTATTTTTGACACAATACAGGACATGAATTTTGGAAACAGTGCCATATGTGGCAGCAGCTGTGAAGTCCAGGAACCTTACAATGTCCTTAAAAATCCATTTAAGAAAGCTTAATTTTTTTAAAAAAATTGTTTGGGGGGATTTTTTAATAATTTTATTTTTTATTCTTATTATGAATTTATATTATTTTTATTTGGAGAGTAAACCTTTATTATTGCATAGGGTCTGCAGCATGCAAGGCAATCTCTTCTACAGACATGTAATAAAAATTCATATAAAAATAGCATATGGACATTATATGCCTCACATACATGGTCTAATAAGTCTATTCACACTCAGGAAACATTGTACTATGGATATTGCTTCCTAAAAACTTGCAATGACTTTATTTCACTTCATTACATCCATTTCCAATACTGATTTTTGGCATGTGCACAAGTGTGTTTTTATGTAGAGTTAAGATTGAACTAGTCCATGCATTGATGCCCACTAGCCTTATTCAGAATTCCAGATGAATTGGTGGTGAGCTGAAAAAACGAATTTGTTTCCCTTATTTCTCCTCAAAATATTTCAGGCTTCAATAATCACTCCACCCAAGCAAAAGCTCAGGTCAGTAGCGTAACTTCAAGCCCAGGGGCCCCGATGCGAAGGCTCCAACAGGGCCCCCAATTATTGCAAATCTTTAATAGTTTTAGTCTTTTTCTATAGGCCAAAGGGACTTTTGGGGCCCCCTAGGATGCAGGGCCCGGGTGCGGGCACCTGTGGTAGTTACACCCCTGGCTCAGGTGTTACCTGTAGCATTGGGGAATGAAATTCTTAATGTAAGTAAGGTGCCTTCTGCAGCCCACCCCATGGAGGTGATAATGAGGAGCTAGACAAAAATATTGTGCAAACAATAATATCCTGTAAGCAATTAATAACAATAATATTAATAATCATAATAAACTTTATTTATATTGCGCCAACATATTCAGCAGTGCTTTACAATTCAGTGGTTCATATACAGACTGTCATAGGTAACAATTATATAAAAAAATACAATATAGCAATTAAAGCAGAGGAACAATGAAAAAAATACAATAAAATAATTAAAGCAGAGAAACAATATAAAAAATACAATAATTACAGCAAAAATAAAGGTGACCCTGCTGAAAAATTCTTACAATCTACAACTAGATAGGGATTACACAAAGTACAGGGACTTATTGCAATGATGGTCCTGGCATCTTGAGGAAGAGGGAGATAGAAAAAAATTACATTAATGGTCCAGCCAATTTGTGTAGAGCTTTTGGGTTTGGTGGAGTTCGAAGGAGAGTTATGTCCAGAGAGATAGTGAATGGGCTCTATACAGTTTAAAGGACTTCTTTTAGGGAGCATGATAGGCAGCATTAAATGTGTTTTTAGGGAGCGTCTGAAGCTAAGTTGTGGATAGTCCTAATTCTTGGGGTAGAGCATTCGAGAGAACTTATTGAGAATTTTACAAGAAAAACAATGGTGTACTTGGTTTTAACGTAAATTTATTCTTTCATGAGTTATTTACAAGTTTCTTTTTGTTTACAGACATTGACATGTCGCAGAGGTTAACACTTGAGGAGTGCATAGAAATTGTGTTGATGTCTGGTAAACGCAATACCTGGGTCATTGCAGCAGATTTCAATGCAAGACACTCTACGAGACCACCCATCTCCCATGCTACAGTTAGCAAACTGCTTGCCAAATTTAGTGAAATAGGTTCAGTGTTGGATTTGCCAAAATGTGAATGCAAGAAAACTGTCACTAATGAAGAAACATCAGTGGCTGTCCTAGCTTCATTAAGCAAGAGCCTATAGCGTAGCACTCGCCGCATGTCACTGGAGAGTGGCATTTGTCGAACATCCTTTTGGCGGATATTAGCTACTCACAAATGGCACCCTTACAAAATCCAGCTGCTGCAGCATCTCAACGAGGATGACCCAGATCAGCGCACTGAATTTGCAGAATGGCCAAAACAAAAATTGGAACAGGACCCTTAGTTTACACAGAACATTATGTTTAGTGTTGAGGCAAAATTTTTGTGAATGGTGGAGTTAAGAAACAAAACCACTGCTATTGGTCTCCCTCTAACCCACAGTGGATAGATTCCTTCCAAGACTGTTAGAACACAAAAATTAATGGCATATTGTGGTACATGGAGTACAAAGATAGTGGGGCCATTCTTTATCAATGGAAACCTCAAGGCCACTGGATATCTGAAATTGCTACATGATGATGTGTTGCGCTCTTTATGCACTGAAGATGGCATGTTCCATGGGTTTTCCAACAAGATGGTGCACCACCACAGTATGGGTGTTAGGTCCGAGTATTCCCATATTAACAGTTTCCCGGAAAGTGGATTGGTCATCGTGGGCTAGTTGAATGGCCACTAAAGTCTCCCAATCTGACCCCCTTAGACTTTTATCTTTGGGGTCATCTGAAGGCAATTGTCTGTGCTGTAAAGATACGAGATGTGCAGCATCTGAAATAATGGATACTGGAAGCCTGTGCTAGCTTTTCTTCTGCATTGTTGCTATCAGTGTGTTAAGAGTGGGAGAAGAGGTTTGCATTGACAATCCAACACAATGGGCAGCACTTGGAACACAATTTATAAGTGGTCATAAACTTGTAAATAACTCATAAAAGAATAAAGGTACGTTAAAACCAAGCACACGATTGTTTTTCTTATGAAATTCTCAATAAGTTTGATGTGTCATGCCAGTATTCATATAAAAGGGGCCAAACTAAGGTGCTCGCTCAATCCATGTGGATGAACTGTCTGTAAAGTCCATATCCATTTTGTCTCTTTTTGGCATATAATTGCAAAACATGCAGTAAACAGCGGTTGTATGAGACAAACAGTATAGCCTTGGTGTGATACAGGACTGGCTATTCTTGTATTATTGTCAGCATGGTGCACTTTAACTGGCTGTGGTTAAGCACTTTATTATGCTACTAGTGGTCATGAGGCTGCACTATAATGCTTAGATACCGTATATACTGAAAAGTCCCCCCTCGGCTTACACGCGAGTCATATACAGGTGCCCCCCCCATCGGTATACAGGGGTTCCCCCTTGCTGCCGCAAACCTGTAAAGGAATACATCATTATACTTATCCCTGTCGCTGTCCCGCCACCATCGCGCTCCTCCGGCTTCATCCGGCTTCTTCCGGCTTCCTCCTCCGGTGGGCGCTGGCAATGACGTCATTGTCTGTGCACCAGAGGAGGAAGCCGGAAGAAGCCGGAGGAAGCCGGAGGAGCGCGATGGCGGTGGGACAGCGACAGGGATAAGTATAATGATGTATTCCTTTACAGGTTTGCGGCAGCAAGGGGAAGGCCCTGTATACCGATGGGGGGGGGGGCCTGTATACTACCACTGGGGCTGCTGCTGTATACTACCAATGGGGCTGCTGCTGTATACTACCACTGGGGCTGCTGCTGTATACTACCACTGGGGCTGCTGTATATACCTCTGGGGCTGCTGTATACTACCACTGGGTCTGCTGTATATACCTCTGGGGCTGCTGTATACTACCACTGGGGCTGCTGCTGTATACTACCACTGGGGCTGCTGTATATACCTCTGGGGCTGCTGAATACTACCACTTGGGCTGCTGCTGTATATACCACTGAGGCTGCTGCTGTATACTACCACTGGGGCTGCTGTATATACCTCTGGGGCTGCTGTATACTACCACTGGGGCTGCTGCTGTATACTACCACTGGGGCTGCTGTATATACCTCTGGGGTTGTTGTATACTACTACTGGGGTTGCTGTATATACCTCTGGGGCTGCTGTATACTACCACTGGGGCTGCTGCTGTATATACCACTGGGGAGGCTGCTGTAACACTGCTGGGGCCTGTATATACCACTGGGGAGGCTGCTGTATACCACACTGTATACCTGTGCTGGGGTCAACCCTCGGCTTATACACGAGTCAATAGGTTTTTCCAGGTTTTGGGGGCAAAAGTAGGGGGGTCGGCTTATACATGGGTCGGCTTATACACGAGTATATACGGTACATCTTTTGCCCTCTTGATAAGCAATATAGTAGTTATATGTGCTCATAGTCAGTGTCATTAAAGGTTTACATTCACTGTCACCTTTTTGTATAAAATTTGATATGTAATATCCTTGTATATAAATTTGCATAGTGAAGCAACTGTCCAAATCCCGTCTGCTCCTTTCTGGTAATTTTTTCCCTCTGTACTCCATTGATTACTGTTAATAAATTTGCACACACTCAATATGGGCTGAAAGTGTTTTTTTTGTTGTTTTTTAAGTAGAAATGGTTAGTAAAGTAAGAGGGGGAGGTATATTATGCTCAACTGTATTTTACAATGTCTCACATGTAAGTGAACTATATTTAAAAAGACGATGATTTAAATGACTCTACATAATCATCACATTAATCCACAGAGGCTTCAAAACTAATTACATTAATATCCTTACTATAGTGCAGGGCATAAAACAGAGTAATAACAATGGTCGACTGGAAGTAGATATTATGTCCCAAACACCTATTAATACTAACAGGTGACCATACTAGAAACACAATGCAGAGCTAATTCAGATACGACCTACAAATGACTATCACAGAGATAACATTCACCTCATTATGGGAGCCACTATAAATTTAGTTAAATATATGGAAACAGTGTTCAAAGAGTTTAAGGTGCATTTACCTGGTTTGAGCCTGCCAGTCAAGAAATACCTACCCCAACCTACATTTCAGCATACCTTCATCAATGTTGGGGAGGAGGTCACCTTCATGAAGGTGATGGGCAAAAAAGGGTGGTTCACACCTGGTGTAAGTCGCGTTTCTACCAATGACAACTTTGAAAGATGGCATCAGGAGGAAAACCGGGTATAAATCACAAAGCATTCACTGATCTTAGGGAGACCAGTCTAGGAAAACACTGCGGGCAGCTGACTAAAGCGCTCAAAAACAGTGAAATCCATGATGCATTGCCCCCTGGAAATTTGAATATGCAAATGGAGTCTGTGGAGCCTCGATTAAGAGTCTCAAACACAGGACTAGCCAGATATCCCTCCAGGGAAGGACCTAGCCCTTCCCTGGAGGGATATCTGGCTAGTCCCGTGTTTGAGACTCTTAATCGAGGCTCCACGGACTCCATTTGCATAACCGGTAATAAATGGTGCTTCAGATGGAGGGCATACCTCTCTTGGTTAGCCAGGCAGCTGCATTCAAAACCTCACAGGCCATCGAAACTAAGGGGCTTGTTTGTTTTGCCCAAGTCGGTCCCGTTTCTCTTAGAGGAGTTGGTCATGCCCTAATTCCTCTGTCCTCTCCTCCACTGGTGGCCATAATGGGGTGTGCTGGGAAGTAGGGGGTGGCAGGATATTCCCCTGGAGGAGTATTCCCTACGCTCTCCTAAGACTATTTGCCAGTGGAGTACCATGAGCAACGTCAATTTACATTCCAGGAAGCAATGAGAATGCTGCTAGACTGTTTTTACTCAAATTTAAATGGATTTCCCTAAGACATGTTATTGGGTTGCTGACCCATTCCTAAGTGGAGGTTTTTTCAGTTCAATGTTTTTCCCTTTCCCAATTTAAGCACTGGTTTCTTCATTTCAAAGCCCTTAATAGACTCTGCTGTTAATGGTCTTTGCAACACTGTAGTGGAGTCTGCTAATTCCTGTGGGACTTTCCTTATATATACTGATATATACTGTGTTAATTGATACAGGTATATGTCTCTTTGAAACTTACGATAATCTGTGCTGCAGTAAGTTTTTTTTTACTTCACTGCTTGTGTGTTGGACTGTTTTTGCAAATAGGTGCCTTGACTCTACCCCACAGACACTGGCGAACAAGCCGCAGGCCTCTAGGCTGATGATCCGAGGTATGGAAATGAAAGACACTACACATAATCCTGTAGAAAAGGGATGGGAAAGTACAGTCCTTAGGGGCAAACAGTGCATGTTTTCAGGATTTCTATAGCATTGCACAAGATGCAGGAATCATCACCTCTTAAACTGATGAATTAGCAACCATGCAATGCTAGGGAAATACGAAAAACTGTTTTCAGACCTTGAGAACTGTAGTTGGCCTCCCCTTCTCTAAAAGTCTCTGTGGAGGCAGCTAGGGGGTAAGAGGTATCCTCGAACCCTTTCACTACAAATTCGGCTCTTCTTATGCCTTCTTAGGACCTGTGACAATGGTGCGTTTTTTGATGCTTTATTTGATCATATGCATCAAATTCTGCATGTCTATCCTGAGGCCAGCAAAGTCTAGGACAGATTAGAAGTGATGTGCCCACATTGCATTTTTTGCCTGCACATGTGCTTAAAATTTATTTTTTCTGTTCCAAAATCTGAACCAAATCTGCAAGGAAAAAAAACACATTGGTACAGCACTTCTGAACTCTCATAGACTTTGCTAGCTTCAGGATAGACATTCAAATTTTGATGAAGATTCTCAAAATCTGTTTCAAAAAGAGCATTAAACAGCATACCATGGGCACAGGGCCTTACTACAATATGGTGGAGTCATGTTCACAGAAATCATCACCCATACCCTGTGAGAGCAGGCACACGTGAAGGTGTGACAAGTGGTGCCATGACAAACATTACTGCACTTTAGACTCGAGGGGTGGCACAGGGTTTATCCCACAACTTTTAACTGGGCTGCACCTGTCATCACCGCTCCTCACTTGAGCTGTCTCACGATATTGGCTAGATATATGTGCTACATCTTGCATGGTATTGTGGCTCTCACAAGACAACTTGTGTTATGAGTGCTGAAACCACAGAGGTTATTTCATGTCATACAGCGGGATTTCTTGCTGTGTGATACCCTCTGTGCAACCTGATACAACCACAGCTGTGGCATGACTTAAAAAGGTTGTTCAAGTTCGGAAACCCTCCAATGTGGTTAAATTATAACATTTCTGTAATGATGAGTAGGCAAAAATTCCTCCAGAGCAATAAACTACAGAGTCAAAAACTCATTGCCAGTTATCGCAAATGCATGATTGCAGTTGCTGCTGCTAAGTTTGGTCATACCAGTTATTAGGTTTAGAGGGCAACCACTTTTCACTCATGGCCCTGTAGGTTTGGATTTATTTTTCCATTAATAAAGTCTTTTTTTATAAACTGCATTTTGTGTTTACTTGTGTTTGTCTAAAGGTACCGTCACACGTTTCAACATTGCTGGCAACATTGCCGGCAAATGACGGGAGCGCTCACGTTTTTGGCTGCTGGCCAAGATACCGTATATACTCGCGTATAAGCGGAGTTTTTCAGCCCAAAAATTGGGCTGAAAAGTCCCCCCCTTGGCTTATACGCGAGTCACTCGGTATACTGTGGGGGGGCGGGCTGTGACCAGTGGCTGGAGGAGGCAGGAGGGGGCCGCGGTGACCGCGAGCGGTCACGTGGGGCACCTCATTAGTGTAATGAATATGCACGGCATCCCCCCGTCCATCAGCGGCGGGGGGATGCCGTGCATATTGCAATACACTGGCCCCCAGCAGTAACACACAGCCCCCCCTCTTTAGTATGTCCCCCCAGGCTGCGGCACCTGTCAAAATAACAAACACTTTATACATCACCTCTCCGGCGCAGCTCCTCCGCTCCTCCGGTCCCGGCTTCTTCCTTCTTGTGCCGGTGTCATGTGACCGGGCGTAGGAGATGACGTCATTTCCTGCGCGCGGTCACAGCACTAGAAGCCGGCACAAGAAGGAAGAAGCCGAGACCGGAGGAGCAGAGGAGCTGCGCCAGAGAGGTGATGTATAAAGTGTTTGTTATTTTGACAGGTGCCGCAGCCTGGAGGGACATACTAAGGAGGGGGGCCAGTATACCACCACTGGGGGCCAGTATACCACCGCCACTGGGGCCCAGTATACCACTGCCACTGGGGGCCAGCATACCACTGCCACTGGGGCCAGTATACCACTACCACTGGAGGCCAGTATACCACTGCCACTGGGGGCAAGTATACCACTTCCACTGGGGGCCAGTATAACACTGCCACAGGGGGCCAGTATACACTGCACAGGGGCCTATATACCACCACTGGGGGCCTGTATACTACTGCACAGGGGCCTGTATACCACCACTGGGGGCCTGTATACCACTGCTGAGGGGCCTGTATACTACTGCACAGGGGCCTGTATACCAGCACTGGGGGCCTGTATACCACTGCTGAGGGGCCTGTATACCATTACTGAGGGGTGCTATATACCAGTGACGTGGGGGCTATATAATAGTATTGGGGTCTGCTGCATTTCATACCCTAGGCTTATACGCAAGTCAATAACTTTTACCAGCTTTTGGGGGCAAAAGTAGAGGGGTCGGCTTATACACGGGTCGGCTTATACACGAGTATATACGGTAACTGTGCACCTGTCAGATGGAGAGACATCACTGGCAACGCAGCGGCGATGTTGAAAGCAACTATCGATGACAGGGTTATATTCAACCCTGGCAGCGATCCTTAACATGGCAGTCTAAGGGGGAAGTTGCTGGCAACATCGCTGTTGCGATGTCAGACAGGATGGTTCAGGCAGATCACCTGAGCAACATCGCCAGGTTTCAGGACATTGTCCTGAAACCTGGCGATGTTGCTAAAGCAACTGTTGCCATTGAAATCACCCTGTTACACAGGGCAACGCTCTGGCGATGTTGCCGCAACGTGGCCACACCCCTGAGTTGCCGGTGATGTTGCCGGAGATGTTGCCCCGTGTAACGGGGACTTCAGGTTTCAATTTGTTTTGGTGATCTGAAACACTCAAGCATGACAAACATGCAAAAGAATAATTGGTCAAAAAGATTCTAAATTAATTATTTCTCTAGCAATGTCATAAAGCAGGTGTAAAACAAACCACTGGATGCTATTACACGTTAGTGTATTTTCAGTTTCATTCAGTCCAAACAGGACTACAGAAATCATGTCAAAAATCGAACACATCCTGTTGTTTCCATAACTTAAATCTTTTAGTGTTTCTTGCTGGGATTTGTTCTATTGGGAGAAATTTAAAACATTTAAAACAACATTTGTGTGTCAGTGCTGAATGTCTAGTTATACACCGCTAATGGAATCTGTCGATATGGTATGTCTGTGTATATTTAGACTCATGCTTGGTTTTCCTATAAATGAAAGCCTACTGGTGTGCTCTAAAAGGTAAATGGCATACTAGGAGGCACACTTTAGATAGAATGATATCTGGAATTCTTTTTCTGTTACATTACTCTGAAATTGTTATACTTTACTATACAAATTGTGACATCATTAAAACTAGACTGGTGAAAACTTTACCACTAAAAACTTGAATCACTGCTTTTAACTTGTTGGCAGGAAGAAAATATATTTGATAAGTTGTGTTGCCAATCATTGGTATTAATTTCTTGTTTGCTCGTTTGGATGCATTCAATTTGATCAACTACAAAATTTGCAAGTCGGGGAAAACACATACATATTTAATAAATATCTTACAACGAAACTAATCAAACTGAAATACCGAAATGGAAAAAAGAAAACCCAGGACAAGATTATTCATATAGGTAAAAATGAAAATGCATAGCCTTATAAAATACACAAGTTAAAAATAACATTAGACAATCATGAAATATAATTCCGACAAAGCAGACAAAGACTGAAAAGATGGTGGGGTGATCATGGAAGACCCAGGACTATGCAATGCAAGCGCAAATATCTCTAACTTAAGCATGAAGAAATACTAAAAATGTTTTCATATAAATACCAATTAAATAGAATACAATTCATAGAAACAGACTAAAGCATAAAAATAATGCTATTAATAAAATAGCTCATTTGTAAAGATGTGATAGACATTAGTTATACTTAATCCTAAACTCACCCGACAAATGCTTAACACAAGTTTTATCAATGCATCATCAGGGGTGGATGGTGAGGAGATTAGTTCAATATTCAAAGTTTACATGGCCAAAGGCAGAAATGTGCATAACTTGACACCGGATAAATTTAATCAGGACTTACTCAAACAAAATGAAAAAACAAATACACAAAAGCCATTGCACACTGATGCATGGGCAATGCAGTCTATGTTAAGTAAATACTAAGTCCCCATTTGTGGCACCCTGTGCCAGGTCACCACAGACTCCCTTGGGGCATGGAAGGATGGTACACAGCGAGCAGACCCCACTAACACACAACACCTTTCACCCCAGACCTGTAGGGGGAGCTCCGCTGGTTGCTTTAAGCCAGTTCCCCCTATAAATACGGGTTCTGGAGGGAAAAACACCAGAGTGTGCAATTGCTACAGAACTGTGAAGAGCTGAGTGAGCTGAGCTGGTAATGGAGCTGTGCTAGGCCCATACCAGCATACACCTGAGAAAGTGGTAGACATGCAGAGTAGGGGTCACAGGCAGAGGAGAGAGAAACGTGTACAAGAAGGGGGCAGAGGAGTCATACCGACTCACCCCAGCAGAGTTCCGGTCACTGGGTCCGAGCTACAGGGACACAGAGAATAGGCAATATACTACAGGAATATCTCTTATTAGATAATTTTTATTGCGTATTAAAATTGTCCAGTGTGGACCGTGTACGTGTTAAAGTGTTTGACATACACATAACATAGAAATAAACCCTCCCCCCACACCCGAAAACACAAACTCTATTGTATTGGGGAAAAAATGGTGATTCTGAATGTCACCTGAACAGTGCTGAGGTCCCGTGTAATTCCTATTGGTTTGTCTGGATGTAAAGGCTCCAGGCTTAAGCCACATAGGTATTAGTCTGTCTGTCACTTTCAGTCACTGTTGGTATATCACAAGCGGAGTCCTTAATTAGCATTTGTATACGGTCAGGTCTCCAAAGGATAGGTAACATATAATCATACATTTAACATCCACATAAATACAATAAATGATGTATACATATATATGACCACAGGTTATGGTCTTATTAATGCCCGACGCGTTTCGCCTTTCTTATGCTTTAAAGGCTCTTCAGGGGCTTATGCATCATCTCTTTCCCCTATTTGTCCCCTCCTGGTTGTCATTCAAATTTCCACCACTTTTTTTTTTTTTAAATAAAACCACCCTCTTCCTTTCCTCCCCTTATAGAGCTTCTTGTTTGAAACATAACAAGAGCCAAACTGACTGTCTGTCCTTGGAAAAGTGGAATACAGTGAAATCATAGGTATTTCCACCAATGTCCACTATTGTGTACTTTTTTGATCACATATCAACACAGTGGATAATATGGATAGTTGAACGTATTCACTCTTTTATAATGGTGGAGGGTCTTATAACAACAAGAATACTTTCTTGAGCTACTAACAGTGGGGATACTTCCTCATGTGATATGACAACCATGGCTTCTCCTATATTTACAGAAAGAACTCTCTGTGGATGTGAGATTCCCATATACACATTTAGGATCTTTTCAATCTCCATCTATGATAAAGAAACCAACCTGGGACCAGATCTCACAAAATGGGCTACCTGAATATCATAAGGAACCCAAACATCATCTGATGTATCCTATCATATATCTTGATGCATAAGCCCCTGAAGAGCCTTTAAAGCATAAGAAAGGCGAAACGCGTCGGGCATTAATAAGACCATAACCTGTGGTCATATATATGTATACATCATTTATTGTATTTATGTGGATGTTAAATGTATGAATATATGTTACCTATCCTTTGGAGACCTGACCGTATACAAATGCTAATTAAGGACTCCGCTTGTGATATATCAACAGTGACTGAAAGTGACAGACATACTAATACCTATGTGGCTTAAGCCTGGAGCCTTTACATCCAGACAAACCAATAGGAATTACACGGACCTCAGCACTGTTCAGGTGACATTCAGAATCACCATTTTTCCCCCAATACAATAGAGTTTGTGTTTTCGGGTGTGGGGGGAGGGTTTATTTCTATGTTATGTGTATGTCAAACACTTTAACACTTACACGGTCCACACTGGACAATTTTAATACGCAATAAAAATTATCTAATAAGAGATATTCCTGTAGTATATTGGATATAATAATTTGGATATCTATAACCCCTGAAAATCGGTGAAACTAATACACAGAGAATAGGTCCTGCAGAGAAACCAGCACCACAAAGGGGGTTTAGCTCCCTGTACACCCGAAGCACCACCAAATGAGAGCCCGGAGTCTAGGCCAGACAGGAAGTCCCATAGAAGTGCCCTCAGTGCAGCAAACCCAAGTGTGGAGAAACACACAGAAAGTGAGGTAACGATCTGGTCGGGTTTCATGCCTGCCAGCCTCTGACAGAGTAACAGACACCAGGAGGCCTAAACCCTGCTCGCTGTGGAATTCCTGTAGTGTTCACCTCATCTGCGGTTGCGTGTACTTGGACAAGAACACCAGTAAAGGTACCAAAAAGACTTCATGTGTGCGTGTCCCTCCTTCCATCTACACCACACCGACCACTCTACCCTATTCCCCTATACTACAACCTACAGCCCCGGGGACCCCCGCTCGTCCTGTAGGGAGCGGTTCCATCTAGCTGCCGTCCATCCCCCGGAGGCTCAAGCAGCGCCGGTGCCATCACCAGACCCCTATAGGTGGTGTCACGACAGACATTTTATTATTTTATGGCCATTAATCAAAAAGAGTCCATTCACTGGGCACTGCTAAGTTAGGAGAAGTGCTTATTTTTCATCATATGGGTATATGCGAGGTGGGGCAATGCTGACCGCCTCTGGGTGCCCGCTATATATCACATAAATATAGCATGAAAAGGAAAAAAGATAGCGGCACTCACCGGGCGTGTTTCAAAGGTGCTTTTTTGGGTACCCTCATTCCAGGGTTCCACTCGGAAGGGAGGGGGTGCAGAGACAGCAGAGATGACGGATCTCCGTTTCGGGGCTCCTACGTGGAAGGGGTAGGAGTCCCGAAACGGAGATCCATCATCTCTGCTGTCTCTGCACCCCCTCCCTTCCGAGTGGAACCCTGGAATGAGGGTACCCAAATAAAGCACCTTTGAAACACACCCGGTGAGTGCCGCTATCTTTTTTCCTTTTCATGCTATTTTATGGCCATCTCCATCCCTTTTATCTGCATCCCCCGGACCCACGGCCTCAGGCACCGCTACCTGTGACTACCCCCAGAGACCGCGCCTGAGTGACCGAGTACCCCCAGGGCCTGGGCTGGACACATTCACACACTGCTTTTTTTGCTGCGTATTTTTAAGCACAAGCTCATCACAAACCAGGAGTTTGTGATTAAACATATAAGTGGAGCACTTGTTTCTATTACACCTTTCCTCTGAGTGTGCCACTCCCGGTTTTGATTGTTCCACTCCTGGCTTTTTTGAGCTTGTGCATAAAAATACGCAGCAAAAAAAGCAGTGTGTGAATGGGGGCTTTATACCCTAGTTATATCCAATATAGAGTATAGAGAAAGACAATTGCACACTCTCGTTTTTTTTCTTGCAAAAATGTCTTTCTTTATTTTTATAGCAACAGGGAACCAAAGTTTTGGTCCAAACCTAGGACCTTGATCACGGTAGTTGCCTCTGTATTATGCTTTCCTTCACACATGGGGGCACCGCCACCCACACTGGTATTTTTCAGTTTTCCTGTAAGCTATAGTAAACCAAGGGATCCTTAGACCCTGGTTGAGGGATGCCTTATTTCATTATGGTGTATGCCTCCGTCCTGGGCGTGTGATTGTGCTTATATCCAATGACAGCAGATATATGGTACTTTAAATAAACTGGCCAATCAGAACACTGAACATAGCACTCACACGACTGTATTATGACACAGCAGAATGGTGGCTGTGTGCAGGGAGATATGGGTAGCAGTCAGGTAATCACATGACAATAGTGATGGGTGAACACTAAAATGCTCGTGTGCTCAATGCTTGGGTCAAGCATATCAAAATGCTCGGGTGCTCGACCAGAGCACTGAGCCCAATGTTAACCTATGGGAAACTTAAGCATTTTTCCGGAGGCACCCCCAGGGGTCTGCAGAAAGCCTAAAAATGTCACAAATGTATAAGAACAGTGCTCAAATGACATAGGAATATCATGGGGAAGACCTCTGTAAGCATTTTTAACTCCCAGGTCACTGCTGTGAACAATGTTGTCTCAGTATTACACCACATTTACAGACTCACAATAAAATGTACAAAAACGAAACCAAAATCGATTTTCCTAGGGAAAACGTTAAGGGCTCATACACACTTGAGAGAAAGTGTTGGTGTATCTACTCTATAATTGCCGTAGGCATTTTTGTGTCGGCCCCCGAAATCGCCGTGGCTATGTCACGCTGTGACGTCACCACGCGCGAGCAATGGCCGCGAAGCGGCCATTGCGAGTCGCTGTCCGAAAATAGAACCAGAGGGTCGGCTACAAAGTTAGCGATTTACCGCTGAGGTAGCGCGAGCAATGGCCGCGAGGCCATTGCGAGTCGCTACCTCAGCTGCCGCAAGTCCCCTTATACTTTGAATGGGGATCCATGCGAGTCGCTGGGTAGTGCAAGCATTGCGAGTCACTATGACAGATCATCATCATCATCATCATCATCATCATCATCATCATCATCCTACCCGCACAGACCCCCCTCAATGGCCGCACAGACCCCCCCCCTCAATGGCCGCACAGACCCCCCCCCCCTCAATGGCCGCACAGACCCCCCCCATGGCCGCACAGACCCCCCCCAATGGCCGCACAGACCCCCCCCCAATGGCCGCACAGACCCCCCCCCCAATGGCCGCACAGACCCCCCCCCCTCAATGGCCGCACAGACCCCCCCCCCTCCACCCTCAATGGCCGCACAGCCCCCCCCCCCTCAATGTCCCAAAGTCAGCTGTGACCGCCTGGCCCTTGGACACTGGCTGCCATGCACACATCAGCTGGTAGGCTCCCATCACTTACCTACTGAGGACGGATCACTTCCAGCACCTCTTCACATGGCAGTGCTCTGCACTTCTGAATCGTCCTCTCCTCACTCAGACACCTGGCAGGTTCCTATCCAGCCTACTCACTCCCAGCTGCAACCCAGTGAGTCAATCAGCACATCTTCACTCACACACAGACCTGACATGTGATTAACCCCCTGTGCACCATTCAGGTTTAGCCCAGCAAAGCACTCCAAAAAGTATTGAACACACCCCAATAAGTATTGAACGCGCCCCAAAAAGTATTGAACGCACCCCAATAAGTATTGAACGCGCCCCAAAAAGTATTGAACGCACACCAATAAGTATTGAACGCGCCCCAAAAAGTATTGAACGCGCCCCAAAAAGTATTGAACACACCCCAATAAGTATTGAACGCGTCACAATAAGTATTGAACGCGCCCCAAAAAGTATTGAACACACCCCAATAAATATTGAACGCGCCCCAAAAAGTATTGAACGCACCCCAATAAGTATTGAACACACCCCAATAAGTATTGAACGCGTCACAATAAGTATTGAACGCGCCCCAAAAAGTATTGAACGCGTCCCAATAAGTATTGAACACACCCCAATAAGTATTGAACACACCCCAATAAGTATTGAACGCGCCCCAAAAAGTATTGAACGCACCCCAATAAGTATTGAACGCGCCCCAAAAAGTATTGAACGCGCCAAAAAAGTATTGAACGCGTCCCAATAAGTATTGAACACACCCCAATAAGTATTGAACGCGCCCAAAAAAGTATTGAACGCACCCCAATAAGTATTGAACGCGCCCCAAAAAGTATTGAACGCGCCCCAAAAAGTATTGAACACACCCCAATAAGTATTGAACGCCCCCAAAAAGTATTGAACACGCCCCAAAAAGCATTGAACGCGCCCCAAAAAGCATTGAACGCGCCCCAATAAGTATTGAACGCACCCCAAAAAGCATTGAACGCGCCCCAATAAGTATTGGACCCCCCCAAAAAAGTATTGGACCCCCCAAAAAAAGTATTGGACTCCCCCAAAAAGTAGCTATAACTACTATAATCAAATTAATGCACGTTCTAGAATCCCGATGCATTTGCATCGGGCTCACAGCTAGTTTTTTATAATTACATTAAAGATTAGAGATGAGCGATGTTCGATTTGAAATTTTCAACAATCTCAAATTCGGGCGGTGTTCGAGTCATTCGACGAATTAGAACAATTAGCTTCAAATTCGGCAGTTCAAGGTTATGTTTGATAATGGTTCATTCACCAAAAGGACCCTATAAAGTGGTCTGGGGGCAGAGGAAAAGGCTGAAATGGGGACATGATTGATTAAAAGCCGGCGGTAAAAAGACACCGGTTTTAAACAATCATTCAGCCTGATCCTCTGTCCCCCGCAGCCTCCCATCCCGATCCTCCACTCCCCCCGCTGCCTCCCATCCCGATCCTAAGTTAGGACCAGGTGGGGAGCGCAGCACCAGGGAGCGGGGAGCGAAGGACCAGGGCGGGGAATCCAGCAGCAGTGAGAAGACTTCACCGCCGGTAGGGATGGGCGAGTATACTCGCTACTATTCGGCATTCGCCGAATATTAGCGGTATTCGTGTACTCGCTACTAAATTAGGATTACTCGGGAGTAGCAAGTACCGAATACTTTTGCAGTGTATCAATAGATACACTGCAAAAGTCCTGTAAAAGAGAGAAAAAGTTGTTAAAAAATAAAAAAATCGGATACTCACCTTAACCGACGGCTGTACCGGGACCGGCCGATGCACGTCTATTCATGGAAAGGGACCTTTCCCTGGTGTACCGGTGTACCTGAGAGGACCTTTCTATCTGGCCAATCAGGTGGCTGCTAGCGATTAAGTCATTGTGACGTGGCAGCATCTGATTGGCCAGATCTCTCCCAGCCATCTGATTGGCTGAGAGAGGGAAAGGTCCTTTTCCATGAATAGACGTGCATCGGCCGGTCCCGGTACAGCCGTCGGTTAAGGTGAATATCCAATTTTTTTATTTTTTAACAACTTTTTCTCTCTTTTACAGGACTTTTGCAGTGTATCTATTGATACACTGCAAAAGTATTCGGAATCGCTATACTCGCAACGAGTAGCGCGTACCGCTACTTACTCGTTGCGGGTATAGCGATTCCGAATAGTAAGGTATTCGCCCATCCCTAACTGCCGGCTTTCCTGCTCTGTGCTGCTCTCCCTGCTCCCTAATGCAACCTCCCCACTCCTTGGAGCTGCTCCCCCCGCCCGGTCCTAACTTAGGATCAGGCGGGAAGGCGGTGGGGGGAGCGATGAGGGGGCATCAGGGATCGGGGAGTGCAGCACAGAGCAGGAAAGCCAGCGGTGAAGTCTCACCACTGGCTTTCCCGACGGTTATTTCAAATGATCAGCTGATGTAGATCAGCTTTTCATTTGAAGAAGCCGCGGTGCTGTCAGGAAAAGGTTCATGTGAGTTCATGCAGCATGAACTCACATGAACTTTCCAACGCCTGGGTGCTGCGCAGCTCAGCTACATCTCTGGTAGAGGTTCTCTACCAGAGATGTAGCTGAGCTAAAGAAGAAAACCTGATTGGACTACGTCGGACTGAAGACTTTTTTTTAATAAAGATGGAGTCTAAATGTTGTTTTGTTTTTGGACATAATAATAAAGATGGAGTCTCTAAGTGTATTTTTTGTTTTATTTCTAATAAAATATTTTTTTCTGTGTGTTGTGTTTTTTTTTAAAATTCACTAGAAATTCATGGCGGTCATGTGTAGAGATGAGCCACCACCCCGATGTTCGAATTCGATTAGATTCGTCGAATTTGATGTGTGTTCGTCGAATGTTCGTCGAATGTTCGTCGAACCCCATTGAAAACAATGGCAGGCAAATGCAAACACATACAAACACATAGAAAACACCTTCTAAGGTGTCCAAAGGGTAGCAAACTACTCAAAACACACAACAAACACATGTAAAAGTGACAAATACATATAAAAATGCGAAAAGAAAAGAGATGGACGAGTAAAAGCAGGAGACACAGATATAGTCATGCCCCTTTAAAATCCGTTTTTACTCCAGTATTTGTAAGGCATCATGCAGACGATGAGTATTTGGTGAGTTTTACTTCAGTATCTATAAGGCCATGTTCAGACGAGGAGTACTTGGTGAGTTCTACTTCAGTATCTGTAAGGCCATGTTCAGACGAGGAGTACTTGGTGAGTTTTACTTCAGTATTTGTAAGGCATCATGCAGACGATGAGTATTTGGAGAGTTTTACTTCAGTTTTAGTAAGGCCACATTCAGACGAGGAGTACTTGGTGAGTTTTACTTCAGTATCTGTAAGGTCACGTTCAGACGAGGAGTACTTGGTGAATTTTACTTCAGTATTTGTAAGGCATCATGCAGACGAAGAGTATTTGGAGAGTTTTACTTCAGTTTTAGTAAGGCCACATTCAGACGAGGAGTACTTGGTGAGTTTTACTTCAGTATCTGTAAGGCCACGTTCAGACGAGGAGTACTTGGTGAGTTTTACTTCAGTGGCCACGTTCAGACGAGGAGTACTTGGTGAGTTTTACTTCACTAACTGTAAGGCCATGCTCAGACAAGGAGTATTTGGTGATGTTTTCCCTCACTATATGTAAGGCCACGTTCAGACGAGGAGAACTTGGTGAGTTTTACTTCAGTATCTGTAAGACCATGTTCAGACGATGAGTATTTGGTGAGTTTTACTTCAGTATCTGTAAGGCCATGTTCAGACGAGGAGTATTTGGTGATGTTTTTCCTCACTATATGTAAGGCCTCATGCAGACTATGAGTATTGTGTCACATTTAGGGGACTACAAGAAGAGTCTCCATTTTTTCAAAAAATTTGGGCACAGACACCACTTAAGTGGCATCAATTGCCCCACATTTACAAAATGTAAATGGTTACTTTTAGGACAAAAGCCACAAGGCTTCATTCTCCCCAGGATGACACAGGAGTAGAAAAGTCCTTGCGGATCCATGCCTTGTTCATCTTTATGAACGTTAGTCTGTCCACATTCTGAGTGGACAGATGTCGGGCCCACTGGGACGGGGGTACTCGGTACCGGACCGGGTAGGCTGCTGGGGAAGTCACGGGTGGTCCTGGTCCGGACCGTGTCCCGGGCTCGACAATAAAAGGGGGATATTTACAGGGAATTGTCAGACGTGACGCCACCCACTATATGCGGCCAGTGATAGGGCCGCCGCTGCTGCAGAACCTCCGGGGATGATGGAATAGCAGCATAGATGGGATAGTTCCAGTGGGTAGAACTGTGTTCCCCGGGGCAGTAAGGGTTAAGTCTATTGTGGAATGTTCAGTACACTTACTGTGCAGACGCTGCAGGAATCTCTCCTCAATGCTGGTACTGACAGGCTGTGCTGTGGCTCTGCAGGTGGAGGGCTTACTGTATCCTGTATGGAGGGAATAGCTTTCATGCAGAGACACAAGGGAGGCAGATTCAGGGTTTTCCGTGTTTACTCTCAAAGCTTGGCAATACAGCTCACAGTTGGTTACAGTTCTTTACAAGTCTCAGTTCTTAGTACACAGGCACACTCTCCCTCTCCGGGTTCCCTTTACCTCTGCAGCCAGGTCTCCCTCTTTGTGACCCCTCACACGGTCTCTGTGTCCTTTCCGGGCTGTTAACTCTCTATGTACACTTGGTGGGTGTCTACGGACAGTATGGCGGTGACTCGGGCCCCTGTGGGTCCTCCTGGTCGTCACTGAGCTGCCTGTCCTTTGGGGTATTGACCCTAACGTGTAGCCGTGGTCCCCCGTCGGTGTCTGGGAATGCCGGGTAAAACTACGGTCCCCTCTAGAGCCGACACTCTACTCAGCCCAGCCTCCAGCAGTCCTCAAGATGTGAGGCTCTACCAGGCTCCTTCTCTCTGCGTCTCTCAGTATTGTAGGAGGGCTACTCCGCCTGCAGTCGGTAGCTTCAGCTGTATCTCTAGGGCCCGGGTATCACTGTCCCTCTCTCTCTCCTCACACTCCTGGTGGTATCGGCTTCATACGTGCTTTCTCTCTCCTCCGGCTCACCCTGGCTCAGTACAGATTCTGCGCTCCTACACCTTACACTCACAGGACGTGTGAGCCTTTCTCCTGCTCAGCTTAGCTCAACCTTCTGCTGTCTTTCGGCCTGTTCTGTGTTGCTCAGCCTGCTGCTGCTCTTGGTCTTTTCTGGTCGGCACCCTGGGCCTACTGAACTCCTTCCTCCTCCCCCTCACTATTTCTACTGTCAAGTCACCTGACTACGTGTGTGCCCAACCCACTCCTCTAAATCCACCACCCCTCGCTTGCCTAGAGTATCCAATCTCAGGTCTGGATGCTGCCATCTACTGCACGTGGGTTGTGTGAGCTGTGAGGGTGTTGTTGTGCAACAATTGTCCTACCTGCCTGGCTGCAGTTCCCTTTGTGGCCTCCTGGACACAAGGGCGCCACACAGACGCGTGCGCTTTTCTGTAAGCACACCACCAGCAGCGCTGAAGACACCTTCCGAGAGAAGGCTGGCTGCGGGGCATGACAAGATCTCCAAGGCTTGAGTGGCGAGCTCAGGCCATTTTTCCATTTTGGAAGCCCAAAATGAGCAAGGCTCCAGTTCCCCAGTCATGGCATTGATGTTAAGTTGGAGATACTCGTGTATCATCAGCTCCAGGCGTTGACTATGTGTCAGACTTCTCCTTTCTTCAGGCCTTGCAAAAGATGGTCTAAAGAAATTGTGGAACGAGGCAAAGAAATTGGTGTTAACACCACCACCTATGGTGTTACTGGTATGGTGTGAGTAATGATGACTCGACAGTCCCATGGTTGACAAGTGAGAAATGTGAGATTCACTCTGTCTACCACTCGTGGTTTGTGGAAAAGCAGAACTCAGATTATGTATCAGCTTCTGCTGATACTCCTGCATGCGTGCGTCCCTTTGTATGGCTGGAATTATGTCAGAAAATTTGGTCTTGTACCGGGGATCGAGGAGTGTGGCAACCCAGTAGTTGGCATTGCTTCTAATTCGGACAATCCGAGGGTCATGTTGCAGGTAGTACAGCTAGAAGGCGCTCATGTGTCTTGCGCATCCAGGAGGACCAAGTCCTTATTGTATTGGTGGTGGGGAGGTCAGAATCATGCTTCCTTCCTCTGCCCTCTCCCCCAAACCTCGCACAACAGAAATGTCATCAAGGTCTCCCTCATCTGCTGACTCTTCCATGCCCATCGACAGTTCCTCCTCCATTTCTTCCTGGGCTCCTGCACCTTCCTCAGCAGTTTGGCTGCTACCATGCGCCCTCATTAATCCCTCTCCACCACCCTCCCATGCCTGCCGTCTTGTTGCTGCCGACCGTGAGGACCTTGGAGATGTTGTCATCCCTTCCGCATAGGACTCTTCCTGTACTTCCTCCACCTCTTCTTGTCCCACCACCTGACTCCATTGTTTAGTGTCTGCTCCAGCATGTAGATCACCGGAATAGTCATGCTGATCATGGCATCGTTAGCACTAAACATCTTTGTCGCCATCTCAAAACTGTGCAGAAGGGTGTATAGGTCCTTGATCTGAGACCACTTCTGAAGCGTGATCTGCCCCACCTCTAGATCTTGTTGGCCCAGGCTATACATCATAACGTATTGCACAAGGGCTCGGCGGTGCTGCCACATTCGCTGCAACATGTGCAGAGTAGAATTCCAGCGTGTCTGCACATCGCATTTCAGCCGGAGAACGGGCAAGCCGAAAGATTTCTGGAGCGAAGCAAGTCGTTGAGCTGCGGGATGCGAATGCCTAAAGTGCGCACACAGCGACCGTGCCCTCTGCAGAAGCCCATCTAGCCCGGGATAGTGTGTCAAAAATTGCTGGACAACCAGATTCAACAAGTGAGCCATACAAGGCACGTGTGTGATATTGCCTCGGCGAAGGGCCACAACCAGGTTTGCAGCATTGTCACACACGGCCTTCCCTGGCTGCAGGTTGAGTGGAGACAACCATTGCTGAAACTTGGTCGCCAGAGCTGACCACAACTCCTCAGCTGTGTGACTTATGTGTGGCACCCTGGCACCTGTTGGGCACCACAGAAATCCTTAGAACACAAATGGAGTAAGTAACAGCACAGCAAAACCCACAAACACAACAACACTTAGAACACCTGGTTTTTCCCCGAGCCTCTAGGGGGAGCTCCACTGGTCACTTTGAGCCAGTTCCCCCTATAAATAGAGTCTTGGAGGGAGAAACTCCAGAGTGTGGTAGACGCTACAAGAGCTGCCAGCCTGTGTGAAACCTCCACCCTATGAGGGACACACTAGGCCCAACCAGCCTGTAAGCAAGTGGAGATCCCTGCAATTGGGATAAGAGGAGGAAGGAGATCACCTCTCAGGAACACAGAGTTATTCCGACTCTCTCCTTAACAACCGGTTACTGGAACCGAAGCTGTGAGAGCCACCGAGCCATCACAGAAGAACCAGCATACCTCACAGGGAGTCTAGCCCCCTGTTCACCTGTCGCACCTACCAACGAGAGCCCAGGGAAGAAGGTAGAATTATCATCACCCTTTTACAGTGCCCTCAGTGCTGACAACCAGGTGAAATCCGTTCTATTGAACAAACTGCCCGGTCCGGAGGGATTCCACATCCACCTGACCTTAGCACCAGAACTAGAGAAAGGAAGCCTAACACTGCTTGCTGTGAAACTCCAGAAGTGCCAACTTCACTATCCCGGTCCGAGTGTACCTGATCACCAACCAGTAAAGGTACCTAAAAGAGACTTTGTGTGGTTGTACATTACTCCTGGATTCGGCGTGCAGCATCCCGCAGCTGCCTCACAACATCTTGCGCAGCTCCCGGCTCCGGGGATTCCCGCTCATCCTGTGGGGAGCGTTCCATCTCGCTGTATAACATCCCCCGAACAGCACTGGTAAAGTTACCAGAACACCCGCAGGTGGCGTCACGAGACAAATCACCTCTACTGTTCCACCATTCCCCTATTGATCTGGACCACCGGGCCTACACCACCGCAGGCGCGGTTCCGTGACTGGAGGAGAGACAACGCCCGCTACGTGTAACCCCCGGCTACGGTGAGTCATATGTTTCCAAGGCATTTGAGGGTAAAGACCGCCTGATGACGTTGAGCATTGCTGCCAGCATAGTTGGGAGGTGTGCAGGATTCCTTCTATGCGGTTACAACGCGGGTGTCATTACCAGAAAGGCTTTGGGCGGAGGTGGAGGACCGAGACGAGGTTGAGGAGGCAGAAGCAGTGGAGGAACTCCTACCTACAAAGGATTGACGCACAACTCGTGGGGACGGCAAAAATTGGACAGCAGAGCCTTCTCCAGCTCTCACCATAGTTACCCAGTGCCCAGTCAGTGACATGTAACGCCCCTGTCCATGCTTACTGGTCCAAGTGTCTGTGGTGAAATGCACCCTGTCACACACAGAGTTTCTCAAGGAAGCGGTGATGTTCTCTGCGACATGCTGGTGTAGCGCAGGCACACCTTTCTTGGAGAAGTAGTGCGACTGGGCATCTGGTACTGGGGCACTGCGACGGACATAAGGTCTCGAAAATCCTATGTGTCCACCAGGCGGAAAGGCAGCATTTCTGAAGCCAAGAGCTTGCAGATGGTGAAATTCAAGCGCTTAGCTTTCCCATGACTTGGAGGAAATGGCCTTTTACTTGTCCACATCTGAGGGACGGAGGGCTGGCTGCTGTGTTGAGATGGGGTTGAGTAGGGTGTCACTGGCAAACTGCAGGTCTGGGAGGAAGGTGCAGGTGAAAATGTACTGTTGCCTTCATCCAAAGGTGGTGCTCTCGATGTCTGAGAGAGCTCAACACCAGCAGCATTGTCCACTTGAAAACCAAGTGACGACCTGCCAATCACACTGCCTGTTGCGGGTAAAGAGGTGTAAGGTCTACATCCCAATGCATGTGTGACAGCTGACCCCACAGTCACAGACAATGAAGAGCACCCGGATGTACTTGATGGGGCAGATGGTGGTAGGCTTCATGTCCATGTGGCGGTTCATACATGAAGTACTCAAGCTACTGAGCTTTTGGCCTCTACTCAGAGATTGGTGACAAATTTTGCAGATGACATGATTTGGGAGATCCTTGGCGATGTCAAAGAAGGCCTAGGCTAGGCAAGGCTTTGAGCCCATGCGAGCTGCAGAGGAATCACGACTTGTGCTCAGAGGCAGAGTTGTGGCTGCAGATGCAGTTGTTGACGTGCTTCCAGTACTACGTCTATGTCCAGGAAGACGCAACCTAACCTCATCGTCAGTAGCATCCTCCTCCACCTTCTGTGCAAGCATCCTCCTCCACCGTCTGTGCTGACCTCATCGATTGGCTTACTGTGGGTTGACAGGAAGTGGGATCTCCAACCTCATCATCATCCTCTGTGTTCTCACACCCCTCGTCCTCCTCAGAGACAACCTCTTCCTGCCTTGACCGAAAACTTAGTTTGTTAATCCAATCCGGTATCTGAGTCTCATCAGCATCATCCTTCTTGTGCCCAGCAACAGTAGTTACTGTTAGGGAATGAGGGTCTACATGAACGTCAGAACCTTCTTCATCTGGGCCTGGATCAGACTCACAAAGCTTCTGGGCATCAGGGCAGATTATTAACTCGTCTGGACTCACTGCAGCTTTGGAGCTGATTTCTGATTCCCAGGCTATTGTGTGACTGAACAGCTCTGCAGACTCAACCATGTGTGTTGCCCTAGACTCAGTAGGGTGGCTGGAGACTTGGGAGCTTGGAGGAATGAAGTGTGATTGGGCTGACACCTCAGATGACTGGAGGGTTTGTGATGTAGTAGTTGAGGTGGAGGAGAGACCACTTGATGGAGCACTTGCGATCCATTCAAGCACCTGCTGTTTTTGTTCCTCATTTACAAGTGTTACCGATGCTCGTGTCTGTAAGAAAGTGATCATATCCGATTGGCCACGTAAAGAAGTTGACATCTTACTTTGCCTGGAAGATTGTCTTTCTTCAGTAGATGTTAATGTAGATTTAGCACCTGCCCCACGGACACAAACTTTTTTTCCCTTTCCATCACACCTACTCCCATTCCCACCAGCAGCAGGCCTTTTGCCACTCATTTTGTATGGGACAACATTTGCAACTGTACAGTTGTTGGACAACAAAAAGCTGGATGTAAATCAAGCAGAGGTGACTGAACCCACACTGCTACTTGACCCCAAGTGAGACCTGGGCAAGGTGCAGTTAAAAATTAGAAGTAAGTGACTACACAGGCGGTGTAGTTGTTTGTATTAGAAGTGGCCTACAGTGGCTTCTTTTTGTGGCACTGCTACTTGACCCAAAGTGAGACCTGGGCAAGGTGCAGTTAAAAACTAGAAGTAAGTGACTACACAGGCGGTGTAGTTGTTTGTATTAGAAGTGGCCTACACTACTTTTTTAGTGGCACTGCTACTTGACCCAAAGTGAGACCTGGGCAAGGTGCAGTTAAAAACTAGAAGTAAGTGACTACACTGGCGGTGTAGTTGTTTGTATTAGAAGTGGCTTACACTACTTCTTTTTTAGTGGCACTGCTACTTGACCCAAAGTGAGACCTGGGCAAGGTGCAGTTAAAAACTAGAAGTAAGTGACTACACAGGCGGTGTAGTTGTTTGTATTAGAAGTGGCCTACACTACTTCTTTTTTAGTGGCACTGCTACAGTACTAGCCCAAACAAATTGCCTGGACTAGCTGCAGCCAAAAAATCCTACTAAGGCAGGTAGTGTAGCTTTCTTCACAGCAGTGATACACTACCTGCCCTAAAGGACTCCCAGAGCTAGATGTGGCCAGATGATGTGAAAAATGTTTGCACAGCACTGGCACACTTCTGCCTGGCAAAAACTAATAGGGACTGCTCTAACCAAGCCCTAAAAAGGGCTGAAATTAAAACTAGTCCCTGCTTCTATGAAGTACACGTGAAACAGGGCTGGTAGATTACTAATCCCTAGTCCCTAATCGCTACTCCTATGAAGCAGCCCTCAAAAGGGCTGATACTCCAAAAATTCACACACTACCTCCAGTCCCTACTCCCTAAACCTATCTATCTACCTCACTAGCTGAATCAGAACACAATTGCTTGATTTTGCTCTATATCGCCAAAATCAGCAGCAGTGCTGACACAGAGCTACAGCAGTGAGCAAATGGTGGCGATGGAGAAAATGGCTGGGTCTTATAGTGCTAGGACATGTGAATTACACAGCCAATGATGCCTAACCTTGCTCGTGTCCAAAAAATGCACTTTGCTGTGTGTATGTGTGATTGGATGACAGCCTGCACCGCCCCACTGTATCTGCAGTTTGGAGAAAAAAAAAATGGAGATTGCTATCATTTCTGCAGCACTGGTACAACCCCCTCCCCCCTTTGCACACTATACCCATAAACTGGATATTCACAGTCATTAACATGGTTAGGGTTAGGGTTAAGCTTTTGGTGATCGAAGCGTTATCGAACATAACCACGAACTGCCGAATTTCAAGCTAATTGTTCTAATTCGACGAATGCCTCGAACACCGCCCAAAACAGCTAGAACTTGAGATTGGCGAACAAATTGAATCGATCACCGCTCATCTCTAGTCATGTCTAATATTGGCGTGACCACATGAATTTCGGGCTTAGGGCCAGCTGATAATACAAAGCTTGCCCTAACCCCTTTATTACCCAGTGAGCCAGCCACAACACCAGGGCCCTGGATGAGTTGGATATAGCGCCAGAGGATGGCGCTTCTCTGAATGCACCATTTTCTGGGGTGACTGCGGATTGCAATTCACAGCAGGCGGGCCCAGAAAGCTTGGGCCTCCCTGCGCTGCAGATTCCAGCCCCCAGCTGCCTATTTGTACCTGGCTGGACATAGAATTAGCCCCACGGATTTTTTTTTTTATTAGTTCATGAAATTCATGAAATTCATGAAATAATAAAAAAAGGGCTTCCTTCTATTTCTATTTCTATTTCCAGGCAGGTACAAATAGGCTCCTGAGGGTTGGAGACAGCCCGTTCCTGCCTGCTGTATCTGACTGGACACAAAAATACGGTGAAGCCCACGTCAAAATTGTTTGCAAAAATTCATTAAAAAATTTAAAAAACACATTTAGGGACTGCATCTTTGTGAACCCCTCGAAGCCGGAGCGCAGCGGCATTGTATGGGGGGTTAACTCAAGTAACCCGAGGACAGCTCAGGTGGCATGACCTGAGCTATCCTCATGTGACCTGAGTTAACCCCCCCATACAATGCTGCAGAGCTCCAGCCTTGAGGGGTTAACAAAGATGCAGCCCTAAATGTAATTTTTTAATGAATTCTTCCCAAAATATTTGACGTGGTCTTCGCTGTATTTTTGTAGAATTGAAGGAAACCCTTTTTTTTTATTATTTCATGAATTTCATGAAATAATAAAAAGAAAAATGCGTGGGACTTCGCAATATTTCCATGTCCAGCCAGATACAACTAGGCAGCTGGGGGCTGGAATCTGCAGCGCAGGGAGGCCCAAGCTTTCTGGGCACCCCCCCAACCCGCTGTGAAATGAAGTTTGCAGCCACCCAGGAAAATGGCGTTCAGAGAAGCGACATCTTCTGGCGCTGAACCCATCTCATCCAGGGCCCTGGTGCGGTGGCAATACAGGGGTTAGGGCCAGCTTTTTGTTATCAGCTGGCCCTAAGCCCGAAATTCATGGGGTCACGCCAATATTACACATGACCGCCATGAATTTATAGTAAATGTAAAAAAAAAAACACAAGACATAGAAAAATTTCTTTATTAGAAAAAATAACAAAACATAATTTAGACTCCATCTTTATTAAAAAAAACTCTTCAGTCCGACATAGTCCAATCAGGTTTTCTTCTTTAGCTCAGCTACATCTCTGGTAGAGAACCTCTACCAGAGATGTAGCTGAGCTGTGTAGCACCCGGGCGTGGGAAAGTTCATGTGAGTTCATGCTGCATGAACTCACATGAACCTTTCCCTGACACCACCGTGGCTTCTTCAAATGAATAGCTGATCTGCATCAGCTGATTATTTGAAATAACTGGTGGGAAAGCCAGCGGTGACACTTTACCGCCGGCTTTCCTGCTCCGTGATGCTCTCCCCACTCCCTGATGCCCCCTCATCGCTCCCCCCGCCGTCTCCCCGCCGGATCCTAAGTTAGAACCGGGCGGGGGGAGAAGATCCAGGGAGCGGGGAGGGGGCATCAGGGAGTGGGGGGGGGGAGTGCAGCACAGAGCAGGAAAGCCAGCGGTGAAGTCCTCTTCTCATCGCCGGATTCCCCGACTGTGTCTTTCGCTTCCTGCTCCCGGTGCTGCGCTCCCCCCTCCCTGTAGTTGTTTCCCCTGCTCGGTACTAACGTTTAAACATATTTTACGTTCATTTTCAATGGTGTTCAATGTGATTGATGGTGTTCAATGAACATTCGACGCCCATTTGACAAACACACAGCAAATTCGACAAATCGAATCGAATTAAACATTTAAAAATAATAAATTGGGAGGCACTCCAATGCCATTTGGAAGAGACGTGGAGGAGGGCCTCATTAAATAATGTCCCCATTATTAGGGAGTGGGTCTTCCATAGTGTTGCCCTATGCAGGGCTGCCAAAAATTAGGAGGCACTCCAATGCCCCTTGGAAGAGACGTGGAGGAGGGCCTCATTAAATAATGTCCCCATTATTAGGAAGTTGGTCTCCCATAGTGTTGCTCTATGCAGGGCTGCCAAAAATGGGGAGGCACTCCAATGCCCCTTGGAAGAGATGTGGAGGAGGGCCTCATTAAATAATGGTAGTTCCCATTATTAGGAAGGAAGTGGGTCTCCCATAGTGTTGCCCTATTCAGGGGTGCCGAAAATTGGGAAGCACTCCAATGCCACTTGGAAGAGACGTGGAGGAGTGCCTCATAAAAACAACATTCCCAATACCAAGGAGTGGGTCTCCTATACTTGTAATGCTCATGCACTAAGTATGGACTGACATACATTTACCCCTGGGGGGGTATACATGAATATAATGTATGACTTTTTTTTCCTTACGAGCATCATAAACACCCTTTAAAAATATTATGTGGGTGTTGCATCATGGACCATGGTCACCCTGGTGATATGGTGGTAGAGGATAAGGAGGAGGACTACAGCAAATAGCCAAAATCATGAAGCATATAACCATGTGTGGGGGTGAAGAGGAGCATGGGAGTATACCTCCCCAAAAAATGCACTGGCTTTGAGTTTATATTACACTGCTTTCATTTGGTGGTGTTGAGAAGTCTGACACAATCCAGCCCTTGTTCGTTTTGACAAGAGTCAGCCTGTCAGCATTTTTTATTGACAGGCGGGTTCGCTGATCAGTAATAATTCCAACTGCGGCACTAAAACCCGCTCTGACAAAATGCTACTGGCAGGGCAAGCTAGGACTTACAAGCTGTAAAGAGCCAGTGATTGCCACATGTCTAGCTTGGATACACAAAAATTATAAGGCACAGAGGAATCACGGAAGACTTTGGTATATTCGGCAAGGTACTCCTTCAGCATCTTCCAAAACTTTTCACTCCTTGTGAGAGTACCCCGCCCCTCAGGGCCTGTGCCATAGGAGGGGCTGAGAAAACTCTCCCAGAACTTTGACAGTGTTCCCCTGCCTCTGCTGGATTGGAGTTGTGTCCATCTCGCCTGTACTCCTTGGTTGTCCACCAAACTGTGACCTCTGCCGCCAGTGTTTTCATATGCAATTTTTTTTTAATAATTCCGCAACAAGGGCCTTCTGGTACTGCACCATTTTTGTAGACTTCTCCACCTTGGGAATAAGAGACATAAAGTTCTCCTGTAGCACCAACCAGTAATGACTGTCACAGAAAATTTTGAGAACGCGGGGGTCACGGGAAAGGCAGCATAACATAAACTCAGCCATGCGTGCCGAACTTGTAACAGGCAAGACTTCCATGTCCTCACCAAGAGGATGACAGACCATGCTCTCCTCCTCATCCCTGTCCTCTGACAATCCACACTGAACAGACAGTATGACAGTTGTGCATGTAGTACCGTCTATAGCACATGACACTACCTCCTGTTCTTCTACATCCTCCTCTACCTCCTCATTGTCCCCCAATCTACATTAGGATAAGATGAGGCTGGGCTGTGTGTACTCACCCTGTATGGTTCCTTGCTCCATCTCATCGTGCTCCGTCTGCAAGGCATCTTCTTTCATTTTGAGCGTTTCAGTAGACAGAGAAGCAGGATGGTGATGCTAATGATGGCGTCATCACTGCTCACCATCTTGATGGAGTCCTCAAAGTTTTCATGTCCACTCCTGAGGTCTTATGTGTGGAGTCTGAACCAAATACAGATGGCCTTGTTGACGCTGTTAGTCAACAACTGCTGTCTTCTGCTCACAAATCCTGACCAACATCTGCAGTTTCAAATTTCAACGCGTGAGGACATCACACACCAGTCTGTAAGCCAGAAAATGCAAACGCTGCTGAAACCTGGCAAGGGTGGCCAAAGCAGTAGGTGACTCTCTAAAATGGGCACACAGGGGGCGTACTTTGATGAGCAGTTCTGACAACTCCGGGTAGGATTTAGGAAACTTCTGAACCACAAGGTCAAGCACATGGGCCTGGCATGATACGTGTGGGCTCGCCTAGCCTTATAGCCGCCACCAGGTTCTGGCCATTGTCACACATGACCATGCCTGGCTATAGGTCCAACCCTGATTAAGTTAGGGCTCACAATCCTTGGCATTGGGACAACGTGTTCTGTCCCAAGATCCAACTGGGTCATGGCTTCCACTATATTAACTCAGTGTGCCGTCAGCGAGATGTACTGTCCCTGACCACAAGCACTTGTCCACGTGTCCTTAGTTAGGTGGACTTTCCCAGTAACTGCACAGTTGAAGGCATGGCTAATATTTTGGGTCACATGCTTGTGTAATTTGGGGACAGCACACTGGGAGAAATAGTGGCTGCTGGGACCAAGTAACGAGGGACAGCTACCGCCATAAGGTTGAGAAATGCTACCATCTCCACTAGCCTAAAAGGCAAGATTTTGAGCGCAAGCAGTTGTGAAATGTGCAAATTCAGTAGTGTGGCCTGTGGGGTGTTGGCTGCGTATTTGCGCTTGCGTTCCAAGGACTGTGATATGGATAACTGAATACTGCGCTGGGACAAGGATTGTTGCTGTTGGTGGTATTTCAGATTGTGCATTAACAGGACAGGACAGGAGGCATCTTCACATGCACTATGGACAGGGATTGGCTTGCACGCACAACAGTGGAAGAAGCAGTGTTTGTCAATTGCAGACACTGTTCCTGGACCCTGGAGTTCAGCCCACAATGCAGGTGCCTTGCTGCCATGTGCCTGAACATGCTGGTGTTGGTCAGGCTGGTAGTTTTGCTACCCCTGCTTATGCTGGCATGGGAGGTGGTGCAAATGGCCTTTTTGGAATTATCTGCAGAGTCCTTAAAAAACAGTCAGTCTCGTGAAGACCTAACAGTTGTACTGGCAACTTCTACCGTGTTGGTTTTACGGGGAACGGTTGCCCGCCTTCTGTCTACGGCCACCACACTGCTTCTTCCTGCTTGTTGGGGTGCTATGCCTCCCTCCTCCTTTGCGCTGCTGTCATCGCTCTGCATGTCCTCCTGCCAGGTTGGGTCAGTTGCTATATCATCCACTACGTCATCTTCAACTTGCGCACCCTGGGTCCTACTCCTGACTTTCTGGCAATTGTGGCTCATCATCGTCCACCTTTTGTGACACTTTCCCACTGTTGCCTTTGTGCAACTGTGGTTGTTCAAATATTTGGGCATCGCTATATGCGATCTCCTCTTTCTCCCCTTCAAGTGGAGGGGGCGAGTGGCCCAAGTCTATAAATGGAAAAGTGAAAAGCTCTTCAGAGTGTCCAAGTGTGGAATCCCACTCGGCATGGTGGGAGGAGGGAGGATCAGGGTGAGGAATATGGGGTAGAGACTCACGGGTACTGAGACTTGACTGTGTGGAAGACAGGGTGCTTGTGGTGGTGGCACACTGACTGGAAGCATTATCAGCTATTCAACCAACAACCTTTTGACAATGCTCTGGGTTTAATAGTGGTGTGCTGCAGTCCTTAGGAATTGAAACAGGAAGGTCAGGTGAGAAGATGTGGGTGTTTGCTGTGGCACAATTGTAGCTTGCTCACAGCCTCGGCCTCTGAATGCACCATCACCATCACATCCAGTTCCTTGTCCCTTGCCACGCACCTTGCACATTTAAAATAGAGAACTATATACACTGCCTGTATATGACTCACCACCGGCCCGTGGACTCCGGTTTAGACAGGCTGTAGCGCCTTCCTCCTTGTCACGGGTGGGCCGCGCCTGCCGGTAGTGGGGCCCGGTAGCGTACAGATCAAAAGTTGACGACGTCTTGTAGGAACAGATTAAAGGGGTTAATTTATTCGTGACGCCACCTATGAGTAGTTCGGTAATCGTTACCGACGCTGCGGAACCTCCGGGGGATGGACAGCAGCAAGATGGAACGCTCCCCACAGGCTGAGCGGTGATCCCCGGAGGCTGGAGCTGCTTAAGATGTTGTGCGGCAGCTGCGGTTAACTTGTGTGCAGACGGATTCAATCATAAAGAAGCACGGACACTGAAAGTCTCTGTAACGGGTCTTTACTGTAACCAGCAGGCAGTACATGGTATACAGTTTACGGGTAGTGGACCGGGTGGACTCAGTAGTTATGGTGTCCCTCAGAGATCCGCAGTGTTCCTCCATTCTAGCTAAGTATTTGCCATTGTCGCCCAGGAATACCAGGTCAAGTACGGGGAGGCTGCTTCAATGCAGTATCCAAGATGTACGTCATGGATGTTCTGGGGAGCCTTGGGTCCCTCGGTGGGTACACCGCTGGTTAGACGACTGGAAGTTGGCTGGTGGTGGGGTGCTCCTGTGAAGCTGCTCCTCCACGCTTCTGGTTCGCGTAGCAGAGGTGAACTGCTGCCAGCTTTGGTACCAGTGAACTGGCTGTAAGTTGGGCACAGGGGTATTTTGGAACCCGTGGTTGGTGATGCCCGATCCCGGTTGTTGAGGCCTCAGGTGCTAACACCCAACCGGTGACGGCCCGGGGGCTGCACGAGGTGCAGAGCCCCGCTCCTACTCCAAGTTCAAGTCTGTGTCTTGTCTCTCTGGACTCCTCTGCAGACTCTCCCAGACTAACTAGTCTAAGTGTCTGTACTTCTCCTACACTACCCTTGCACTCCGCTCACCAGGACCTTGGATTGGCCCTCTATGTTAAGTGATGCATGCAGGGTTTTGGATCTCTCAGTTAACCGGATAACTGCTGGGTCAGAGAATATTGCGGATGCATTTATGGCTGCAATACCCTCCTGTGACGCACTCGTTGCGGGGCGCCACATATACACTGCCTGTATACAGATGGATTAATCCTGAAAAGGACTGTTTTTTTAGAGATGGATCTGTGTTAAAGGCTACAGAAGCACCAGAGTGAGTGGAGAGGGCCTCCTGCACTATACGCAACAAAGTCTGCTATATACCCTTTCTACATACACTGCTTGTATACAGCTGGATTAATCCTGAAAATGACTGTTTTTTAGAAAGATGGATCTGTGCAACAGGCTACAGAAGCACCAGAGTTAGTGGAATGGAGCCTCCTGTGCTATACACACCCACGTCTGCTATATACCTTGCCTACATGCACTGCCTGTATACTGTTGAATTAATCTTGAAAAGGAGTATTTTTTTTAGAGAGATGGATCTGTGTAACAGTGACAGGATGCAGGAAAGTCTGTTTCTAAAAAAAAATGTGTATGGTTGATGAAAACATGGATGCAAAATTGAGAGTTCACTAGTTGATTGGGGTATCAGAAAGCATGATCCCATTATCTGTAGTCAGGCAAGTTGACCCTATATATACCTATAAGTGAATAAAAATTACACACTGTGCCATATCATTTTCTTTGCCTGTAAAGCTATTAACTATTATGTAGTTAATTGCAAGGGAAAAGGTTTTAAATAAAACAACTGTAGGACAGTATTTCAATCATACCTAATGGGGCTCAAGTCTTGAGACGGTGGATCCATCTGGCCTCCTTCTGTAGCAGAAGTCTATCCCAACCTCCTCCTCAGGAAGGTGGTCTAATGACTTTGATGCAACTGAATGAAACATACTCAAGGTTAACTTCAGGCTCAGATCAGATGTGGATCAAAAACGGTGTCTCTCTGTGGTTCCTTATATCTCCTGTTTAGTTTTTCAATATATTATATTCTGCAATTGCACTTGAATAGATATGTTACTCCACTAATACAGCTTGAGAGATGGCTCATCAGGAATGTTTTGCCTTTGACTCTACTTTTAAATTATCATAGTAACATAGTATTTAAGGTTGAAGGAAGACCTTATGTCCATCTAGTTCAGCCTATAGCCTAACATGTTGATCCAGAGGAAGGCAAAAAAAAACCACGTGGCAACCCTAAGCCCCACATTGGGGGATAAAATTCCTTCCCGACTTCACATACGGCAATCAGACTAGTTCCCTGGATCAACGCCCTATCAAAGAATCTAGTATATATAACTGGTAATATTATAGTTTTCAAGAAAGGCATCCAGGCCCTTCTTAAGTTTTAGTAGTGACTCACTCATTACAACATAATGTGGCAGAGAGTTCCATAGTCTCACTGCTCTTACAGTAAAGAATCCACGTCTGTGATTATGAATAAACCTTCTTTCCTCCAGACGTAGAGGATGCCCCCTTGTCCCAGTCTCAGGCCTAATGGTGGGTTTACACGCCACGATATCGTTTCGATATCGCAACTCAATGGCGCGGGAGCGCGCAATTAGTGCACGTTCCTCCCGCATCGCATTGAATGTTTACACGCTGCGATATCGTATTACAACGTCCGTGCAATGTCTCCGCCTCCCAATCCTGGATCGCTTAGTTAACATGGGAGTGAATGGGTGACGTATGAAATCGCATCGTAATTGGGCGTTTACACAGCACGATCCGGCTTCAATCGCTATGCAATATCGGGGCATTGAATAGCACGCTCATTCGATCCCCGATATCGCATTGACATCGTTCCTGCATCGTATTGGACGTTCACACCATACAACGCAGGAACGATATCGGGTCCAACGATCGAACCACGTGACTTTTGATTGAAATTGTACTGCGATATCGCAACGTGTAAACCCGCCATTAGAGTAAAAAGATCATTAAAAACTTCTCTGTACTGTCCCCTCATATATTTATACATTATTATAAGATCACCCTTAAGCCTTCGGTTTCCAAACTAAATAACGCCAAGTTTAATAACCTGTGTTGGTATTGCAGATCCCTCAGTCCTCTAATAACCTTAAATTATTTGCCTACTTTGATATGTTAGCAGGCTACACACTTTCCACACCTAAAAGTGCTATTTTTTCTCATATCCAACCACGTTCCTGTTCTTTCTGGTGCTCTATACATGCTATAAACTAGTTGGTCTTTCAAACTCCTCCCTCTACTGATCACACAGACCCAGGATCTGACTTTAGGATCCCCAAGTGTCTAGTAATGATCCTTCTAACTTCATCTGCCCTGTTATCTAACTTCCTAATTATTCTCATTAATCTCATCTGTTTATTCCTCTGTTTTTGACCTTTAACAACATTTCTCTTGGTATATCTCTGGCATTTTTAAAGCTACACTGAATACTGTTGGTCGGTAACCCCTATTCATAAATCTTTTCCATAGATTTTGTAATTGGTTTAAAAAAGTTGGGTCTGAGTAACAGTTCTTTTTTTACACAAAGGTACTGCCCTTGCACTACCCCCCTGTGCGCCCCCATGTTTATACCCCCCACACAATCCAGTCTCTATCTTGTGACTTTTTACACTTTTTTTCCTCCATATTGTCCCCTCACACTATACCCCTAATAATATGCTCATAAATTTCCCCCATACTGTCTCCCCAAATTTTTATCTCATATTTTTCCTCACATTACTTTTTCTTCACACATCTACCTCACTCACCATACTGTTTCTTCATACATCCCACTTGCTCACTATACTATTTCCTCACACATTTCCACCTCAATTTCCATACTATATACTCATTCATCTTTACTTCTCATAATGCTTCTGCACCCATTACAACCTCTCACTTCTCATAATGTTTCCTCACACTTACCCTTTCACTCCCAATACTTTGTGTGCACCCATTCTTCCTCTCTCACTTACCATATTGCTTCCTCATACATATCTTTCCCTTGTTTCTCATATTATATTCTCACACATTTACTATTCCCTTAACTCACCATACATTTTCTTCACATATTCCCTTCTCACTTCAGACCACAGGACATGCCTTCAAAAAATGTATGTCTTTTTCTTATGTGCATTTACAAAAATTAATCTTTGCTTCTGACCTTCAGCACCCGGCATCCTGGAACCCGACTGATTTTTCTGTCAGGTCCAATGCGATTAGGTGCCCACAGACTCCCATGTTATTGGGCGCTGGATCGTGCCAGATCCGGGAGGATCCGGGTGGATCCCGGTGGACCCGGTTTTGTGTAACCTTTTGCCCTGGACACAAAAGTGCTGCAAGCTGTGATTTTGTGTCCAGTGAACAAAAAACTAATTCTCCCGCATCCTCACAGACAGATGGAAACTGGATGGCAAAACACTGCCATCCGGCCCCATAGGAATACTATGGGGCCAAAATTGGATCCAAGGCTATCCTCGGATCACAAAAAACATGGTGTGAAGCCGGCCTAAGTCCACACTTCTCTTCCTGATATCTTTGCTAATTATTTTAGGCTTTCCCTTGATGCTACAATAAGAAGCAGTGCATTGCAGGTGTGCATTAAAATACATCCTAGGTGTGTCTCTAATTAACTCTCATGTTGCCAATAAACCTATCTGAAGTTTCCAAACAAATAACATCGTCATATGGGCTGTCCAAAATTGTTTAAAGGCATCATAACCTTAGTGTTTGTAAACTTGTGATTTTGCAGAAAGTAATAAAAATGCCTTAAAACACTCTCTCTCTCATTATACTTGTATTTGGCAAATATAATTAACTAGCTGTGAGCCCGATGCAAATGCATCGGGTGTCTAGAATGTGCATTAATTTGATTATAGTAGTTATAGCTGGTGTGTGAGGACTTTTCGGGGGGGTGTGAATAGTTTTTGGGGGGTCACATACTTTTTTGGGTGGGTCACATACTTTTTTGGGGGGGTGACATACTTTTTTGGGGGGTCCAATATTTTTTTTGGGGGGTGACATAATTTTTTTGGGGGGTCACATCATTTTTTTGGGGGGTGACATATTTTTTTGGGGGGGGTCACATACTTTTTTGGGGTGTCAGATACTTTTTTTGGGGGGTCACATACTTTTTTTGGGGGGGTCCAATACTTTTGGGGGGGTCCAATACTTATATTTTAATAAATTAATGTAATTAATATCTTAATGTAATTTTTTTTTTTTTTTTTTATATTATTTTTTATTTTATTATTTATTTTTATAATTTTTTTTACGATTATTATTATTAAATTTATTTATTATTTTGTATTTTAAGTGATTTTTTTTGTATTAAAATTATGTTATTTTTATTAAAAAAACCGCATCTGCGGTGCGTTTGCGGTAATCCCCATACAAAGTATAGGGGGACTTGCGGCAGGTGCGGCAAAACCGCACTTGCCGCACCTGCCGCAAGTCCCCCTATACTTTCTATGGGGATTTTTGGGGGGGTTACATAATTTTTTTGGGGGGGTCCAATACTTTTGGGGGGGTCCAATACTTATATTTTAATAAATTAATGTAATTAATATCTTAATGTAATTTTTTTTTTTTTTTTTTTTATTATTATTTTTTATTTTATTATTTATTTTTATTATTTTTTTTACGATTATTATTATTAAATTTATTTATTATTTTGTATTTTAAGTGACTTTTTTTGTATTCAAATTGTTATTTTATTAAAAAACCGCATCTGCGGTGCGGTTGCGGTAATCCCCATACAAAGTATAGGGGGACTTGCGGCAGGTGCGGCAAAACCGCACTTGCCGCACCTGCCGCAAGTCCCCCTATACTTTCTATGGGGATTTTTGGGGGGGTCACATAATTTTTTTGGGGGGGTCCAATACTTTTGGGGGGGTCCAATACTTATATTTTAATAAATTAATGTAATTAATATCTTAATGTAATTTTTTTTTTTTTTATTATTATTTTATTATTTATTTTTATTATTTTTTTTTACGATTATTATTATTAAATTTATTTATTATTTTGTATTTTTTTTGTATTAAAATTATGTTATTTTATTAAAAAACCGCATCTGCGGTGCGGTTATCCCCATAGAAAGTATAGGGGGACTTGCGGCAGGTGCGGCAAAACCGCACTTGCCGCACCTGCCGCAAGTCCCCCTATACTTTCTATGGGGATTACCGCAACCGCGCCGCAACTGGCACTTGCGGCGCAATTGCGGTAATCCTTATGGGTTTGACCGCAACCGCGCCGCAAGTGCTCGCACTCAGCCAGCGACTCGCAATGCGGCGCGGTTGCGGTAATCCTTATGGGTTTTACCGCAACCGCGCCGCAAGTGCTCGCACTCAGCCAGCGACTCGCAATGCGGCGCGGTTGCGGTAATCCTTATGGGTTTTACCGCAACCGCGCCGCAAGTGCTCGCACTGAGCCAGCGAGTTAATATGCGGCGCGGTTGCGGTAATCCACAGGGCAATGGGGCACAGGGGCACAGAGGCACAGGGGCACAGGGGCACTGGGGCACAGGGGCACAGGGGCACAGAGGCACAGGGGCACAGAGGCACAGGGGCACAGGGGCACAGAGGCACAGGGGCACAGAGGCACAGGGGCACAGGGGCACAGAGGCACAGGGGCACAGAGGCACAGGGGCACAGGGGCACAGGGGCACAGAGGCACAGGGGCACAGGGGCACAGGGGCACAGAGGCACAGGGGCACAGAGGCACAGGGGCACAGGGGCACTGGGGCACAGGGGCACAGGGGCACAGAGGCACAGGGGCACAGGGGATGGCGGGGGTGACAGGGGCACAGGGGCACTTGGGCACAGGGGCATTGGGGCACAGGGGCACAGGCTCCGGAGCACTGTATCAGCATGTGCTGACAGCAGCTGCTTCGGAGCGGGAGGCACAGGGGCACTGAGGCACAGGGGATGGCGGGGGTGACAGGGGCACAGGGGCACTTGGGCACAGGGGCATTGGGGCACAGGGGCACAGGTTCGGAGCGGGAGGCAGAGGGGCACACTGAGGCACTGAGGCACAGGGGCACAGGGGCACAGGGCGGCTGAGGTAGCGACTCGCAATGGCCTCGCGGCCATTGCTCGCGCTACCTCAGCGGTACATCGCTAAATTTGTGGCCGAGCCTCTGGTTCTATTTTCGGCCACCGACTCGCAATGGCCGCTTCGCGGCCATTGCTCGTGCGTGGTGACGTCAGCGGCTCGCAATGGCCGCTACGCGGCCAATGCTTCGCCGTGATGACGTCACAGAGTGTGACATATCCACGGCACGTTGTCGGGGTCCGACACGAAAACGTCTTAGGCAATTATATAGTAGATAGGAATTTTTTATTTTATTATTTATTTTGTTTTGTTTTTTTTACTATTTTTATTATTATTAAATGTATTTATTATTTGTTATTTTAAGTAAATTTATTTGTATTAAAATTATTTTATTTTATTTAAAAAGCGCATCTGCGGCGCGGTTGCGGTAATCCCCATAGAAAGTATAGGGGGACTTGCGGCAGGTGCGGCAAAACCGCACTTGCCGCACCTGCCGCAAGTCCCCCTATACTTTCTATGGGGATTACCGCAACCGCGCCGCAAGTGCTCGCACTCAGCCAGCGACTCGCAATGCGGCGCGGTTGCGGTAATCCTTATGGGGATTACCGCAACCGCGCCGCAAGTGCTCGCACTCAGCCAGCGACTCGCTGCCGCACCTGCCGCAAGTCCCCCTATACTTTCTATGGGGATTACCGCAACCGCGCCGCAAGTGTAGCGACTCGCAATGGCCTCGCGGCCATTGCTCGCGCTACACAGCGACTCGCAATAGATCCCCATTGAAAGTATAGGGGGAGATGCGGCAGGTGCGGCGGCTGAGGTAGCGACTCGCAATGGCCTCGCGGCCATTGCTCGCGCTACCTCAGCGGTAAATCGCTAACTTTGTGGCCGAGCCTCTGGTTCTATTTTCGGCCAGCGGCTCGCAATGGCCGCTTCGCGGCCATCGCGAGTGCGTGGTGACGTCAGCGACTCGCAATGGCCGCTACGCGGCCAATGCTTCGCCGTGATGACGTCACAATAGTGGCATAGCCACGGCACGTTGTCGGGGTCCGACACGAAAATGCCTACGGCAATTATATAGTAGATTATGGCAGTCCTAATTGACCTAAAATGGGAAAGGTATATTTTGATTTTATGTCATATAGTGAGAAAAACATGCATATGTGTCTTTTTATATAGTTTACGCAAACCTCCGGTTTCAAATGTATGTTTACAAGAATAAAGAAGTCAACACAAAAATTCAATTCAATTTGTAGAAACTACCAAAAATAGTTTTACTTTGTTACTGCTATATTAACTATTACTTTTCATGATATGTGTTGGCCAATCTGCCACATCAGGTAACAAGCCTTTCTTTTGCCTTTAGGCAATCAAAATGTACTCATGTACTCATTATAGGTAGCTTCCAGCAGTATCCAACACTAATTAACAGTAGTCTAGTACAGAGCGAAGTCCCAAAAAAAAAATCAAATATATGTATATATGACTCAGTGCCCAAAGGATGCTGCTTCAAATTTTAGTTTGCCTCCTAATGCAAATACTATGACATTGAGCGAAACAAGAGAGAATATCATAGATGGTATGGATAACAAATAAATGGATCACTGCCAAGTAAATCCAAATCATTCACTGGAAGCAAAAATCATCAGTCTAAAGCTATATTATTTTGGACATATTATTACATTACCCAGCTCATTTATCAAACAATTATGCTCAGAAAAGTTGAAGAGAGAAGTAATATGATCAGCAGCAAGATGAATGGGTACTGTCTATCTGAGTAATAATAAACACAACTCTAGGAAGCCTGCAAATAAACATTTAACAATGTTTGTGGAGAGAAAAATATATAAAACTAATAATAATAATAATGATAATAGTAATAATAAAAATAATAGGAAAACAGCAAAATGACACATTTACACTGAGTAAAATGAAATCTCTTAGATTATTTAAATCTGTAGTAAAAAAGGAATTTATGTAAATTAGCCTTTTGCTATGACTGAACATTTAGGGGACGTTCAACCATAGCACAAGGCTAATTTGCATGAAATATAATGAAACGGAAAATCACTCACAGGAAATCGATTGCAAAGCAGTGATGGTTTTCAGTAGTATTGCACTTATGATTTTAAAGAATACATCTTTTTAATTTCATGAAATATTCCAGTTAGAGACAGTCAAATGTATTCAAGTGTGTTTGAAATCTACTTACCAAAAACTATATTTTGTAGAATATGGATTTGAATGCAATGTGTCCCTAGACTTACATTGCTACTTTTGTTTCGCCTTTGCAGTTCTCCATACCCAAAAAAAAATGAGAATGCTTTGGGTCATGGAAAATGGCCCCAAAAGAGCAATACGTTTTCTTTAAACATTTCTGAATTTTTTTCACCACTTAGAAAAAAGTAAAAGTATACATGTTTGGTATCTACAATCTCGTCCCAACCCAAGGCGTCATATCGAAATGTCAGTTTTACCATAAAGTGAACATGGTGAATAAGAAACCCAAAATCCAGTTGTGTAATTGCACTTTTTTTGTAATTTTACAGACTTGGTTCTTTTTTACCATTTTCCAGTACACTATGTGAAAAATGTATGACGTCATTCAATAGTAAAACTCATCCCGCAAAAATCAAGACTTGATATATCTATATTGATGGAAAAATAATAAAGTTATGGTTCTCTTGGAAGAAGGGGAGGGAAAAATAAAAAACGTAAAATGGAAAATCACCTGGGGGTGGAGAGGTTAAGATTGCTTAGTAATTTATTATGTTAGATCTGCAAATGGTTTTGAGGGTGTGATGTGCTTCCTCCCTTGAGATTTCCTTGAGATATTTCCTTCTTCAACTATTTAGGTTTTAGTAGGAATTAATAACCTTAATTTTTATAATCTAATTGTGCATGTGCAATTTAACAAAAGTCTGACTGGCACACCTAGCGAATGTGAACAGATGCTAGCAGAAAAAAAAAACATGACTGCAAAAAGTTAATTAGCAGCACACTAGTAGATTTAGAATTAAATAAGAAAACTGTGGCCATGCATTACTGCAGTGTACACATTAGAAAAAAATGGAAAAATATAATTAGATTACTGCAATATGGTACAGAGAAATTAGGACATATCATTACCGCTTAAGGCAGGGGTCTCAAACTCCAGGCCTCGAGGGCCGCACACAGTCCAGGTTTTCAGGTTCTCCATGGCATTTGACAGTTGGTAATCAAATTATCAACTGTCAAACTCTAAGGAAATCATGAAAACATGGACTGTGTGCGGCCCTCGAGGCCTGGAGTTTGAGACCCCTGGCTTAAGGTATACTTGAATCAAAGGAGATGCTTACCTAATGTATTGGCTAATATATATATAAGCCCAATAACAATGAGGCTAGGGTCACACTAGTGTCAGCCTTTTGGATGACAGTTTGGTCTATAACTTAGAATTCTGCAGCTTGAGCGCAAGCGTTAACGTGCTGTACCTCTGTGTTCAGGTTGCCTATATATTCCTATGGGTACCGGTCTCCCAGCGCAGCCGGCCTCCTGAACTAGAAGTACCGGGTATGTGCTATTTCTGAGCGCACACGGAAACGCAGTTTGCAGCGTTTTCCTGTGCACTTAGAAATAGCACATATTGAAGCCGGGTCAATCACATGATCTGGCCCACAATGCACCGGGCCGATCACATGATTAGGCTCAGAATGCATCGGGCCTGATATGACGTCCTGGCCCAGCGATTTAGATCACAAGGGAGTCGGGAACTTCAAAAATAAGGAGGAACAATACAAGATGCGAGGACGTCCAGCATGGCATGCAGAATGCTGACGAGGAGGGGAGAATGGAGCCCGAAGCAAGCTTTTCTAGTCAATGAAGACAGTATGTAAGTTAAAAGTCATTTTTTTAAACCACTATAGGGCCCCTTTAGGTCAGTGAGGAATGGTTAGGGATGAGCTCACAAGGTGAAAGGACAGGTAGTGATAGGAGAGGGGGAGAAAATGAGGTGACAGGTTCCCTTTAAGGCAGCTGAGCTGGCTCAAAAGTTGGCTGTGTGTGGCGGTGGAGAGACCTGTTGGTGTTGAACAGATCCTTCCAGTGCCTCTGGCAAAGGGAAAACTGTATCTGAACAGATGGACATGTACTGTTAAATGTACTGGTTATTTTTATGCTAATTGTTTGTGCTGAAAAAAAGGTTGATTTTGTATTGTGAGCTAGAACTGCTTATGAAGTTGCAATAAACTGCTCACTGTTTGATTAAAGAACCCTGTGCCAGTCTGCCTGAAAGTGAGTGAATTCCTACAATTAGTGTTTGGACTGCGTGCGAGAGATCCTAAGGTGCAAAGGTGCAAAAGATATTTTATGCCCTGGGAGAAAGTAATTGCAGCCATGGAAGAGCTTGTTAAATAGCTGGTATGGTCCAATATGTAGGAACAGCAAGCCCAGCAAGAGACTAACAAACTACTGGTGAAACTATTTCAGAAGCAACACCAGGAGTTACAATTTCAGCAGAAGTGACATCGCAACTAATGGATCTCCTAACAGAGGCTGTCTGAGTCAGGGACACTGCAGCACGCCCAAACCAAGGTTATGATGCTCTTTTGAGGAAACTGTAAAGAGGAGCACTGCAGAGGATGATGCTGGAGGATGATATTGAAGTGTTCCTGTGTCTGTTTGAGAGGGAGGCAGACCAGTATAAACTTGCCCAGGAGTGAGTTGAGGTTCTGGCATCATATTTAATTGGGAAACCTCATCAAGTATAATTTGATGAGGCTCTGCAGGACACCAAGAAGTATGGCAAACTGAAGGCAGGTGTCTTGGCTTATATAGGTGTTACCCTATTAGTTAGAGAACTCACATGAAAACAATAGTACAGCGGTCTCAGGGAGCGCCAAAGGAATACTGGACAAATTAGTGGATAAGAACCGACCTTTATTCTTCCTCCAATACCACTGCCACAACGCGTTTCAACGGTCTAAGCCGTCTTCATCAGGTGGGGTAAAAGTATTCCTTTGGCGCTCCCTGAGACCGCTGTACTATTGTTTTCATGTGAGTTCTCTCTCTACGGAGCCAAAGCGGCAGGAGCAGCCTGGAACATCTGGAGTGTTGAGGAAATGTGGTTACCTAATTACCGGGATAAACATACTGAGGACCTGCGGTGACGCGGTATCCGGTCCGGTAGGATTACGTGAAAATCGCGGAGCACAGATTTGTGAACGCAAACACCGGCAGGACGGCAGCACTAATAGTAAGAGGCGACCCGGAGCCCCATCACCCACACGTTTAATCTTGGTTGTGTAGACGTACACAACCATTATAGGTGAGTGCACTGGCACTTTTTATTTATACAAATAGCCCTGTGTGTCTACACATGCGCCCTTTTCTTTTTCTTTCTACCCTATTAGTTAGGGCACAATACGTGCAACATTGGAGCTACCAAAGGGACAAGGTTTTGCGGTCACAAATATTTGACCTGCTCCACTTGGTGCAAAAATGGCTGCAGCCTGAGATTTGATCCCCAGCACAGATGGTAGAGAGGGTGATGATCGATCAGTTCATCCGTTCACTGCTGAGTTCCTTGCAATGCTGTGTTGCCCAGAGACCCACAGAACTCAGTCTTGGTTGACCAAATGGACAGATACCTGGCAGTTGAATATTACCTAGGGAGTCAATGGAGTTTTAGATTACGTCACTGGGGTTCCAAAAGGATGGATTACTCCCAAAAGAAGGAGACCAAATCTTCACCTGTGTGGCCTTCAAAGTTCCAGGAGTGGTCAAAGCAAGGTTTAAAGGGTATATGAGCTGTAATGCCCTGAGTCATATCTCAGCCAATTTTCCAATGACTTCAGAGTTGATGGATTGCAGTGTGGGCTGGCACTGCCCCTATGTCTCAAACCTGCCTGCAACACCATACATTATCCTTTTACCCTATGTGCGCTCCCTCTGCTCTTTTTCAGTAAATTCCTTATCCTGAGGGGCCTTACATGTGCAAAGTATCTGTATATAGGGTGCAAGTGAATGGATTTCTGGACACCGGACGTTTAGTGACTCTGCTAGGGGACCGCACTTCCACATGTGCCAGTCCCTGGGAAAATGGTAAGCATTGGATGTACTCATTGAGATGACAAAAACTTTCTTTAAAGAAAGACTTTCTTGACTCCCAGGTCAACATTAGCCCAGATTGTGTGGATGTGAAACTTGATACAGACTGTGATTATTCTACATGTCTTCCTTTTTTTGGCACGTAGGATAAATTGATGTCACTGGGTAAATCTGCTAACCACTAGGTCATGACTAAAGAATTCTCATTGCATGTCACGGCCGATAAGCTGCCATAATCTGTTTGGATATGAAGCCAATGTGCCAGAGCTAAAGCTTTCCAGGGGAAACTTTGTAATGGCTCAACTCAGTTCCTTAATACTAAAATGGGCAAGTAAGAATGTCATGGTACTACATGCTGTTCCAGGTCATGTTCTGAATTTAGCTGGCAATGAGTGTCAGTTCCGTTGAGGGATCAAAGTGTAGATCAAAGTTAGAGAGCACTTACTTGTAGTTCAAGAAACATGATCAAGTGGGGATCAGGTGATGGGGATAGTGCTCTCAGTTCCTTGTCAAGTGGCAAGGTCTATATAAAGTAGTGCAAAGTGTTAAGGTGGGGTCACACGCGGCGATCTGGTCTGCGATGTCGGAAGCGACGTGCAGGTGCGCGGTCGCTTCCGACATCGCAGGCCAGCTGTCACACGGCACGACGGTGCCGGTGACGCGGCGGCGATGTGGGCGGAGCCATCGCTCGCTGGGCTGGGCTAAGCCCAGGGAGCGATGGCTCAGTAACGCTGCGATATAGGCTGGATCGCGCCGCCAACAGTGTCAGACGGCGCGATCCAACCTAATCGCTGGTCACAGGTTGAAAGGTTTATGAACATGTTCATAAACCTGTCAACCTGCGACCAGCGATAATTTGCAGTTGCGTCGCGCTGTCACACAGCGCGACGCACTTGCAATATCGCCCGCGACATCGCTGTGACGTCACTTTGCGGCGATGTCGCGGGCGACATCGCCGCGTGTGACCCCACCTTTAGTGAGGGCGACTAAAGTTCACCAACCCATTAAAAGGAAGTCTTATCAGATAGGTTATCTCTACTCCGTTAAGTCCTGGCAGGAGGGGGTTCACAATTAGTTAGAAAACGGTGACCAGACACCCGCTTGAGGCAGAGCAGAGATATGTAAGGTTACGACAGGGACTGGATGGGAGCTATATGTCACCGTAGAGGCAGGCGTTAGTGATATATGACCAAGAGAAGAAGGCACCAGAATGTACAGTCATGGATGAAAGTTTTAGCACCCTTGAAATTGTTCAAAAAAATTAACCATTTCTCAAAGAAAATTATTAGTTGCTTTTCTATGCACATGTTTATTTCCTTTGTGTGTATTGGAACAACACACAAAAAACAGAAAACAAAAGGCAAATTGAAAATAATAATAATAATAATAATCTTTATTTGTATAACGCCAACAAATTCTGCAGCACTTTAGAATTAAGAGGTTCATATACAGTCATAAATAACAGTTATTAACCCCTTCCCGACCTATGATGTCCTGGGACATCATAGAAGTCGTTGCCTTCCTGGCCTGTGACGTCACACGACGTCATGACGGTAACCGTGCACCGTTGCTGCGGTAACCACCATCCGGCCCTGGAGTTCAGTGATCCTTGTCACTGATCACCAGAGCTTGAGTTCAGGGGGGTGAATTCCCCACCCCGCCGCCCAGGATAGCGGTGATTGGCTGTTTGAACAGTCAATCACCGCGATTCGGTCTCCACTTAAGGAAGGCGCTGTCACAGCCCTTCCATAGGCTTGAGCGCTGGAGGGGGCAGACATCACCCCCTCCATCTCTGATGGAAGAGATCTGATGAGATGATCACTCCCATCAGAGCCGCTCTACAGCTGCCCTTCCCCCTCTTCCTGCTGCTGCTGCCCACCGCTGGTATTCCCCCTCTACCCCTGCTCCTTCCTCCTCCAATTCCTGATCTCTCCCCCCCTGTCTTGTTCCTCCTCCCACCCTGGATCTCCTTCCTCCGTCCACTTTCTCCTCCTGCTCCGGTACTCTGATCGCCCCCTGTCCCCTTTCTCCTCCTGCTCTGGTCCTGTCCCTCTTCCTCTTCCCCCGCACACTCTTGATGACCGTGCCCCTCCACCACCCTCCCCCCGTGCTACCCCCATACCTCTGTTTCCTGCTGCCATGCTTCTCTGCCGCCGGGCTCCACTGTGCAGCTCCTCTTGTAGCAGCTCCTCCTGTGTGCAGGATGGTCTGTTAAGGAGGAGCTGCCGGACACCGGACTGTCTGTAAGGTGAGCATGGATGAATGGATGATGGATGGATGATGGATGGATGGTGGATAGATGGATGATGAATGGATAGATGATGAATGGATGATAATGATGGATAGATGATGGATAGATGATGGATGGATGATAGATTGATAAATGATAGATGGATGGAGGATGGATAATGGATGGTGATGGACGATGGATGATGGATGGGTGGATGGATGGGTAGGTAGATGGATGGATATAGAGAGAGACTGGATGGATGGGTGGATAGATATGTTGATGGATGAGGTCAGAGTAATGGTGTACTGTACGGCAGATCATTGCCATACAGTGCACCAGGACTCTGACCCCAAAAACTACAACAAGGGATCAAGTGTCCACTTGATGTAGTCTGGTGTCATAGTGATGGTGCACTGTATGGCAATGATCTGCCATACAGTGCACCATCACCGTGACCCCAGAGACTACAAGAGGACACTTGATCCCTTGTTGTAGTCTCTAGGGTCACGGTGATAATGCACTGTATGGCAGATCATTGCCATACAGTGCACCATCACTGACACCAGAGACAACAACAAGGGATCAAGTGTCCTATTGTTGTAGTCTGGTGTTATAGTGATGGTGCAGTGTATGGCAATGATCTGCCATACAGTGCATCATCACCGTGACCCCAGAGACTACAACAAGGGATCAAGTCTCCTCTTGTTGTAGTCTCTGCACCATCACTATGACACCAGACTACAACAAGAGGACACTGGATCCCTTGTTACAGTCTCTGGTGTCAGTGATGGTGCACTAGAGATTCCTAATGTCTGGGTCTAACACTGGCCCGACATTATGCCAATAAAAAAGCTGGCATTAACCCCTTTATTACCCAATTTGCCACCGACACCAGGGTAACTGGAAGAGTCTGTCTACAGCGCCAGAAAATGGCGCTTCAATGAATTCGCCATTTTCTAGGGTGGCTGTGGGCTGCAATTCGCAGAATGGGGGGCCCAAAACACTTGGGCTTCTCCATACTGAGGATTCCAGCCCCCAGCTGCCTAGTTGTACCTGGCTGGAAAATATGGCGGAGCCCATTGTTGTTTTTTTTCCTCAAATTCTATAATTAAAAATGAAATGTTGGCCTTTGCTGTATCTCTGGTTGCCAGCCAGGTACAACAAGGAAGCTGGGGGTGGGTGGCAGTTCGTAGCTGCCTAGGAAAATAGCGTATTCATTAGAGGCACCATTTTTTTCTGCTGCACCCTTCCAGTTGCCCTGGTGCTGGTGGCAAACTGGGTGAAAAAGGGGTTAATGTCAGCATTGTATTGGCAGCTGGCACAAAGCTTGAGATTCATAATGTTGGGCCAATGTTAAACCCGGCCATTAGGAATTTCTAGTAAATAGTAAATAATACACAATGCTCAGAGAAAAATAATTTTAATAGAAGAAAAAACAAACATCTCAACTCCATCTTTATTACTCCCACATAACCCTCCATGATCCTTTATGCAGCGTCTGCAGGGAGAGAACAAGCATCCTCTTCCTACAGAGTCTGCAATCACACTTATTGCAGGGACTTGGTGAATGACGTCACATACGGCAGTCAGAAATTGCCACAGGGGAGAGATGACATCACTTGCTGACTAACCAGGGCTCCCCGTGGCAGTTAACTAAAAATATTGTCACTTGTGGGGGTTTCCACTGTTTAGGCACATCAGGGCTATCCAAACAGTACATGACACTCACAGACCATGCCATCAAAATCTGTGTTCCAAAGTGTCACTCCCTCGTCACAAAAATTTTCTTTTGACCTTCATTTTTTCATTTTCACATGGGCAAGAGGATAAAATGGATCCTAAAATTTGTTGGGAAAATTCTCCTCAGTACACCGATACCTCATATTTGGTCATAAACCACTGTTTGGGTGCTTGGCAGGGCTCGGAAGGGAAGGAGTACAATTTGACTTTTTGAATGGAAAATTAGCTCCAAAAGTCAAATGGCGCTCCTTTCCTTCCGAACCCTGCCGTGCGCCCAAACAGTGGTTTATGATCACATATGAGATGAACTCAGGAGAATTTGCCCAACAAATTTTAGGACCCATTTTATCCTGTTGCCAATGTGAAAATAAAAAAATTGAGGCTAAACAAACATTTTTGTTGGAAACATTAAAATGTTTATTTTTTCTTTCCATATTGCTTTAGTTCCTGTGAAGCACCTGAAGGGTTAATAATCTTCTCGAATATGCTTTTGAATAGCTTGAGGGTTCCAGTTTTTGGAATGGTGTCACTTTGAGTGTTTTCTGTCGTATTAGCCCCTCAAAGGGACTTTAAATGTGATGTGGTCCCTAAAAAAATTGTTTTGTAAATTTTGCAGGAAAAATGAGAAATTGCTGATGAACTTTGAACCCTTATAACTTCCTAACAATTTTTTTTCCCCAAAATTGTGCTGATGTAAAGTAGACATGTACAAAATTTTATTTATTAACTATTTTGTGTCACATAACTCTCTGGTTTAACAGAATAGGAATTCAGAATTTGAAAATTGTGAAATTTTCGCTAAATTTTTGATTTTTTCACAAATAAACACAAAAATTATGGACCTAAATTTACCACTAACATGAAGCCCAATATGTCCCGAAAAAACATTCTCAGAATCACTATAATCTGTTGAAGAATTTCAGAGTTATTACCTCATAAAGGGACACTGGTCAGAATTGCAAAAAATGGCCAGGTCATTCGGGTCAAAATAGGCTCGGTCATGAAGGGGTTAAAGAATACAATAATTAAAGCAAAATAATGACAGCGCTGTTCATAAGAGCTTACAATAAACAAAGAGGTGAGGGTGACATACAGTACAGGGGCTTATTTATGGTGCTGCCAATTTAAGGAAGTGGGGAATAGAAAGAGCTGCATGATTTCCACCAACCATTCTTTGTAAAACCTTTGAGTCTGGTGAAGTAAATAGGTTATATCTAAGTGACTATGACTAGGAGGCATGATAGGCAGCCCTAAAGAAAGTGTTTTTAGGTAGCGCCTGAAACCATCTAAGTTATGGGTAGACATAATTTTTGGGGTAGAGCATTCCAGAGAATTATTGCAGCTTGGGAGAAGTCTTGGAGACGGGAGTGGGAGGTTCGGATTAATGCAGAAGTTAGTCTAAAGTTGCTTCCACAGCATAGAAAATGTGTGGGGTGATAGACAGAGATGGGGGTAGAGCGGTAGGGAGCTGCTCCACTGTGAAGAGCTTTGTGGGTGAGATAAAGCAATTTGAATTGGATGCTATATTGTATGGGCAGCCAGTGCAATAAATATAATTTCACACAAAACTCTCAAAAGGCGCTGGACAAAATTGTTGGTACTCACAATTTAATATTTTGTTACATGCCCTTTGGAATAAATACCTGCAATTAATCACTTCCTAAAACTATCAACAATCTTCTTACACCTCTTTACTGGATATTTGAACAACTCTTCTTTTGCAAACTGCTCCAAGTGTCACAGTGGAAGAGAGGTGCAATCACTAGTCTGCAACAACCCTCTTTATCTGCCTACTTGCACGACCTGGCCTAAGCTCCAAGACGTCCATAACTGGGCAACATTCCCTGCTCTATTGCTAGGTCCTACAGGAGCAGAAAATGGGAAAAACTAACTTTGACTGAGAGGACACAAACACAAGAAGACTGATGGCACAAAACACTTATCAGTACTGAACGAATGGAATCTCAGCATAAAAAGGCACCAGAGGGGAAGTCAAACAAGCTGAATTTACTGAACTAGGAGAGAAAACCATTTCAAATCTATAGAGTAAGGCTAGGGTCATACTTGGAGAGTGACTCACGCCTGACACCTTCGCTAATTTTCCACTGCAGCGCATAGCGTTAATGCTATGAGCTGCCTGCCACTGCTGTCCCATAGAAACCCGCTGTTTACTTTTGCAGTGGCCACAAATGATATGCGCTTTAGCTGAGTGCACAAGAAAATGCTGCAGACAGCAAAGGCATAACAAAATATTCAAAATAACCTATGGATGTATTAAAAGTGGATTTCAATTTTTCTCCTTTTCTGACATGTATCAGGTTGTAAGCTCCCCTAGGATCAAGTTCAGTGATCAATCTTGCACCTAAAATCTTATTGAAAAGGGCAGGTATAAGAGTTAATGGATACTGATACTTAATAGTTACGTGGGTTAGTTCTATATAATCAGTACAGAATCTTAACGGCGCATCACGTTTAGAAACAAAGAAAAAAACTGCTCTTAATGGGCCCCTTCTCCAGGCTCTCCTTGATGTTATTCTCTATGGCCCAAAGTATCAGAATGTCCAAAAATGAACATAAAGTTTCTCATCTGCACTGCTGTTCAATAACAAGACTTCCTCTGTGCTTTAAATAGTGGATCTTTATTCCTATGTGTTTCGAGATCCTCCTGATCTCTTCCTTAGGGATGCATACAGGAAGAGATCAGGAGGATCTCGAAACACGTAGGAATAAAGATCCACTATTTAATGCACAGAGGAAGTCTTGTTATTGAACAGCAGCGCAGATCAGAAACTTTATGTCCAGTTTTGGAGATTACCGAGGACCATCCATGTGGTTGAGGATCCTGCTGCAGCTGTGACATGCATATACCAGTTGTGGGTCTCACAACTGACTAAGGTGAGCAATTCTTACACTGCACATACATATCCTACAAACGGTTTAGATCCATATCACCCTTGTCTATCCCTTTATTTTAAAGTATCAGAATGAAAAGATGTCTGGCGTCAGGGACCAATTCAATATTGCAGTTGTAGGACCTACAGTTGTGGCCAAAAGTATTTGAGGACTGGTGTATTTGTGAAGTAGAAGTTGAGGTGGAGGAAAGCCCACTTGCTGAAGCGCTTGCTGCTCTTTTTGTGCCTCATCTAGAATTGGTATTGATCATCGTCTGAGTTGTGTCCGTACGAAAGGGATAATTTCAGAATCTCCAAGGAAAGAACTAGACATCTTACTTTGGCTGGAATATTCTCTTTCTCCAGCAGATGTTACTCTTGCTTTCCCATGTACCCCACGGACACAAACTGTTTTCCTCTTTCCACCACGCCTATTCCCCTTTCCACCAGCAGCAGGCCTTTTGCCACTCATTTTGTATGTGAGCAAATTGGCAACTCTGCAGTTGTTGGCAAAAAATATTCTGATGGAAATCGAGCACAGCTGATTGGCCGGACAGAGGTACAAGGTACAAAAAAATTACGTTTGCTTGTTCCAGTATAAAATTATTAGAATGAACTACACTCAAAGTGTATTAAGTTGTATTGAATGTGACCTACAGTGAAGGTTTAGTGAACACTGCTTTTAAGCAAAAACTGACAGATTAGCTTGTTGCAGTAAAAAAATAGTAGAATGAACTACACACATCGTGTATTTGGTTGTATTAAATGTGGCCTACAATCAGGGCCGGCTCCAGGTTTCCGTGGGCCCCGGGCGAAAAAGTCTCAGTGGGCCCCCTTTAGTACATATCGCGGACTATAATTATATATAATCTAGATGGCGGCCCGATTCTAAAGAATCGGGTAGTCTAGAATCCATATATAGTTTATTTACTAATAGTTAGGGGAGTGCGGTGAAATGAATTGTGTGTATACAGGTGGCTCAGTGGGTAGCAGAGTATACGGTGGCTCAGTGGTTAGCACTGTATATGGTGGTTCAGTGGTTAGCACTGTATATGGTGGCTCAGTGGTTAGCACTGTACGGTGGCTCAGTGGTTAGCACTGTATATGGTGGCTCAGTGGTTAGCACTGTATATGGTGGCTCAGTGGTTAGCACTGTATATGGTGGCTCAGTGGTTAGCACTGTACGGTGGCTCAGTGGTTAGCACTGTATACGGTGGCTCAGTGGTTAGCACTGTATGGTGGCTCAGTGGTTAGCACTGTATGGTGGCTCAGTGGTTAGCACTGTATATAGTGGATCAGTGGTTAGCACTGTATATGATGGCTCAGTGGTTAGCACTGTATATGGTGGCTCAGTGGTTAGCACTGTATATGGTGGCTCAGTGGTTGGCACTGTATACGGTGGCTCAGTGGATAGCACTGTATACGGTGGCTCAGTGGTTATCACTGTATATGGTGCCTCTGTGGTTAGCACTGTATATGGTGGTTTAGTGGTTAGCACTGTATGGTGGCTCAGTGGTTAGCACTGCATATGGTGGCTCAGCGGTTAGCACTGTATGGTGGCTGAGTGGTTAGCACTGTATATAGTGGATCAGTGGTTAGCACTGTATATGGTGGCTCAGTGGTTAGCACTGTATATGGTGGCTCAGTGGTTAGCACTGTATATGGTGGCTCAGTGGTTGGTACTGTATATGGTGGCTCAGTGGTTGGCACTGTATATGGTGGCTCAGTGGTTAGCACTGTATATGGTGGCTCAGTGATTAGCACTGTATGGTGGCTCAGTGGTTAGCACTGTATGGTGGTTCAGTGGTTAGCACTGTATATGGTGGCTCAGTGGTTACCACTGTATGGAGGCTCAGTGGTTAGCACTGTATATGGTGGCTCAGCGGTTAGCACTGTATGGTGGCTGAGTGGTTAGCACTGTATATAGTGGATCAGTGGTTAGCACTGTATATGGTGGCTCAGTGGTTAGCACTGTATGGTGGCTCAGTGGTTAGCACTGTATGGTGGTTCAGTGGTTAGCACTGTATATGGTGGCTCAGTGGTTACCACTGTATGGAGGCTCAGTGGTTAGCACTGTATATGGTGGCTCAGTGGTTAGCACTGTATATGGTGGCTCAGTGGTTAGCACTGTATATGGTGGCTCAGTGGTTGCCACTGTATACGGCGGCTCTGTGGTCAGCAGAGTACGGTGGCTCTGTGGTCAGCAGAGGACGGCGGCTCTGTGGTCAGCGCAGAAAGGAGGCAGAGTGGTCAGCGCAGGAAGGAGGCAGCGTGGTGAGCGCAGGAAGGAGGCAGCGTGGTGAGCGCAGGACAGCGGCTCTGTGGTCAGGAGAGGACGGCGGCAGAGTGATCAGCGCAGGAAGGAGGCAGAGTGATCAGCGCAGGAAGGAGGCAGAGTGATCAGCGCAGGAAGGAGGCAGAGTGGTGAGCACAGGACGGCGGCTCTGTGGTCAGCAGAGGACGGCGGCTCTGTGGTCAGCAGAGGATGGCGGCTCTGTGGTCAGCGCAGGAAGGAGGCAGAGTGGTCAGCGCAGGAAGGAGGCAGAGTGGTGAGCGCAGGAAGGAGGCAGCGTGGTGAGCGCAGGAAGGAGGCAGCGTGGTGAGCGCAGGACAGCGGCTCTGTGGTCAGGAGAGGACGGCGGCAGAGTGATCAGCGCAGGAAGGAGGCAGAGTGATCAGCGCAGGAAGGAGGCAGAGTGATCAGCGCAGGAAGGAGGCAGAGTGGTGAGCACAGGACGGCGGCTCTGTGGTCAGCAGAGGACGGCGGCTCTGTGGTCAGCAGAGGATGGCGGCTCTGTGGTCAGCGCAGGAAGGAGGCAGAGTGGTCAGCGCAGGAAGGAGGCAGAGTGGTGAGCGCAGGAAGGAGGCAGAGTGGTGAGCGCAGGAAGGAGGCAGAGTGGTAAGCAGAGGACGGCGGCTGTGTGGTCAGCAGAAGACGGCGGCTGTGTGGTCAGCAGAAGACGGTGGCTGTGTGGTCAGCAGAGGACGGCGGCTGTGTGGTCAGCAGAGTACGGCGGCTGTGTGGTCAGCAGAGTACGGCGGCTCTGTGGTCAGCGCAGGAAGGAAGCAGAGTGCTCAGCGCAGGAAGGAGGCAGAGTGGTGAGCGCAGGAAGTAGGCAGAGTGGTGAGCGCAGGACGGCGGCTCTATGGTCAGCAGAGGACGGCGGCAGAGTGATCAGCGCAGGAAGGAGGCAGAGTGATCAGCGCAGGAAGGAGGCAGAGTGATCAGCGCAGGAAGGAGGCAGAGTGATCAGCGCAGGAAGGAGGCAGAGTGGGTGAGCGCAGGACAGCGGCTCTGAGGTCAGCAGAGGAGGGCGGGTTGTCACAAGCGGGCTTGTGGTCAGCAGAGGACGGGGGCTCTGTGGTCAGCAGAGGACGGGGGCTCTGTGGTCAGCAGAGGACGGGGCTCTGTGGTCAGCAGAGGACGGCGGCTCTGTGGTCAGCAGAGGACGGCGGCTCTGTGGTCAGCAGAGGACGGCGGCTCTGTGGTCAGCAGGAGGACGGCGGCTCTGTGGTCAGCGCAGGAAGGAGCAGAGTGGTCAGCGCAGGAGAGGCAGAGTGTGAGGCAGGACGGCGGCTCTGTGGTCAGCAGAGGACGGCGGCTCTGTGGTCAGCAGAGGACGGCGGCTCTGTGGTCAGCAGAGGACGGCGGCTCTGTGGTCAGCAGAGGACGGCGGCTCTGTGGTCAGCAGAGGACGGCGGCTCTGTGGTCAGCAGAGGACGGGCGGCTCTGTGGTCAGCAGAGGACGGCGGCTCTGTGGTCAGCAGAGGATGGCGGCAGATGATCAGCGCAGGAAGGAGGCAGAGTGATCAGCGCAGGAAGGAGGCAGAGTGATCAGCGCAGGAAGGAGGCAAGTGGGTGACGCAGGACAGCGGCTCTGAGGTCAGCAGAGGAGGGCGGTCTGTGGTCAGCAGAGGACGGGGGCTCTGTGGTCAGCAGAGGACGGGGCTCTGTGGTCAGCAGAGGACGGGGGCTCTGTGGTCAGCAGAGGACGGGGGCTCTGTGGTCAGCAGAGGACGGCGGCTCTGTGGTCAGCAGAGGACGGCGGCTCTGTGGTCAGCAGAGGACGGCGGCTCTGTGGTCAGCGCAGGAAGGAGGCAGAGTGGTCAGCGCAGGAAGGAGGCAGAGTGGTGAGGGCAGGACGGCGGCTCTGTGGTCAGCAGAGGACGGCGGGTCTGTGGTCAGCAGAGGACGGGGCTCTGTGGTCAGCAGAGGACGGGGCTCTGTGGTCAGCAGAGGACGGGGCTCTGTGGTCAGCAGAGGACGGCGGCTCTGTGGTCAGCAGAGGACGGCGGCTCTGTGGTCAGCAGAGGACGGCGGCTCTGTGGTCAGCAGAGGACGGCGGCTCTGTGGTCAGCGCAGGAAGGAGGCAGAGTGGTCAGCGCAGGAAGGAGGCAGAGTGGTGAGGGCAGGACGGCGGCTCTGTGGTCAGCAGAGGACGGCGGCTCTGTGGTCAGCAGAGGACGGCGGCTCTGTGGTCAGCAGAGGACGGCGGCTCTGTGGTCAGCAGAGGACGGGGGTCTGTGGTCAGCAGAGGACGGGCGTCTGTGGTCAGCAGAGGACGGGGGCTCTGTGGTCAGCAGAGGACGGGGGCTCTGTGGTCAGCAGAGGACGGGGGCTCTGTGGTCAGCAGAGGACGGGGGCTCTGTGGTCAGCGAAGGAAGGAGGCTCTGTGGTCGAGTGGTCAGCACAGGAAGGAAGCTCTGTGGTCAGCGCAGGCTAGGTGGGCGGAGCCAAGGCGGGAGTCCCGCGAGGTGGGCGGAGCCAAGGCGGGAGTCTCGCGAAGTGGGCGGAGCCAAGGCGGGAGTCCCGCGGGGTGGGCGGAGCCATGGTGGGAGCCCCGCGATGTGGGCGGAGCCATGGCGGGAGCCCCCGCGATGTGGGCGGAGCCATGGCGGGAGCAGTGCAGCGGGATGGCGGCGGGGTAAGTATACTGGAGTGTGTGTGTGTGTGTGTGGGTGTGTGTTTGTGTGGGTGCGTGAGTGTGTGTGATGTGGTTGGGATGGTGTGTGTGTGTTTGGGAGGACTGTAGTAAGAGGCTGTGTGTGTGTGTTTGATGAGAGTAGTGAGGGGGGCGAGCGGAACGTTGAAACGCCGGTGCCTGTAGCTGCACGGAAAGTTCCGCGCGGCTACACTGCACTGTGACGTCAGCAGCATGGTCGGAGGCCGTCACGGAAGTAACCCTTCGGGTTCTCCGGAAGTGGCCTTCGGCTTTTATATAATAGATATATATATATATATATATATATATATATATATATATATAGTATACAAAATAAAGGACTGGGTGGTGACACCCACCTGATGGCCGAATAAAGGCGGTTGTTTCACAAAGAAGAGTGCTGCAGTCCTTTATTTTGCATACTTATACAGCAAGGAGGAGAGGAGCTGTGACTGCTGAGCACCAAGGGGAGCTGTGCTGCACCAATATACTAATCTACTATATATAGTATATATATATCTATAGCCGCACACTTACCGCAAGCCCCATAGACAATGCATGGGGCTTGCTGCAAATGTGAAGCAAGTGCAGCCGCTAGACGGAAAATGCGGGAGATGCAGGGTTTTTTTACCGCAACTGCCACATTTTAAAAAAAACGCCTATGTGAATGCAGCCTTACAGGAACAGTGACTGCTGAAACCAGCAAGAGCTGTTTCTGACAGTGAGTATATTACAGGTTGTTAGGAGCGGGCTAAAATGCGTTTGCATTCTCTTGCGCTTTTTAAAAATACCCTTCAAATGAAAAATGTTGCATTTTTGTGCATCTGAGGATGCTTGGTATATACACAAGCATCCTCAAGCGCACAAATAATGCAAGCAGCTCAATGGAGCCACACTGCATTATGGGTGGCACCGCAGCCAAGCGGAGTGTCTGGCCGTCCGGATCTCTCTTTCTCCTCACCTTTCTTCTTGCCGCTTCGGTCTCCTCTGCTCGCTCTGCACATATCAGCACAGTGATGATAACATCGTGCCCCTCCATGCTGAGCTGTGGAATGCAGACAGTGGCAGAAGAGACTCTGGAGAAGAATGCTGCTGGCAAAGGTGGCTGAGACTGTAGGAGTGGAATCCGCGGGGGGCTACCACTGGTACACCTACCTCGTACACACGCGGCTCTGCTCCATACACCTCGTACGCATGCGGCTCCGCTCCATACACCTCATACACACGCGGTTCTGCTCCATACACCTCGTACACACACGGCTCTGCTCCGTACACCTCATACACACGCGGCTTTGCTCCATACACCTTGTACGCACGCGGCTCTGCTCCATACACACATCGTACGCACGCGGCTCTGCTCCATACACCTCGTACACACTCAGCTCTGTTCCATACACACATCGTACGCACGCGGTTCTGCTCCATACACCTCATACACACTCAGCTCTGCTCCATACACCTCGTACACACTCAGCTCTGCTCCATACACCTCGTACACACTCAGCTCTGCTCCATACACCACGTACTCACTCAGCTCTGCTCCATACACCTCGTACGCACTGAGCTCTGCTCCATACACCTCGTACGCACGCGGCTCTGCTCCATACACCGCTCCATACACCTCGTACGCATACGGCTCCGCTCTATACACCTAGTACCCACTCGGCTCCGTTTCATACACCTAGTACACACTCGCCTCTGCTACATTCACACTGTAAATCCCTCCTGACCCCACACATAAACTTCACCTAATTGCCATACACCTAGTACACACTCGCCTCTGCTACATTTACACTGTAAACCCCTCCTGACCCCACACAAACTTCACCTAATTGAGTCTCATGATGGGCAGCACAGCAGAGTCCTGCATACACTGAGGAGCTGATCATGTGATCCCTGACTCCTCCCCTCCATGTGACATCATCACAGGTCCTGTAAGCACAGAGTGTGCTGCTCTGTCGGCTCCCAGGAGGCTGAAAATGACCCTCCAGCTGCCCCCTTGATATGGCCCTGGCTGTGGGGGCAGTGTGCTCAGGGGCCCCTGAGGCTAGGGTCACACTTGCATTGTGACCCTAGCCTGATGCAAGTATTTTCGGCTGCAGAGCATAGCGCTTAATGCTATGCGCTGGAGCCCATAGAAACCCAATGTTCACCTTGACAACCACTGGTTTCTATGGGCTCCGTTGCTGGCAGCGCATAGCATTAAACGCTCTGCGCTGCAGCAGACAATACTTGCGTCAGGCTAGGGTCACAATGCAAGTGTGACCCTAGCCCTCAGGGGCCCAGTGGGCCCCCTCCAAGCAGTCGGGCCGCGGCACTTGCCCGGGTGCGCCGGGTGCTGACGTCGGGCCTGCCTACAATAAAGGTTTAGTGAACAGTGCTGTTAAGCAAAAACTGACAGGTTAGCTTGTTGCAGTAAAAAAGTAGTAGAATAAACTACACTGAAGGTGTAGCTTCTCTCAAAGTGGGCTACACCACTATGGGACACTGCTAGTCTGCTACTAGCCCAAACAAAGTGCCTGGACTTGCTGCAGCAAAAAAAAATGCCTAATTAAAACAGATGGTGTACCTTTCTTCACAGCAGTGCTACACTACCTGCCCTAATGGATTCAAAGAGCTATATTACTGTGGCCAGATGTTGTGAGAAAGACTTGCACAGCACTAGAACACACCCGACACACACCTGCCTGGCAAAAACTAATAGAGACTGCTCTAACCTAGCCATCAAAAGGGCTGCAATTAAAACTAGTCCCTGCTTCTATGGAGAAGCCCTGAAAAGGGCTGATAGACTACTAGTTCCTAGTCCCTATCCCTAATTGCTACTCCTATAGAGCAGCCCTAAATAGGGCTGATATTACTAGTCCCTACTTCCTAAACCTATCTATCTAACTTTGTATTCACTCACTAGCTGACTGAGAGAACACAATTTAGTTTGCACTGTTTAGCGGTCGCACATAGCAGCAGCCGCGGGTGCCGTCTAACACCTGCAGCAGCTATCAGCAAATTGGTGGTGATCTTTAAGACGGATGGGTTTTATAGGGCTAGGACATGTGATAGACACAGCCAATGATGACATTAGTTGTGTGAAAAAATGCACTTTGCAGTGTGGCACTGTGATTGGCTAGCAGCCTGAACCGCCCCACTGTACATGCTTTAGGAGAAAAAAAAAAGAGTGCAACCTTATTGCTGCAGCTCTAATACAAGCCCCCCTGCACAATATACACATAAACTGGATATTAACATTCATTTGCAGTATTAGGGCTAGATTTAGGGTTAGGAAGATTAAGCTTTTGTGGATCGAAGCATTATCGAACATATACTAGAACTGCCGAATTTCAAGCAAATTGTTCTAATTCGGCGAATGACTCGAACACCGCCAAAAACACCTCGATTTTTAGATTGGCGAACAATTCGAATTGACCATCGCTCATCTCTAGAGACGACATCCTTAAAAGTTTAAACAACATTAGGGAGGGAATTTTGTTTTCAACTGATACTTCACTCAGACATTGAAAGATAACATTCAAAACATCTTTTACCCCACCTCTCTAACTCCCCCATTTCCCAATTTATACTGTTTTTTTGGTTATGGAGCTGTGGCAGACCCAGTATACTTGAAAGGGTAATTTATCCAGGACAAAGAAAATAAAATGTTCAACATGGACAACCCCCATCCATATTCACTACCTCAGTTGTAATATACTGGATGGAGTCAATCTCCAGAGGGGTAGAAAAAATATCCATTACTGGAATGGATTTTGCTAGACAGAAGAAGGGAAAATTTAGGGAAATAGCAAACCTCAGGTCCATAATTTTAACTGTTACACCAAAATCTATAAGGCAGAATCTGATTTATAGTTACCCCATATTCAACACATATTGGAACTAAAAACCTGTTATCAGATACAGTTGGTACATGAAACGAAGATGAGGGCCTCTTAGGTGTCAGAGCTAGGTGTCTGAGGAGATGAGTCATCTAAAATCTGCCAGGCAAGACAGGATCCAATGAAATGATCTGGTGCTCCACAAAAGACTCACAGTCCCTTGGAACTTTGATACTCTTTATTCATGACCGCCATGGAGGTAGCCCTGATCTGTCAGTTGAAATAGCTAAAAACTTAGCGGCATCAAGAGACTTGGGAGTGGGAAATTCCACAAAGAGGTTATAAACCATCTCTGACAATCCTCAACAGAACTGAGCAGACAGAGCCGAGTCATTCCGCTTTGTCAGTACCCTTTCTAGATCTAGGGCAAAAACCCAGTTCTGGGGTCTCCTTGGAGCAAAGCGATATTAAACCCCACCTGCTGCAATTCAGCAGCAGAAGAAAAAAGGTTTCAACTGAAAGTACAGTGTGGCGCCCTGCCAAGCAGGCGTCACAGAGGGGTACTGTACACATAAAAGAGGTGCAGATGCTCCAGCTGCAGGTGAGTTCTAGGATGGTGGGTGGTACCCATTAACCAGCACTCCACACTAGATTACACTGTGGGAGGTTAACCGGGAGGGAATAAAACCACCTCTAGGGGGAACAAGAGGGTCTCTGGAGGTTTTTGTTTTGTAGTGAAGGAGCAGTTGGAAGTTAGAGAAGAGAGGGTCTCTCGACTGAGGGACCAGGAGAGATGGAAGAAGAAAGAGCTTAAGACAGAAAGCTTTTCTAGGAGCCGACAGCCTGAAGGAAGTGAGGAACTTGAGGAAGTTTATCCCAGATAGCTTACCGGGCACCGGAGCCTGCACCTGTGGGATACTTTAGGACCACAGAGAATCTGGAGTCCCGTGGAATCTACAATTTTCCCGGGCACGTGAGCAGACCGAAAGAGGGGACCAGGCACCGCCAAGAGAGTGAGCGGCCAGGCACCAGAAGGTTACCTGATGGCGGCAAGGGTGAGAGAAGGAAGGAGGTCAGGTGGGCTTCAAGTCACCAGGCTTCACACCACCACTGGGAAGCAGGTAAGGAACAGACGGGGATAGAGCAAGCAGTCATCCCAAGGGTCCACCATACTACCTAGGATCTGCCTGCAGCCACTCGTTAAGCTACCTGTCACACAAAAAGTGTGGCTGCCCAGATTGCCATCAATCAATTAGGGGGGCGACCCACAGGAAGTTCCTTGGGAGAGGCCGCCCATAAGAGGACAAACCGTAAGAGAAGGACAGAACAAACAAGGCTCTTTCGTACCCGGCAACATGGCGGCACCCCGTTGGAAAGACATAGTGCACGAGCTTGAGGACCAAACCCAAGCTGCGCAAGGAGACCCGGCAGCGGCGTCCCTCTTAACCTTGGAGGGGGATGCTGACTACTGGAGGGAGGCGTTTGGACGGCTCCACCAGGACATGGAAGAAGCCCTGGCGTGGCTGTGTCGACGGTAGAGCGCGGAGCGGACCTATGAACTGTTGTCTATGAGAGCAGGCCGCGAAGCCCAAGAGGCAGCAGTAGCAGAGCAGTTGTGGAGTATTGTGCCTCCTTACCACCCGTAACACCACCCGTCCAGATTCGGGACACGGGAGTTCAGACCGAATTCCCGGCAACACCACCGTCCCATACCAGCAGCTACCTCCGGCTGGAGGCAGCGCAGACGTCCTCTATTGCACCAAACGTCATTGTCGAGGAGGAGTACGACGAGACAGACTTCGAGGAACCGGATGACGTAGAGAGACACTCGGGAGGGAGCACCGCAGAAGCTGCGTGGTAGACCGCATGGCAGCGGCAGCAGCGAGGAGCCACCGCCATAGTGAGCTCAGTGGAGACTCGAGTAGTATCCAGAGTCCCAACCGGCAACTCACCACCCCCACAGTATAAGTAACTTCAACGGTCTCTATCAGCCTTAGATGAGAGGGACCAAGTGGCCAGACAGAGACGCAGAGAAGAATGGTTCCAGAGAGAACAGGCAACCAGGCGACTTTGGGATGAGGCCAGATCGCAGCCCCCGCTTAAAATAGAACTTCGCCGTCTAGGAACCATTATCTCCGTGTACCAGGATGAAGGCTGGAGATTTCTTCAGGAACCCGGACTTTCAGATGACGTATTCTTTGCAAGACGCGATGTGGAGTCGTACCTGTGGAGAGGACACTCGGACAGAGATCTTTACCGATGTGAGCAGGTCACTTATGAGCGGTTCCCCAGCCCATTAGGCTGGTTCGCAATAAGGATCTCCCGCTGTGCAGACACTCCCCGTTAACAATAGACTCTCGTTAAGAGACATTGTATTCAGCAAGAGACTCCCATGTTGAGACATTGCCCTGTAAATAGCCCCTTCCAGTAACCATGCTCCTTTATATTTTTGCCTTCCCATTTTTCCCTTTTTGCAAGTCCCCAAGAATATTGAGTGTGTCCCCGTTTATTTGAATCTGAAGACTCAGAGACAATATTTTACCGCGAAGCCCGCGTAGTTAGTACCGGTCCCCGTTGGGCCTAGTTAATAATGTCTTTTATGCAGAGAGTGCAATAGGAGAGTAAGAACTTTGCCGACAGGTGACCCGAGGACTGTGAAGTCTAATACACTAACTACTGCAATGACCGTGTGTGTATGTATAACGTTCTAAGTAATGTGCCTCCTAGTAATATGAAGAAAAACCAAGAATGCTTGAATGTATTGTGAGACTCATGTGGGGTTAGTGGAGGAGGGCAGGTATATCTCACCCAGATATCTGTCCTATGCAACCTGACATGGGTTGTATCACCTGGCTGCTAATGAAGTAATGGGAGGCGGTTTGGGTCTGTAAAAGGAGTCTGGGAGACGGGCGGAGCTCTCTCTCAGCCTGGGAGCACAGACAGCCTGTCTGTGTGAGGAGAAGCACGTGAGTGAAGCCATTGCTGTTTGGTTGTATGTTTAGGCTGGAAGGGAGAAGCCCTTCAGCCTGTAGTGAGGGTGAATTCTGTTTAGTTAGAGCCGGACAGGCGAGGATTTTATTTTGCTGTTTTGTTTTCTTTTGTTGGCTTTCACCACAATAAACCTGGCCCAGTGCCAGTTGCATCCAAATTGCTGTGTTTGGACTAAATGACACAAGATCAACGTGCCCTTTGATCCCAGCAAAGGCGAACCACAGGCGTGTTGTCACAGTATATAATTACCCGTTAATGTTAATGTTGATGAATATAAAATACTTTTCACTTTCGGGTAAACAGGTACAGATACTCGCGGACGAGTATATTCAATCAAGGGGGTGTGTGGCACCCCGCCAAGCAGGCGTCACAGAGGGGCACTGCACCTGTAAAAGAGGTGCAGATGCTCCATCTGCAGGTGGATTCTAGGATGGTGGGTGGTACCCATTAACCAGCACTCCCACACTAGATTACATTATTATTATTGGGAGGTTAGCCGGGAGGGAATAAAACCACCTTTAGGAGGAACAAGAGGGTCTTTGGAGGTTTTTGTTTTGTAGTGAAGGAGCAGTTGGAAGTTAGAGAAGAGTGGGTCTCTCAACTTAAGGACCAGGAGAGATGTAAGAAGAGGAAAGGGTTTAAGACAGAAAGCATTTCCAGGAGCAGACAACCTGAAGGGAGTGAGGAACTTGTGGAAGTTTATCCCAGATAGCTTACCGGGCACCAGAGCCCGCACCTGTGGGATACTTTAGGACCACAGAGAATCCCGAGTCCCGTGGAGTCTACAATTCTACTGGGCACCTGAGCAGACCAAAAGAGGGTACCAGGCACCGCCAAGGGAACGAGCGGCCAGCCAGCAGAAGGTTACCTGATGGCTGCAAGGGTGAAAGAAGGAAGGAGGTCAGGTGGGCTTCAAGTCACCAGGTTTCACACCACCATTGGGAAGCAGGAAAGGAACAGACGGGGATAGAGCAAGCAGTCACCCCAAGGGTCCACCATACTACCTAGGATCTGCCTGCATCCACCCGTTAAGCTACCTGTCCTCATACCATCAGGAGTGCTGAACTGTAACTTTGTATGCAACTAATGCAAATGAAAGTAAAGTACCCAGAGGAAAAGTGACTTTCGATTCTGCTTGTTTTCGTTTAAATGAACTTGTTTCCATCCAGGAACGCTGCCCCGGAGGTCCAGTCCTACCTGTAGAGGACTTCACCAACTTGCTGCAGTACCATCTACCTCAGGCGGACTGTGGCGGCGCTGGTGAAACATCACCAGAAACTACAGGTGGCGTCAAGACAATACTGTACATAATCCCCTGTACATATTACCCCTTTTTGGAAGATAGGCCCAGGACACGGGGTCAGACGCAGCCAACACTCCACGTGGCAACAGGAGCGTTAACCCTTGCAGCATGACACCCGAGTACCCCAAAGCCTGGGCTCAACAACAGCCTACAGCAATTTTGAAAGGATGAAAACTGTTTCTGATCCCCCATAAAACAGTCAAGTAGGTTAATGCGGACTTCCAAAGTAGAGTGGCATGTTCTGATAGGAGCATCACTTTCAGAATACGTGCAAGGATTCCTGGACCTCAACCCATTTCAACAAGTCCTGAATAGGGATGGGAGAGTATACTCGCTACTATTCGGCACTCGCCGAATAGTAGCGGTATTCGTGTACTCGCTACTCGCCAAGTAAATTAGGATTACTCGGGATTAGCAAGTACCGAGTACTTTTGCAGTGTATCAATAGATACACTGCAAAAGTCCTCTAAAAGAGAGAAAAAGTGGTTAAAAAGTAAAAAAATCGGATACTCACCTTAACCGACGGCTGTACCGGCACCGGCCGATGCACGTCTATTCATGGAAAAGGACCTTTCACTCTCTCAGCCAATCAGATGGCTGGGAGAGATCTGGCCAATCAGATGCCGCCACGTCACAATCACGTGATCACTAGCACCTGATTGGCCAGATGTCCTCGGTGTACCTGAGAGGACCTTTCCATCTGGCCAATCAGGTGGCTGCTAGCGATCACGTGATTGTGACGTGGCGGCATCTGATTGGCCAGATCTCTCCCAGCCATCTGATTGGTGAGAGAGTGAAAGGTCCTTTTCCATGAATAGACGTGCATCGGCCGGTCCCGGTACAGCCGTCGGTTAAGGTGAGTATCCGATTTTTTTATTTTTTAACCACTTTTTCTCTCTTTTACAGGACTTTTGCAGTGTATCTACTGATACACTGCAAAAGTATTCGGAATCGCTATACTCGCAACGAGTAGCGAGTACCGCTACCTACTCGTTGCGGGTATAGCGATTCCAAATAGTAAGGTATTCGCCCATCCCTAGTCCTGAACATAAATAGAAAGGCTTTGAATTTGCTCAGCAACAGCCTGAAAAACATTTATGCTGAGGCAGAGGGAGAAACTATTTTTTTAAAGGGCCTGTGATATTGTCACATTCGGGAACGGTGCAGCTGCTGGTCTCCAACCACCCCCTAATCCTGCCTAGCTTCATTACCTGTTCTAAGCAATGGTCCACAAATGGGCATGGTCCAAGCTCTATTTAAGTGCTGGGACCTGCAGGAGCATAAAATGGTAAATCTAACCATGATTAAGCAGACACAAACACAAGGAGACTGATGGTATAAAAACCTAACAGTTCTGAAAGAACAGAAGACCATCAGAGGGGAAATCAAACAAGCTGAAATACAGAAATAAGAGCGAAAACAAATCTAAATCCAGAGAGTACAGAAGCTTGAGTAAGGTTAGGACACTTATCACAGGCAGAATCAAAATAGAGGAGCACTCTTAAATAGTCTGCCTGGCAGATCACGGGCTTCCTCCAGAACACATGATTCAAAGGCTGTGGTGAACGCTAATGTCCCTTCCCTGCAGGACACTCACTAGAACCCTGCAAAATCTAATCTAGTCAGCAGCCTTACCAAGAGAGTTCCTGATAAAACGCACTGAGTGACGTACAGATGCAGACATCACAGGAGTATTAACATCAGGTCTCTCATATTTGAAAGGTGCATTCATTCAACAGCAGTTTCATTATCTCTCCACAGGTGTTCAATGGGCCTTAGGTCAGGACTCATTGCTGGCCACTTCAGAATTCTCAAGTGCTTTATTTCCATCTATTTCAGGGTGCTTCTGGAAGTATGTTTGGAATCAATGTCTTGCTGGAAGGCCATAATCTAGCAAGCAAACACAGATTTCTGGGTAATGATGGTTTGGTAATTTTCAAATTTCATAATGTTTTGTCACAGACAAAACACCCTTTGCCAGAGACAACAATACTTCCCCAAAATATCTTTGAACTTTCCCAAAGTTGGCTGTAGGTACTGTGTTAATTTATTTGTAGACCTTATTCCATTTTTGGTAAGCATAAGAATGATTTGCTCTACCAAAGTGCTTTATCTTGGTCTCATCTGTCCATAAGGCACTTCCCTAAAATAATAACATAATAATATTTATTCATTCCATAGCACTTTGCATATATTTGCAACCCATTGGGGCTCATAATCTAAACATCCTATCTGACTTTTTAAATGTGGGAAGAAACCGACACAAACATGGTGAGAACATACAAACTCCTTGCAGATGTCGTCCATGGTGGGATTTGAATCCAGGACCCTAGTTCTGCAAGGCTGCAGTGCTACCACTGAGCCACCATGAATTGTGGCCTGCTCACATATATTTTGGGAAAGGGACACCAGCTTTTTTGTGCCTGTGTCAGCAGTGGGATCCTCCTGGGCCTCCTGCCATAGCGTTTCATTTCATTCAAATATCAATGGACAGTTCGCACTTTCACTGGTGCACCCTGAGCCTGCAGGACAGCTTTAACTTATTTAGAACTTGATTGGGGTTGCGTAGTCACCATCCTGCCTTGCAATTTTTCCCTACTATTCACGTCCTTGGAGATTAGTTATGTTGGGGATTAGAGATGAGCTACCACCCTAGTGTTCATGTTCAATTCGATTTGTCGAATCGAAGGGGTGTTCGACGAACACCCCGGAACACTAAATAAACAGCTATGTGGGGCTGTTTCAGTTCCGCAATGTATATACATACATTTCGGAAGAGAAATTAAGTAAAATAAAGTGTTAAAAATAAAAAAAAATGTATGCTCACCTGTCCGTCGGTCCACCGATGGCTCCGGCAAGGTCCTGTTGCTGATAGTACTGTGGTGACGTCAGTTATCGCGAGAACTCCGGTCATGTGACCGGAGTTCCCGCAATAACTGACGTCACCACAGGTCCTATCAGCAAGAGAACCTTGCCGGAAAGGTTAAAAAATAGACACTTTTATATTTTGGACACTTTATTTTACGTAATTAAGTAAAAGAAAGTGTTCAAAATATAAAATGTCTATTTTAACCTTTCCGGCAAGATCCTGTTGCTGACAGGACCTGTGGTGACGTCAGTTATCGCGGGAACTCCGGTCATGTGACCGGAGTTCTCGCGATAACTGACGTCACCACAGGTCCTATCAGCAATAGGACCTTGCCAGAGCCATCGGTGGACCGCCGGACAGGTGAGTATACATTTTTTTTTTTAACACTTTATTTTACTTAATAGCTGTTTATTTTGGCTGAAAATGCGGCAGATGCGGTTTTCTGACCGCTTCTGCCGCATATTCAAACCAAATTCAAACAGCTTCTAGAACTGCCGAATTTGAACCAAATTGTTAGAATTCGGCAAATGACTCGAACACCGCCAAAAACAACTCGAATTTGAGATTGGCCAACAATTCGAGTCGAACATCGCTCATCTCTACTGGGGATTATATTTTAGCTTTTAGAATGTTGATATTTTTCAATGATATTGTTTCTCAAGCAGTCAGTGAATTCTCCTCTCTTTCTGTTCTCTGTGCTTAATGTGTCACACAGACAAACAATGCAAAAATTACTAAAGTTGTCCCCTTTTTATTTGGTTTCAGGAGTTATTTTCATATTGCTCACACCTTTTATTGTTACAGATGAGTCTGAATAAGCATCCCATGAGTGAAACAAAGTTGTGTACCCACAATTTTGAAAACGTGCCGACAATTTTGTCTGGTCAATAATTGGTGTTTTGTGTAAAATTATAGCCAGTTTGCCCTTTATTCTGTATATTTGTGTTGCTTCAATACACAGAAAGAAAATAAACATGCGTAAATGCAAAAAATATTCTGGATGAAGTACTTAAAGGAGAACTCTGGGGAGAGAAAACCTTTTAGTACAGTTCCTGCCCTGTTACATCAGGAAGCAGTGATGTACACTGCAGTTTTAGGATCTATAGATCTCTTCTAAATCGATAAAATCATACCTGCTCCTTTGATCTCCCCCCTCCCTCGTGGGACAGAAAGCTTCAGTGTGAGAGCTTCATGCAGCAGCACAGAGCAGGAGGTGTGTCAGGAATGTGGATGCTGGGAGCTGCAGGACCATCCTATATTTCAGTGAGAAGTGATGATGATGATCCATTGAAAGTTGTGGGGAGAGGAAAATACCATGTACTTATGGGGGAGAGGAGACCATGCAGAGATGAGCTGATCAGTGTAATGCTTTGTCTGTGCTCATAGCCTTACAATATGGAAGAAAGACAAAACAGAGAGCGCACCATGAGAAGGGCCTGAGATTAAGATTCAAGTTGTCACAAGTGTGGCTACTCACCAAAATGGTTGTGCAACCTTGCACATCCCCGATTAAGTCAGTTAGAGGAGAGCTGGCATTGAGGGAATGCTCCAGGATGCCAAGGCACAGAGATCCTACCAGCAGCGGTCACGGGACCCAACCGAGTGACCAGAATGGGCGTTTCCTATTGACGTCACAGCATGTCCTTGACTCCGGATTTGGAACAGTGCCATCAAGCGCTTCCACCGCTCACTCGCACAGGGAAGAAACCATATGTGAAACAAGCAAAAAATTGTGGGGTGTTTTTTAGAGAAACTAAGGTGCACAAGGGTCAAAGATATACCACAAGGTATACCACAAGGGGTATACCACCCGA